>CAXIVR010000009.1:91563130-92093130 GCA_964035755.1 Teleogryllus oceanicus
GAGGGCACCGCTGGAGGCGAGGTCACTAACAGTTGCGAGTGTAGCGCCTCCGGCGGAGCGAAGCAGAAAATCACTTAATCGCCTTACCGCCGTATTTTATTATGTGCTCAATACCCGGGAGGGGTCGAATGTGAGTGTGGGAGAACTGGAAATCCAGGCTTTATTTTTTCATGTACAGTTTTAAGAAAATTCAATAGGTTTGTGATTCTCAGTACCGTTCCATTAATCCTTTTATCTGCAAAATTCAGCACTCGTTATATAATTGCAGACTGTCTGTTAATTCTCAGAAATCTATTGTATTTCGCTGCTGTCTCTGGGATCGCAAAGTTCCTGCTCGCCCTCCTTCGTTAGACCCATGTTGACTGGCAGAGCCGACCGGCGCATTGCCCAGGGAGTCCTTCCGATAGACTGTATTTCTTGTGACACACACCAAAAAGGTTCTATCAACTTTCAGAAGGTAAGAAGTTATCATTACTGATAACTCCATAAATTGCCTGAAAAAAGTATTTCAGGTTTGCTTCGAATTCGCCCTAGGTTTATACTGAGATAAATACTAATGGAATTGTCACGAGGGTTGATATCTAAAATATTACAATATTTACATTCAGAAAAAACACCAGGAGAAGACGTTTCAGGAAAGTAAACTAACAAGACAAAATGTAAAATTGGTTCAAGAACTTTGCATGCAAAAACATCTCGTGAATGTGAAAAGTGCAAGAAAACAGTCGAATGTACGAGTAAATAAGATTCATTCATTGTAATTATTGTGTGTAAAAATTATTATTAAACTTTACACATACTCTTAAATTAACATTTAAAATGTACTCATGTTTATGAACTTCTTTTGCATTACATACAAAAAATGATTTTGTGCATGAACAAGTGTTTTCATTTTTTTATAAATATATAATAATAAATATAAATATAAAAATATTCGAGTAATTAATTTAAGGATGTACCAGTCATTTAAATACCAATTTATAATAATCCATGGTGCAAGAGAACCTATACCCAATGAAAATTACTCTGGAGTCCGTTTTGTCCCACGCAAAAAGTAGGAGAAAGTCCGTAGACAAGACGTGGCCTCTATCAGGATAAAAGTGACATGTCTAATGCATAAATAAATAGACCACTGGCGGAATGAACAAATGGTTGAAGAGTATATTATTCGTAACAACGTTTGGTCGTGTGTTTTTTATGAGGAGCGTGTTACTGTAATACCCTGTTGCTAAGACAATTGGAACTAAGACGAGAGGGGCAAGAAATGAGAGTTAAACTGGATTAAGATTACAGTTTCAAGAAGTGTGTCTCTATCTACGCATATGGCAGTGTAGGCTGTTTTTTTAATGTCAGGTGTTTTGGAGAGAACTAGTGGTAGTTACCACACGCAAATTTCGACATCCCCACTTGGCGTTCGTTGAGCGCAAAGAGCTAGGGTGGAGATTAGAACCTGACACAAATTCAGTCGGTGACGATCGTTCTCGGCGACGAGATGTGCGTAGTAATACCTGTATAGAATGCTAATTCGGGCACTGCCATTTTCGAGAACGAAAGGTACTACGCCCGGGATGCACTTTCCCTGCCGGCGTAGGAAAAGACATCAATGGAAAACGAATGCTCGAGGTCACCAAATCTCTCGAGTCGTTTTCCACCCAAAGGTTTCTTTTAAACATATTTAAAGCATTTTTATTTCACTTTCAATTACGGACTGACTGAGGTATGTGTACAATTTAGTAGGGCATGCTCTAAGACAAAAAAATAATTAAATTTGTTCGCACAAGGCACGTTGCAAACCTCTTCACTCCTCTGCAATTGTAACTGCGTAAACATGGAAGTAATGTTATGTAACAATTATTTTAAACTATTTTTTCTTATTAAAAGTTATTAAAATTCTCTATTAATTATTGTTTTCCTTGTAAGAAATTTACTGATGATTTTCACTAGCGAAACACAAAGAAAAGTAGCAAGAAACTGCATGCAGAACACTCTCCGCCGATACTCACCGACCGAATCATTGGTACAGGTAGTTCAGATTCTTGACAGAGACAAATCAGCAGGAATCCACGATAATATAATGTGTTTTGTCCGTATTTAATAGATGTGAGGATCAAGAGGGTCGGATTGGTGTGGCGATCGATTGCGTTGGTGTCCATCACGACAGTGACAGCGCCAACGTGACGTTCTTTTGTAGTCTTGAGTGTTGTGTTACGACGACAGAAGTTTATAGTATATTTTTTGACGAAAAATGAAGTTCTTAAAAAGAAGATAGAGTAAGTATAAAACGTGTAATTAATATATTGGCATCATACAGAAGTTACCATGAATCTGCGAACTTACAGTGAACGAAATAAATGTAAGGTGACAACCATTAACGCACAATGCTGACAGTACAATATCTGTCCCAAAAGAAATGCGTTGCAACATTTTTTGCGACTCTATAAGTCGCAGAACGGTCAGACTAGTTTGGATAGGGTAAGGGATGGTTTAGCTTCGTAACAGTTCCTTGGTGAGTTGTCTCCGTGCTCTTGGGAAGTTAGAACGTGTACGTTTGTGAGCTCCTGTCGTGTCAAACTGACGATGGAGAAATCTTTGGATGAAGATACGCGCTCAAGTTTTGCGTTAAACTGAACAAGACGCCGGTGATAACTTTCGGAACGTTCATCCTAATTTTTGGTATGTTTTGTATTCCTATGCAAATGGCACAATAGAGAAGGGAGGGGAAAATCCAATACTCGTAGTGTCCCCTAATGTTCGGACTCTCGAAAGGTTCCTATTAGTTCACACCCAATATGTCCTCTATTGTGATGAATTTCTAATTAGGCATCACCATGATCTCCCCACGCTACCAACTAATGTTGACTTCAATATCCTCTGCCAAGAGATTGGTGCGAAGTTTAGTTGTTGTTTTTTGTTTGTTTTTTGACGCCACTCTAAGTTGCAGAACGGTCAGACCAGTTTAAATATAGTAAGGGGAGATTTAGCTTTTCAACGGTTTCTATTTGTGGTGACTCCGTGCCCTGGGGTGGTTAGAACGTCTAAGTTTGTGAGCTCCTATGTAGTAGTCGTGCCGAACTGACGATGGAGAAATCTTTAGATAAAGAGATGCGATCAAATTTTGCGTAAAGCTGAACAAAACCCCGCTGGAAACGTTCGAAATTTTCATCCCAATTTTTGGACAGCCTTATCACCGGGAAGGAGACCCGAGTGGATCTTCGAGGATGACCCGGAAACAAAGGGGCGAAGCACACCTCGGCGACTCCGCGCTCCGAGCCTCCAAGAAGACTCGCACGAGCAAATCGCGCGTGGAAGAATTGCTCATTGCTTTTTTTGACACAAAGGAGATAGTTCACAGTTGGTTAGTACCTCCTAGACACACCGTAAACGCTCAGTTCTACAGGCAAGGGCAACAGAGACTGAACGACCGGGTCGCCCGTGTCCAAAAGGAGATCAGCGCATCCTGGATATATCACGACGACAGCGCGCCGACCCACACCGCCTTCGTTGTCGGGGACTGCCTGACCCGTATCGGTGTGGCAACGCTTTCACAACCGCCTTGTAGTTCCGACCTTGCTAGGACGGACTTCTTTTTGTTCCCAAGGGCGAAAAGGGTCATGAAACAAAGACATTGAACAGCATCGAAACAAGTACGTCAATGGCTCTGAACCACTTCTTCGCGGACGACTTCGTGGGAGCGTACGAGGCAAGGAAATCAGGCTGACAAAAATGAATCGACGCACAAGGATCATACTTTAAAAAAATGGAAATTACTGAACCTAACTGATTAATAAATTTGTTTTAAAAAATGCAACTTTTAGGACATACCTTGTATGATCTCCATGACCGTCGGACCGGGAGCGGTAGCTCAGTGCATCAACTGGTGTCACTGCAGCCACTCTTATCGGGAGGTCCTAGGTTCGAGTTCTGGCGGCAGCAGGATTTTTGACACTAGCTTTTCAGCTAGGTCGAATTCAGTTGCTGTCTGGAGGACAATTCTAGCGGCCAGCTGCTCTGATCGATAGTTTTTCGTGGTTTCTCCGATCAACACCAGGTGAATGCCAGAGCAGTCCCTACCAACCGGGCCACGGACCGCGCGCAATCTGTTCTTCCTCTTCCTTGTCCTATCCTCACCCCTTACACACACACACACACACACACACACACACACACACACACACACACACACACACACACACACACACACACACACACACACACACACACACACATACACACACACACCCCAACACACACACACACACACACACACACACACACACACACACACACACACACACACACACACACACACACACACACACACACACACACACACACACACACACACACACACACACACACACACACACACACACACACACACACACACACACACACACACACACACACACACACACACACACACACACACACACACACACACACACACACACACACACACACACACACACACACACACACACACACACACACACACACACACACACACACACACACACACACACACACACACACACACACACACACACACACACACACACACACACACACACACACACACACACACACACACACACACACACACACACACACACACACACACACACACACACACACACACACACACACACACACACACACACACACACACACACACACACACACACACACACACACACACACACACACACACACACACACACACACACACACACACACACACACACACTTACACTAACATGCACTACACTACCACATATCCCGGGAGACCGGTCGGGAGCTTAGAGCTTGTCCCGGCTGGGGCGGCGCCCCGCTGGTGGGAGAGTCCTAGTTAGTCGTAACCCCGCTATCCGACGGTAGGTCGGCGCCGGATCGCATCCATCGGGGGAAGATCACTGCCATCTCCCGAGAAAAAAAACATGAACTACACATACTGGACTAATGACGAAAGCTGTTGACGCGCCCGGAATCACCAACCAACCAAACCATAAATCCATGACCGACGGAGGAGAATGTGGGGGAGGGGAGCATCCGGATTGGTGGCACCGGCGGGGCCAACGCGGGGGCGCGGTGCCGGCGTCTGGCGAAGCGGTGGCAGCAATTCGCTTAATCGCCTCAACGCCCTGCTTTGGCCGGGCCGCGGGCTTTAATTGAACGGGGTTTTGTGTGGCCGCCTCTTCACGGTGGCTTCGCCGACCCCTCTCCCTCCCCCCCCGCCCCCCCCCACCCCTCTCCTGCGGCGTCATTGTCTGGCGCTTCGCGGCACGAGGCGGTTGATGCAATTACCATTAATCCGTAATTCATTATCTGCGTGGCCTGCACCGCTCTCAGTGTCTCCCGCTGTAACTCTTCACACCGTTTCTCTCAGGCTCATTTCGCAGACGGGGTAATTGCGTAAGGAAATTAAAATGATGCAATGTTAAACTTATTAAATGTTAAGAAGAAATAAATTAACTGTATTTTGCATTAATTTTGTGGGAGTACAAAGAGAAGGAGAGTTGTAAGCACGTGGTGTAAGCGCGTGGTGTAAGCACGTGGTGTAAGCGCGTGGTGTAAGCACGTGGTGTAAGCACGTGGTGTAAGCGCGTGGTGTAAGCGCGTGGTGTAAGCACGTGGTGTAAGCACGTGGTGTAAGCGCGTGGTGTAAGCGCGTGGTGTAAGCACGTGGTGTAAGCGCGTGGTGTTAGCACTTAGAAAGTTTTAGTCTTAAAGTATCTGCCTGCGGCAACTTTTAAGCTCATTTTGCTCTCCAACATATTGTTTAGAGAAATTAAAATTACGAAATAATAGATTAATTAAGTGCTAATGAGAGATGGATTTTCGGTACTTTCGCATTAAATTTGCGAAATGTGAAGAGAAAACATGTGGATGTAAATGTCTAAAAGAATTACCACAGAATTACCTTCTGGTCTTGCAGTACGTGAATAGCCCGTACTAGTATATCCCTTTTTTGAGAAAAAAATGTTTTAAAAAAATTAAATACTGCTTATATTTCACGCAAAACGCGAAAATTACTCGTATTTTCAAAGAAGTGCTAATCGCCATATTCCAAGATCTCTTTTTGAACAACAGGTTTCATTAAAAAATCTATAACTTCAATACTGTAGTTGTAGGAAGATGTAAGCACGTGGTGTGAGCACTTAGAAAGTTGTAATATGCCGAAAAATTTTAACTTTTGTAAATTTCGAAAAATTAATTATTTCGATGAAAATAAGACTTGTGCCATACTTTTAATCATTCTATAACTTTTACAATAACAGTTTCATAAATCCATTGGAGCCATTTTTGAGAAAATTTTGAAATAGTCGTTCAAATTTCAACTAAAGTACTTCCAAAAACCAAAATATGTTTCAAATTCGCAGGGCGCTTAGCTCATTCAGATCGATCAGAGAATATCAATTTTAGAGTAAATCGTAGTGATCGTAGAAAAGACTTAGACGCAAAGGTTGACAACAAAATGATGGAGATTTTGCTGTCAATCAACTTTTTGGTGTGCACAAAGTATGAATTCTTACGACATAAGTGTTGGAGGAATTAAATTACTACACTTAAGAACAAGATTTCGTTGCTAGGGCCCGATTAGAGGAACTTTTCTATCAAATTAACGCCTATTTCCGCCGCACGATTAGAATGCTTTTTCTTTACTATCTACAAAGAAATACGAGACAGTAAAAATACATGCCAAATCCTGTAATTCTTTCTAGACGTGTACATTAAAATGATTACACCTGTATTTATCATTACATTTCATATTAGATAACTATATTTTGCAATTTATGCCTCTAGAGTTCACAAGCAAAAAGCAGAAATTTTAGCAATTGCACTAAATACGATGATTACAGGAATGATCTGATGACGGAATGGAATATGTTTTAATTTGCAGATCTATACATGTTTTGAATCAAGAGTGAACTGCTTAATAGAGTTATTCTAAATTTATTACACCACAGGGAAGGCTTATTTTCTCAGCTGCTAGATTCGTGTTCACAACTCATCCTTTAGAGAGAACTCTTATCTTAATGGTCTCGAAAAGGATCTCTTTGCTCGATACATCTTCACTAAATGGCTCTTTTCACTAGATGGTGCCCGATGCTTCTTCGCTAAACGGTCTTGTCTCAGACGTTGGGGTAAGAACTAATAGATTATTCTAGATTGGTCGATAACAGAAGAACAGTTTACTTAAAGGAATGGGAAGTTAGGAGCCGACAATATCTGCTGTATCATTACAACAATCACGAGAAAACCTCTCCACAATTTAACTTTTCATATTTAAAATGGAGATGATTACTTATTTCCTTGACTTTTATTTCAAACTAGTTTCTATACACACACGGGTATGCTAAAAAAAACCTTGAAATAGAGTGGTTTTTAATTGTTTCGCCTTAACACGAAACATTTTCGAATGACTCTTGAATTTTCTTTTGCTCTTGAATGTAATGATTATCTTTGGTATATCTTTTCCAGGTATGGAAAATTCTTTACATGACATAGAAAACACTTATTTTTCTTTACAGGTCGCACGACAGACAAGCACATTCTTTAGATTTCACAGGAATTGGATGCTGGAAATGGTACCGACCTACATTCACCGTTCAACAAAATGCAAGAGATTTTTCCGTTCTAGTAAAACTAAATAGACATTTTGAAGAGATGTCTCTCAAAATATTTTCAAACATACGGTAACTTATGGTAATAAAAAACCGGTTATTCTTTTACTTGCCTATTATTTTGATTTTTGACAATTAACTTATGTAAAGCATATTTACTTGCATTATTTCGTCTAGAAATACATTTTTGGGTCAGCTGAGAAATATACTACCTCTCTTTTTGTTTGAAGACGAGATATGTACGAGTTTTGACGGAAGGTGATAATTAGGGGGCGGATTTTGATGACCTAAAACATCGCCAAAAATGATCAATAAAATGCTTTAAAAATGCCCTAAAACCAAAGAAAAATGACGTAAAAATCTTATCAAAACTAGTTCACATAAACAACTAATGCTGTTGAATACGTTACTGACGTAATGAATGCTTCTTCCTTTCGTTCGAGTGAACTCAACTAGCAAACGTTTGGTTTGGACTGTTCTTTGACAGGATATCTCTGTCTTTAGTTATCCCGAAATTGCCCGAACCGGGTATGGCGCTGATTTAAGTCACAAGAATTACATACTCACAACGGCTGCCAATACAATTTGAGTAAACAAGTGAAGAACATTTCCTACATCTCGTAAATATTATTTGAAGCAAGTACCATTACAAATAATATTAAAATCGATGAAATCAACAAAAAATGCATTACAAATGACGGGAAATGTTAAAAATTGACTTATTAGCGAAATCGAAAGTAAAAAGGAAAATAATGACGTATAAAAACAGGTCATTTCCTTTTGTCATAACATAAATTAATTTCTGTACTAAATGGTATTGTTATAAAGTGAAAAGAAGAAAGATGACATTTAACTTAAATCCGCCCCCCCACTTTTTGCCCACTTATGTCGGTTTTGATGGCGTTAAGTGTCGTCCTCGTACGGCGTTCCACTCGTGATGGGGAAATATGAAGAGGGAAGGGAATAGAAAGAGGGGGTTGCTTGCTGTCTCCGGATCGATTGTTTAGAGAGCTGATCCGGCATTTTCCCGATCCCGGCAGGTGTCACATTCCAATGCTCAACACATCAAGCAAATGTTGGCACTCGCCCGGAATAGAACTTTCGCCAGGCATCTGCCCTCACGATCATCAGACGATCAATCTTAATGGCTGTCGCCAAAACGCTGATACTTGTGAGACACTTCATAACTAAATAATATCATGAATACCTTGTGTTAGATGTAGTTTGTATTATTTATTGCTACATACGTGCCTAATTTGGATGGTCATATTGAAAATGGATGTATAAGTTTGATGGGAAGGCGACTATGAAGATGTAATAGAAAGGAGATGGATTAATTGTGGAATAATAGGTATGGGAAATAGAGTAATCCTGAGAATGTGTTTGGAGACGCGTTGCGTCGAAGTAGACGCAACAAATTTAAAAAAAAATAATGTGTTACAAACGCACTTTATCCACCACAAATTCCACATGGATTGACATAGATTTAAAGACTGGATCCAGCGATGGGAAATAGCGCTACACACGTTTCTTATCAATCAGTAGTTAATAACCGTGGAATTGTTAAAAATATTATCCCAACCCTCGCGAATTTATAATTAAATTTATTTATACATTAAATCTATGCCTTCTGCTAGCCGACACTGCATTTAAAGAGTCCTCATTTTTGGTGATGGGTCGTTTAACAAGAGAAACACGTAGCTTAAAGAGAGTTTCGGAAATTGAATACGGTCCAGACTGTCACCAACGTGCTGATGCTGCCCTGGAAGAGCGACCGTTATGGGCTTGTGCTTACGTGCGGGATGCGTTCGGTAATCGGGCGGCGCGAGCCGTTAGTCGAGACCTGTTGACTCGCTGCATCACGCTGGCCGTATCGCCCTCGGATCGCCGCGACCGGCCGCCAACACCACGGGGGCAACCAGCTCAGCGAAACGGCGCGGAAGGCGCGGTGAGGGACGGGGCTCGCGCCACAGGACGGGCTGGGCCAGGCGGGGGCGGCAGAGGGGCGGGCAAAGCAGAGGAAGGAGGCGTGGGGTGTGCACGGGACAGTGGTGGAAGGGGGAGGCGATGCATAATGAGACAAGGAGTGCGGAACAGGGGTGGATCGTGGGGGAGGGTTAGAAAGAGCAAGATGAGCCGCTGAAGAGAGGCGGGGAGGAGGGGGGAGACAATTCAGGATGAGGGGTGGGGTGAGTGGGGCGGGGACGTGGGCAACGTGGGGAGAGGCGGGGGGATGGGTTTGGAAGTGCAATGCAGGGCGGGAGAGGTCTGCGCGGTGCGGTAATCGTGGGGCATGGGGACAAAGGCGGGCGGGGAGGGGGGGGTGGGGGTGGGCGAGGCGGGGTTTGCCGCGACCTCGTGGGATGACGGGGGTGGGCAGGGTGGGGTCATGGGTGGATCGGCTCTGAGTGGGGATTGGAAGGTTGGAATAGGATGCGGGGTTGGGTTCCAGTGCAATGTGAACTAGGCCGAGGGAAAGAGCGGAGTGGGGCTCGATAGCATATTGCACATAGGGGGATTAAAAGTGGTCGACGAGCGACGAAGCCTTTGTTGTTGTTTTTTTTAGACTATCCTGATTTTCTATATACCTGAAATATTCAACTTGATCTGATATCTATCTTAAACTTTCAGAATACTGAACCTACTCAGGCGAATCTTCTGACTCCTGTATGATGATGATGATGATGATGATGATGATAATGAATATGAATATTGTTTTCATTATATTAATATAATAATAATAATAATAATATAATATAATATAATTATAATAATAATGATAATAAGTAAACAAAATTATTTGGAAGGTTACCTTATTTAGTTATTTGACTGTACTAGAGTGACTAGGTTTACCTTCCACTAATGTTAAACGAAACTACCTTAAACTGCTTTAAATTTCAAATAAGTGACAGAATTATCCATTATATTACGATATATTATGATAGTTTACATTTATTGTAACATGAAAAATGATATTTGAAGAGCGTTAAATGCCTTAGAGATTTAATGACGAAATATCTATTAAGAAACAGGTTTTCGAATCCCGAAACTTCTCAATGTTGAAATGTTCGAACGATACAAATATATTTAACGTACGTACAGGAAAAAAGAGAGGCTGGAATTGCGACTGTAACCAAATGAAGCAGCAATCTTTAGCACTGGACCACAAGGCATCTTTGAAGTCGCAGTGAGAAAGTGAAATGAAAAAAGAAATAATGAATCTATTAATGTGTATCTATATATTACTACATATTATACATATAATTCCTAGAATCTTCGTGAATGAGACAGATTTGGAGACTTCATTGACTGCGGGTTTCAGTGTTGATTTTTGTAAGTAGATTCGTAAGGTAGGCTTTGAGGGATTTACGTATAATATATGAATTTTGTATGTTCAGAGTACAATTGTTGGTACTGTTCAGTTACTGATGCAATGATATTTTTATTTAGCATGTTTAGTCTATGTACTTAAGTATTTTCATATGTTCAAATAAATACTGAAGCAAAAATAGGAGTGGAAATAAGGAATAGGAATAAGGGGCATAAATAGGAGTGGGAGAAACACGGGGGAGTGGGAGAAGAAATTTGGGGAGGGAGTGAATCTGGAAGAAACTCTAGTACTGTTTTTTGACCAAAACGTGACAGTTCACGTTCTGTAGAGATAGATCATGTCATTCAGAGATCAATAACTTATTATGTACCAGAAATCTTCCTAAATGTTGTTGCTGGTTGTCATTAATATCGCTTACTCTTTATTACGTGTTTTATTCGATATTACTTCTACGAATACTCTTGTACCAAACTAATGAATCAAATTCAAATATCAATTACAATAAATAAAACCAAATATTTAGTTATTATTGCTTTAAGTTGTAAAGCAATTTCATCATATAAATTTACTGTAATTAATTGGATGGACAAAAATGTACTTATTTATTTTACGCCGAAAAGCGCTTAAAACTTCCTGTGATGTTCAGATGAGAAAAATATTAATTTCAATGTAAACGTAGCATAACGAAACGTATGTGTCAACACCACTAAATGAATGTCTAAATCAATTAATTATTTTCGAGGTACACCAGCTGAGTTTATCTCAGAGTTAACATTGCCGCTAAGCTGTGTTTATATATAGTTTTGTCTAATGTAAACATTTATCTTTTAAGTAATAATGCTTGCTTACTATAAATATACTTGCTTATCGAGAGAGCAAAAACACAGAGGTATAAAAAACAGTTTTTAAAGGATGTCAAATCTCACGAGATTTAAAACTGATCGAAATGTACTATTCCAACAAACATCTCGACAGAGATCCCTTCCTGACTTTGCGTCGTCTGCAAGCGGATGCAATTCTATATCGTAAGTTCTGATATGCGCCACAGAATGAAGTGAAAGCCACGTAATCGAAATTAGAATTGTTGTTGAGTAAAAAGAAACGATACCATAAAATAATACTTGCAGGCAATGAATGAATGACTTCGCAAACAACGAAATTATTTTATTGAAACTAATTAATGACAACAAAAAAAACTGACCAAATATTTTGGATACTTACTGAATCAGAAATTAGAGGATCAACTTTTTTCTGTTAAATGTTACGTAAATGACCAAGCTAGAAAATTACTACTGACAAGTAATAAAATTAAATTCCTATTTTTGTTTGTCCATCAGAAATTTCTTAATTTAGGGAACATTGATCTCAAATCTGTTTTGAAACCTACTCGTATCTCAGATTATTGTCACTTACAAAGTTTCTCACCAGTAAATCAACCAATTTTATGCACGTGAAAAATTATTATTCTGGCGGGCAAAAAATTGGTTGACCTATACAAACAGTAGGAATCCAGTAGCAAGCAGATGAATCTTCCGAAAAATAATGGGATATTTTATTAGTATATGTCACCAACTCTTTATTGAGTATTTGCCTTTTATTTCAGTAAGCCTACGCTTTTCAGTATTTAAGTGTTGCAATCTTCAATTCGCCTCGATGGCCCTCTCGCACTGGTCAGGCCTCTGTGACCACGTGCATGAGCTTTGGCCTACACGTCCTCTTCCTCGGCTCATTCGAAACACGGCGACTCCTCGCACCAATCAGCTTCGTTGAAAGGCTCTTATTGTGTAATTCAGGTTTCTGTATTAGATCTATCTGAAAGCAGATAGATCTTACTGAAATTCAGTGGCAAAAACCAGTTTTCGTTAGCAACTAACGTGGACGTTCTGTGTTGCAGCGAAACTAACTCTTACATAATGAATGTATAACTTTGACGATATACTTAAACGTAATCACTGACATTATCTCCATATTATAGATATTATCTTAAAAGTGATGAAATGCTCCATCTGTGAATTAAAAGTTTACAATAAGCATTGTTACGTGTTAGTATAAACGAACGTACTTATGGAGTTTCTGGTCTTTACATTAAAGACTAGAGTACTTGTCAATGTCATTGTGTTAAAAGGTTGTCTAATTTCGTCCCCACCCCAGAGTAACAACTTCAACGAAACATGCGTTAGCGTTAACGAGACACGTAATTTTTCTGCTATTTCATACCAGTTTTGCGCATACATATGGCAACCTAAATCTTCTGAACTTTGCTTATTAGCGTTTTTGTCGATGTGCAATAAATTTACAGTATTCAATTACAATTACCAGGGATAGGCAACTTTGCTATTGCGAAAGCAAGAAAATTGAAAACAAATGTGCAAACAAATGTCTTGCCCAGCTATAAAGTTTAGCCCTCCATGTACAGTGCGCCCTGCAAAGAAGCAAGTAAGCGGACGTGCGCCCCTTCGTGTATGCGAGTGTATAAGTGTCTAAGCGTGTGTAGGGGGGAAGTATTTGTAGAAGCGCGGCGAGCAGATGTGCCCGTATGGCGGCCGAACGGGGTCTAGAGCTTTCTCGTTGAGGACCAGGAAGAGAGCAGGTGGAGCAGAAATGAGGCCAGGGGCGTGCAAGAGATGAAGCTGAGGCGGGAGTGTGCGTGGGGGCAAAGACAAGAGAACGGAAAAGGGTCGGAGAGAGGGCAGAGGAGTATCAAGGGGTGTCGGGGACAAACCGACGCCAACTCAGCCACTGGGTCTCTCCAGCGCCTTCTCAGCACCCGTAAAGGAGACGCTCTCTCGGAGCCTTTCGGCTGCTGCACATAATTCCTATGTACCTTCTTTCTTAAGTGCTGGACCGGCAGAAATGGCTCAGAGATCAACTTATGCCACTGCAATGCCTCTGACCGGGAGGTTCTAGGTTCGAGTCCCGTCGGTGGCAGGGTTTTCGACACTAGCTTTTCAGCTAGGTTGAATTCAGTCGCTGTGTGGAGGAGAATTCTAGCGGCCGGCTGCTCTGATTGGTAGTTTTCCGTGGTTTCTCCGATCAACACCAGACGAATGCTGGAGCTGTACCCTAACAAGTGGGTCGCGGACCGCGCGTGATGTTTCATTCCTCTACCTTTTTCTATGCAGACTCCATTACATACACACATTTAAACTAACATGCACAACACTACGGACATTGCGGGTGACAGGACAGGAGCTCACAGCTTATCCCGGCTGAGGCGGAGCTGGTAAGAAGTACGTGGTTAGGGAAAACCCCGCTATACGACGGCAGGTCGACGGCGGAACTTGCCATCCAGCGGCGGAAAACCATCGCTACCTGTCGAGGAAAAAATATGCTCTACACTTTCAGGACTAATGACCATAGCAGTTGACGCGCCCGGAATCATGACAATCAATCAAAGTGCTGGTATAATTCCTTTCGTTTCACTTATTAATAGTCTCAAATCCACGCCATTACGGTTCTCGGAGCCACCAATTGGGTCAACGGCGGACGCCGGAATAAATTGCAGCTCTGCATTCTGCTTCTTGCGTTAAAATATTTTCAATTATTATGAATATTTGATTAGGAGTTGGGTTTTAAATAAAATTAATAAATTTAATTTAGCCTGTCCAATTATTTCATTTATGAACCATTTGTTTCAGCTTTTCGCAGCACTTCGCAGTCGAATAGAGATTTACTAAAAAACGTAACTCAGCCGGCGTCACTGGCCGAATTCCTTAGCTAATCTCCGTGAGGCCACGGAGGTGAAGCGAATTCGATACATCACGGGTTCCTAGTTGGGTAACCGTCCGGATACCTCGGGAAGTAACGGAGCCGAACCTCTGGTCGAAGGGATAAAAGGAAATGACTGACTACATCTAAAGTGGACTGATGACTTTACTACATTTCAAAGACAATTACTTCAAGCGTTTAATGCTCAAGAAGGGCTTAGAGTTGCGTTGCAATGGCGCAACAAATTAAAAGAAGAACACTAGATTGCAATTTTTGAATCTTAGAATAGTCAATGATTGATTGATTGATAGTGATTCTGGGCGTGTCAAATACTATTATCATTAGTCCCGTACGTGTAGTGCGTGTTTTGCTCGGGTGATGGTGGTGGTCTTCCATTCTGGATGGCGAGATCCGGGGCTAGCGGGATTTTCCCGAACCAGGTGTCTCCCACCAGCGGGGCACCACACTAGCCGGGATAAGCTCCAAGCTCCCGACCGGTCTCCCGGAATATGTGGTAATGTAGTGCGTCATAGTGTGTGTGTGCAAGGGGAGAGGATAGGACTAGGAAGAGGAAGGAAAGATCCCGTGCGGTCCGTGGCTCGTTTTTTTTTTGGGGTATTTCTCCACCATTTGCCTAGTATTGATCGGCGAAACCACGGAAAACTACCGATCAGTGCAGCCAGCAGCCGGAATTCTCCTCCAGACAGCGACTGAATTCAACCTAACTAACAAACTAGTATCGAAAATCCTGCCACCGTCGGAACTCGAATCTATAATCTCCCGGTCATAGTATCATCAGTTGGCGCCTTGCACCATTTCTCCCGGTAGCATAGTCAAACATTAGGCTATCCAGAAGGGTACTCGTACAAGTTTTATCACTCATGAAAACCAATCAAACATCGTTGAGATTCTTGTTTTTTCACTCTGAAGACACTAGGTTACTTTTCTTCATGAGATTCCAGTTAAATTCAGACAAGAGTGAACTCTCGTCAGAGCCGATAACTAATTTTAGCTCTCAGACTTCCCAGAAACTAACGCATTCGTCTGAATTTGTGAATATTCACAAATTATATATATATATTTTTTTAGAATGGGAATTTATGGAATACTTTTTTATTAAATGATAATATTATCGAAACATTGCCTTGTATCGAAAAAATTGTTATTTATATACGAATATATTTAAAGAAAAATACAAATGTTTGTAAAATTTACCGTTTCCATCTCTTGATACAGGTAGCATGCAGGTCTGCAGACACTCGCCTGCTTGGTTCGTGTAATGAAATTTCACCGTGCGCAGAGTAATAGGTGGAGGTCCGGCTGCATCCGCAAAAATCCCATCGGCTTATCAGCGCCTGGAGCGGGTGACTAGGGGCGGGTGGCTAGGTGCGGGTGGCTAGGGGCGGGCGGGGCGGGCAGGTGGGCGGGGCGGCTAATAACGAGAATGGCACGGCGCTATCAGGAAACAGATCACGCCTAGTTTCCTCACCCACACAATAGCTCCGTGGCTTCGCTAATGAAATACACAGAGAGATTGCTGAAATACACGGTTGCGATGCTTTATTCGATATGTGCTCTGGCATCAAAACCAACTCAGGAGCAAAGTATCGATACGACGAATCTCAATATTAATATAATTATGTATTTGGCACTTTATGGTGGGATTAATCTGACTTTTGCCAGGCTTGGGCCCTGATTATATTTATTGCCCACGCCTGGGGGTAAGAGAGATATGTGGCGAGCTTTACGTATTCCCATCACGGTACTTACTAGCTTACATGGCTTGTCTGAGCTTTTTCTTTCCTCACAAAGTCACAGAAACTAAAAGAAACGATTTGTATTAGAAAGAGACTCATTTACTTTTTAATAATTTTTAAAAATTATAATAGGTTTTGTAAATAGAGTTGGTGAGTGTAAATAATATTTATACTTATCTCCATTATTATTATTGTTGTTGTTGTTTTGCTCGTGAATAAGCCATCTTGAACAACGCAGGCTATGCACTTGCACGGGCAGTTTTATTTTATCACATTGCATGTCTTGCATGTAACTAATCAGGGGATCAGCATTAGGCTGAATCCGATTTTTATACCCTAGGGGGGATGGAAGATAGAATGATGATGATGATAATGAAGGATGAATGGACGGCACGCACAAACAGACATACACAAACACACCCATGCCCGAGGCGGGTCTCGAACCCGCGATCCTTCCGTCCGGGATCGCCACTGCACTACTGCCTTAGCGATCTCGACAATCCGGACTTATTATTATTATTGTTCTTCTTGTTATTATTGTTAATATTATTGTTATTATTATTAAGTGTGATTTATAATTATTTAAACTTTATATTATATATATATATATATATATATATATATATATATATATATATATATATATATATATATATATATAGAAGAGAGAGAGAGAGAGAGGGTGCCATAATGCTTTAAAGCTTTATTCCACTGCTGAATCACCTGCATTTACGCGGTATATTGTAGGGTTTTTGCACTGTCCTTCGGTAAAAACTTGCGTGAACTGACTTTATTAATTTTAAACATTTTTAAAACTGCAGAAACTCTTTACATATCTGCAAAGTTACAGCTGAAAAGCTTTTCTTTACCCGAGTTGCGAGTGCATTTTCTTACTCCGTCTCTCCTCCTCTCACTGCCTCTCTCTCTTTTTCTCTCTCTCTCTCTCTCTCTTTCTCTCTCTCTCTCTCTCTCTATCTAGATCTCTCTCTCTCTCTCCCTCATACACACACACACACACCCATATATCCATCCATCCATGCATCCATTTTTTTTAAAATCTGGCAGTTATGCACTCATCCATCCATTCATTCAACCATCCATCGACGCATCTCTACAGGAAACAGTGAAAATCCTTTTTTTTCGTTTCAGACTCCCACAAATCTGATTTTACCACCAAAATCCCAAACCACCGAAATCTCAAACTTTTCCTCTCAGTACTATATACGTAAAGGCGATGAAAAGTAAAACTGACAACTAGACACACTCTTGCTTGGCAAGGAATTCGGTGATCGTGCTGGACAGAGCTATCACTTTACACGAAACTACTCTCATTTCTATATTTTTATTTGGTGAATGGTCAAATTATTTTGTAACTTTACGAAATCTACTTTGAAAATTATTTTTTAAATAGTTTAAAAATTAAATATCGTTGAAATGTATTGAGAACCATCATTGGATATTACATGAATGAAATGATTGCTTAAAAAAGAAAATGTGCACGGTCAACGATTTTCTGGAATTTTAGACCGAATTTGTAGTATTAAATTAGTAAAAAATATTTTAGTTGAGTCGTTAATAAGCGAGTATTCCATTTTGGTTTCCCACGTTTCTGAATTATTGCTAATTTTATAGTTTTTACGTGAATTGCAGTGACGTATTACTGCAATTTACTGATAAATAATTATTCGTTATAAAGGACACATTATTTTGTGAAATACTCTTGAATACAGGAACTGAAATAGTTCAACGTTTTCATCCCAAAACCAATAGCAGTGAGAAATAACGAAGATGTTTTATGACTAGTCAAGTTTGAATTTACGACGAGAGAAACCAGTAATAGTAATTTTCTTCCTCTATCCATAAAAGAAAGCATCTTGTACCGGAACAATATAACATGATGGATAGCGTGTCATTTTCGGAGAATTAACAAAGAGGCTTGCACGAGACGTAATCTGCACCATTAAGTTTCTCGGTGAGTGGTGGCGAACACGACACCTGAATATTAGGTAGCGAGGAGATAAAGGACGTCTTCCCCGTCCTTTATTCTAGCTCAATGACTGTAACTTCTTCTCACTGAAATATACACTGACGGAAAAGTGCATTGAATATTTTACCTACTAAGAAACATTCGTACTGCACATTAATGATATTTTTCTGAATATTTTATATTAAAATGAGAGCATTGGGTTATTAGGTATCACTGTTTCCTTCAAATATATCCGATCCTTTATTGAAAAAAATGGTATTTTTTTAATGGAGGAACATTTTTTCTGCTTTATGCTATCTGTTCTTCTGTATTCTATGACATACACGACAATGTCAAAATATTGAGAGATTCGTTTAATTGGCGATAAACATAGTATGAACATTTTGGTGAGAATGAGATAAATAAATCATTACATTTTTTCTGTTTTCTGCAATCATATTATTTTCGTATCTGACACACTTAATGCAAATTGTATAATGGATTTTACAATTGTTAAGCTCCAGACTTTTTCTCCTGTCCTGTTTTGCTGTCATTCATTATCCCTTCCCTGGAGGCAACGCCGTGCAGACAACTTGTCTTCTCACTGCCTGCCGTTATCGGGAACGGTTTCGCCGCCTGGAGACGGATGTCCGCTGCGTTAACGAAGACACGCTGAAGACGCTTAGAAGGAAGTTACCGCGCGCTCGCCCTGCGCCCGACAGCCTCATTAGCCCACAGACGGAGCCCTTGGCGCCGCCGCAGGCTCGTCCACGTCTGGCCGCCCAACTCCCCCCGCCCCCTAGACTCCGGCTGCGTTCTCTACTCGTAGCTTTTCAACGGAACAAGAGGAACTAATCTTAATCAAATCAATCAAATCAAGTCCTAGGAGATTTGCAAATTCCTGGGATAGCTAACATCCTTTGCTCGGTTTAAGCTTTATTAAAACCATTTTTAATTAAGATGAAAAGTAAATTTATTATTATTTTTCAATACAAACGGCCATACACGTTCTGATATATTCTCAAATCACTAATAGTTCTAATTGAAATAGTGTGTTTAATTTAGACACTAAAGTTACCTAAATTTTCTGGAATATAAATTGTAATTACCAATCTGCCAATACTTTGAAATTTTCCATGAGCATCTCAGCTTCATTAGCGTAGTGACAGAGCTATTCGCGCTAATGTAGACTCTTGCGCGTCGCGGCCTCCCCAATTTATCCCACTTCCTAGTCGCCGGCAAGACTTCTCAAACTGGCAACGGAAGCAGTGCGACGAATGCTAGTTAAATCCAATAAAATCCTACGAAGTTTGCCAATTTCTCCGGTAACTGACGTTTTCGGCTCGGTGGAGGGTTTTTAAAAAGCCTTTTTAGTAAAGAAAAAAGTAAATTTATAATTTTTTTCAAAAGAAACCGCCACAAATGTACTGAAATATTTTCAAATCACTCCAAGTCATTTCTTTACACAAAAATGAAGATTGTTCTACTTGTAACATTGGATTTAATTTAGGCACTAAAGTATCCTAAATTATCTCCAGTATAAACTGCAACCACAATTTCAGACGGACAGTCAGGCGGACAGTCAGGCGGACAGTCAGGCGGACAGTCAGGCGGACAGTCAGGCGGACAGTCAGGCGGACAGTCAGGCGGACAGTCAGGCGGACAGTCAGGCGGACAGTCAGGCGGACAGTCAGGCGGACAGTCAGGCGGGCAGTCAGGCGGACAGTCAGGCGTCGGGGACAGTCAGGCGGACAGTCAGGCGGACAGTCAGGCGGACAGTCAGGCGGACAGTCAGGCGGACAGTCAGGCGGACAGTCAGGAGGACAGTCAGGCGGACAGTCAGGCGGACAGTCAGGCGGACAGTCAGGCGGACAGTCAGGCGGACAGTCAGGCGGACAGTCAGGCGGACAGTCAGACGAACAGTGAGGCGGACAGTCAGACGAACAGTGAGGCGATCAGTCAGGCGATCAGTCAGGCGAACAGTCAGGCGAACAGTCAGGCGAACAGTCAGGCGAACAGTCAGGCGAACAGTCAGGCGATCAGTCAGGCGGACAGTCAGGCGGACAGTCAGGCGGACAGTCAGGCGAACAGTCAGGCGAACAGTCAGGCGAACAGTCAGGCGAACAGTCAGGCGAACAGTCAGGCGAACAGTCAGGCGAACAGTCAGGCGAACAGTCAGGCGAACAGTCAGGCGAACAGTCAGGCGAACAGTCAGGCGAACAGTCAGGCGAACAGTCAGGCGAATAGTCAGGCGAACAGTCAGGCGAACAGTCAGGTGAACAGACGGGCGGACAGACGAACGTTTTCCCGTCATTCGATTTTTCGGTATGAACGACCCACAAAACATATTTTCCGCCTACACCACGGGTTAGTTTCTTTTTCTAAATGTGGTAACTGGTTTTATCCACTTTTTCGTTACCGGGGCCCAGTAATAAGTTTTTCTGTCAAAAATTCGTTTTTTCGCGCAGTATTACATAACTTTTTATCTACTCCGTAAAGAGAAAGTAAAAATATTGATCTCTTGAAATACTGATTTGAGAATGTTTTACTGTCCTTTGAAACCACTCTCATCCTGGGCTCTGTCAGAACATAACAAATGTTTTTTGGTATATGGAATAAATCGTCACTTTTATTTGACACAGGCAACCCTGCATATTCTTGAAACCCGTACTAGATTGTCACGACGGAGTCTTTTATAACTGCTTTTTAGTGACATTGAATTGGCTCTTGGTGACATTGAATGCAGCCTAAGTCGAATAAGGCCAAGAATCTCGAATGCAACTAATCCGTCGCCCAGCCCTGGGCCTGGCAGCGTCCTTGACGGAGTGTTTCTCGCAGTCGCAAGATGTCGTCGGCTTGCCCTTTTCCTCTTACCCAATTCCAAGACTCGATAGAGACTTTCCAGACTGTTTTCTTAGTAGAGGCAGTGCGGAAAATTACAAATTTTCTCTAGCATGAGTTTTAACGGTTGAGGAACAGTTTGAACAGGTCGAATCATTGTGTCAATGAGAGAACCAATTGATTCCATGCGTGTCAGTTACTTAGAATATTAGTCCTGTAAGTGTAGTGAACGTTACTAATATTGAATCAATGCTTGTACATAGATTTCAAAGCAGAATTTATTTTTATTTTCAATACACAGTAATATTGAAGCTTACAAAGTGTTACCAGTTCCAGTTTCCGTAGCATTCATTATCAGTAATCATTCATTTGAAAAACCGGTGCTAGAAAACAGTAGGACATCCCTTTGCGAACTTAAAGAACACTAGCGTATCAGTGCGAGAACTCTCACATGTTAAATCCCACCTTAATTTTTTCTAAGGGTATCGTGAAACTGAAACATGGGGTTTGTTTTCATCGTAGTTGTTCTCTCCACAATTAGGTACACAATACTTGTAGACCACGGCAAAACGTTAAATGAATGGTTGCACCCCACGCATAAGAAACAATAATCGGTATCAAGCCACTATTAAAAGTACTTCTTATTGTTGTCGCTAGAGGAAATCTTGAATTAAGAACTATACAAATAAACATCGTCTGCGCAAACTACGGTGTACACAGAAAGCGTAAACGTAAGCTGGAGGAATCTGGATTGATAAACTCAGGGTGCAATTCATCATGTTGTCATGAAATTGCCTTTCTTTAGAGACCTCATTTATAAAGAGCCGCAAAAGGAATGCATACTACAGAAATAATATAGGAAACGATTGTCACAGTAAGTTACAACGCTCGCATTTATTCAGTATATCTACAATAAACCCAACATTAAATGGTTCATTCACGGAGATGGGGTGTTCCTTTGCCAGATTATAAGATCTAGAGCCGATCCACACGTTCACTTCCAGCAATTTCCCCCTGCATGTGTCTCTCGGAAGATCGCGCACGGTCCGTGGCCCGTTTGTTAGGGTACTGCGCCGGTATTCGCTTGGTATTGATCGTAGAAACCACGAAACACTAGCATTTAGAGCCGCCGGCTTCTAGAATTCTCCTCCAGACAGTGACTGAATGCAACCTAGCTAATAAGCTAGTGTAAAAACTCTTGCCACTGTCGGGACTCGAACCTAGGACCTCCCGGTCAGAGTCACTGCTAAGACATCAGTTGATGCACTTCTCCCGGTTGTCTTACTCGGCTATCGCGGTGCTTCACAGTGGGAGATTGGGTTGGGGAGAACCACCGCACGTCGGGGTGTTGGCCGGCACAGGATGTCGCCACCCAGCGGGAGAGAGCGTTCCCTGATAAAACTCTTTACACCTAAGGGGGTTAGTAGTTGACGGAAACCCGAAATAATCAATCACTATTTAAAATTGTTCTCTTCCTGATTTTCAAATTGCATTCTCCCTAATACACAGCTTCACATTGCTTAGCGTGCGGCAGTTGTTCCAAATTGCGCTGTGGCGCTCTGGCAGTGGCCCCACCCAAACGCCCGGCTCGCGGGTCGCCCCCGCGCCTCCGCCAGACATTTCCTCCCTAATGCGATGAAAACCTGGTGGCCACACCCTCGGACAACCGTCCATCACCTGCGCCTCACGACGCACCCAAATGATCTCGCCGCCCCCCCCCCCCCCCCGCCCCCCCCCCCCCATCCCCCCTATGCCATTCCATGCCCCGCCATGCCCCGCCATGCCCCGCCATGCCCCGCCATGCCCCCCCCCGCCAGCCCCCCGCCCCCGCCTGCCCCGCCCCGCCCCGCCCAGCGCCGCTCGCTGGCGTTTACTGGATGTTTCTCTAGACGCAAATTCTGAATGGGTATTTTACCCCCTTGGGATTTTTTGTATGGATATAGCCACCCACCATATTATTTGCCGGACCTGCCGTGTGCCACGCCCTCTCTGGTACCACCACAAACCCATCCAACCACTCTACCTCCAATGTTTCCCTCCTTCCCTAGTTACCACTCTCACCCATCCCTACTCTCCTTTTCCGGCAACTCCTGTATCCCTGCCTGCTCTTCTCCCACTTCGACCTCCCCCCCCCTTCCCTTCCCTTCCCTTTCGAATCCCAAAAATGTTCGCGGGCCCCCCTCATACCCCCCCACACAATTCTTTCTTCCCGTCTACCCCTGTCTTTTCCCTCATGCCCAAGTTCACCGTTTCCACGTAAATGAAATTTCGTCCGCTCTAAACGGCGTTTGCCCGTTTTGGTTGTGCTCCAGTCTCTCTAGTAGCTCCTCCAACCCATTTCACTTCTCTCTCTCTCTCTCTCCCCACCCCTTCCGCTTCTGCTATTGCCCTGTCTTCTGGCTACACCTACATCAAATGATTTGATTTGATTTTTTCGTGTTTCCGGGCACGTCAACTGCTTCGGTCATTAGTCTCGTTAGTGTAGTGCATGTTTTTCTCGGGATATGCACGGTGATCTTTCCCCGCTGGATGGCGAGATACGGCGCCGACCTATCGTCGGCTAGACTGCTGGCCAGCTAAAAAGCCGAACTAACGGGACAACTTTTGAAAAATGTCACTGTCGGATGAGAACATACATTTATACTCGATTTAGGGTAGTTTCGTTTCGTTTTATGTTGGCAAAAGTTTTGCCAACCGTCACACAAATACCCAGTATATATTACCTTCAAGCGGTAGGGACATTTTTTAAAATTTAAGTTTGCAATGAAACAATGACTACTTCCGTAGATTCCGCCAACATTCAAAGTCATACAAGTGAAGTTGTGTTAGTTTACGAGTGTTGCTACAGATTTGCATTTTGCGTTTTGGTGCTCTTCGTTCTTTGCGTTTTATCGTTCAATTTATTTATTTAGTAGTACTAGGCGTTTTTGAGTTTTATTTATTATTTTCCAATTGTTTTCTTTAGTAATAATAATAAAGTTAATTGAAATAGTTATTGTAGTTCATTATTTGTTGTTGTTAAGTGTCCCTTTAGTATTTCTTGTTTTAGATTAATTATATTTATTATTATTATTTTTTCTGAATTCATTTTAATTATAACTGGAAAATAATGGATAGCCCAACAACATCTGAGTCTATACTTAATTTTAACTCGAAGATTACACATATTCAAAGTTCTCTTCAAAAGGGAATTATCAATTTATTTTGTGGACTGTGGAAGGAAGCAGTGGAAGAAAAGGTCCATGTTACCCACTCTTTTTTAATAACGCGAGTAAAAATTATTACAGGTAAGATTGATTTTTCTTTTCTACATCTTATCAAAAAAACTTACAAGTGTAATTTTCTTAATTAAAATTGGGATGAGTACAGTTGTTAATTATCTTTACCATTACTCATGTATTAATCGTAATAAATCTAATTTTCTTTTTTTCAAGATGTTGTGTGTTTACAGGTGGTGTTAAGTCAGTTGATAGTATTATCAACAAATATAAAAAACAAGAAGCTCTGACCACACCCAAAAAGACCCGTAAAAGATCCCGTCCAGTCACAGATATTGACAATTTCACTAAGGATGCAATTGCCAATAAAATTTATTGTAGTTTGAATTCAGGTAATCAATTAGACTTTTTAATTAGTTTGTTAGTATACAGTTTTATTAATATAAACAATGATCATTTTGTGTTGTTTTATGTATTATTTAACAAGTACCAAGGATTACATTTTATATAAGTTGTGGTATTTCTATAAGAAACCTGTACACAGAGATTGTGGGAGATGAAACGTTAAATTTTGAAGGCTCTCCCGTTTTATGTATTCCTTAACAAGTACCATGAACATGGGTTTTACTTAGGAAAGGGAGACAGGTATGCCCATGTGAGGGAGAATGAAATTATAATTTTTAAAGAGAGTGCTTCCTGAGGAACTACTATAGAAATACAAACTCCAACACACCAAAGGCATTAATTATTATTATTATTATTATTATTATTATTATTATTATTATTATTATTATTATTATTATTATTATTAGTAGTAGTAGTAGTAGTAGTAGTAGTAGTAGTAGTAGTAGTAGTAGTAGTAGTAGTAATAATAACAATAACAATAATAATAATAATAGGAAGTGCATACATATGATTTTGCATATTTTTGTCCATTGCTTTAGGGCATAGCTAAATGAAATTCCTTGACATGTGGTTAGAATTGGATGCTATGTAGATCAATATGTTAGTGCAATTTGGCAAATTTTTCCTGTTGGTGCATATTCATATAATAATAAGAGCATATGTTTATGCTCCTACATTTATTTTGTTAAAAGAGAGACTTATCTCTAAACCATTCCTTGTTGTCATAAAATCTATTTATTTGGGGGCAGTCATTGATTAGAAAAAGCTTGTCACACTTTGTGTTTTTTCTTTTCTATAGACAATAAAATACTTGTCATTCCAAGTATCACATGAAATGAAATATTGTTAATTTTAATTGCATATTTCAGAATTTTTAGGTCATAGATGCATATTTCAAGATTTTTAGGACATAAAATCATCTCTCTAATTATTATAATTCTTAGTTTTCACACATGTACTAGTCTTGTATATCTAAATGTATATGTAAATAGTCTTGTCAACATTGTTTCAGTTTTTTGTAGCTTGTTTGTAACCTTATTTGATTAGTAGCATTTGTGACATTACTTGTAATACTGGTTTTGGGCAAGTAGCACCGCATCTCTCTCTAAATCCCACATGCATTTTGAATTTCCTTGGCACAATACTCTAATTTTAATGCTGAAAATAACCGTTGTCTTACCTTGAATTTTTTACAAATTTAAAAAAAAAATTTTCCTTGGGAATTTTTGCATGAATGTGTAAAACTTTACCTTGAATTATTTAACAAGCAATGAGAGGGTTTACTGTGTAATAACTGCATGTTCAGGGAGAAGCTTATAGTAATGTAGTCACAATAAGAGAGTAGATTCAATATTATTGTGCAACTATATATTTAATGTGCCATTTATATTGATTGTGTACATTCCTGTTTAAATAAACATCTTTAAAAAAATCAAAAAGTCATATTTATTACCATTTATCCCAATCTTATGAATCACACCCCACTGAAATGGTGAAAACATGGTAAAGAGAAAGACTGTCTCTGGTAACAATGGATAATTTATTGAAGACTTACTTAAACTAATGATGATTTTCATTTTTTGAACTTATTTTTAAAAGCTAATGAATAATTGAACAGATAAATTAAATGGATGCATTTGCATTGATATTGACATAACTGGACTGTAAGGAACAATTCATTACATCACTTAAAAACTACCATGTATATCACGTTAATTAACTTCAATAATTGTGGTATTTATTTGCGTTCAATAAAACTCATTACTACCAGTTCAAAACGTGAAGGAACTGTTGACACACATCTCAAAAGCATTAATAACATAGAAGTATGACCGCAGATAACTTTTGAGGTTGTATTTTTCATTTGCACTTGACACTTTTTAACACTTCTTAAGCTCGCAATAGTTGATAATGATAATTCTTAATTAACTTAATAATTATTCACAGAGTTAATATTCGTTTATAGATCTCTTTTTAATTCTACCGAAAAACGAAACATGTATTATTGAACAGTGGACAAGACTCGAGACCGCGCGAGGATTGTGAATGAGACAACAAACAAAACAAAAGCGAGAGCCTTGATCAGAGTTATAGTTCCATAAGTTGGCTATTCCGACAGGAAATCTTTCCAGCTGCCATATTGCGAAATTAGTGCGGCCTAATACACGGCCTGGAGTATAGTGGGGTTTCCTCCTAACCAGGACTCTCCCAGCAGCGAGGCACCGTCTCAGCCGGGACAAGCTCTATGCACTCGACCGGCCTCCCGGAATATGTGGTAGTGTAGTGCATGTTACTGTAAGTGTGTGTGTGTAAGGGAAGAGGATAGGACAAGGAAGAGGAAGGACAGATCGCTCGCGGTCCGTGGCCCGTTTGGTAGGGTACTGCTCCGGCATTCACCTGATGTTGATCGGAGAAACCAAGAAAACTATCGATCAGAGCAGCCGGCCGCTAGAATTCTCCTCCATACAGCGACTGAATTCGACCTAGCTGAAAAGCTAGTGTCGAAAATCCTGCCGCTATCAGGACTCGAACCTAGGACCTCCCGGTCAGAGGCGCTGCAGTTACATCAGTTGAAGCACTGGGCTACCGCTCCCTGTTACATCATATGCTTCTCCGTACCCTCCCTCTCGGCACTTACTCCCGACCCTCACTTACCTCCCTTCCCTTCCGTCTCCCTCCCCTCCCGTCTCCCTCCCCTCCCTTACTTTTTTAAAAATTAAATTCGCATTAAGTACGAGGTCATTAGCTACCACTAGTGAGTATTGGGGGTATCTGTATACTGAATGATGTTATTCGGTGATGATGAGTGGTGAAGGAGCCAACACAATTAAAACCAGGCCTGCAATCCTTCGGTCCGAGATCGCCATGGCACTACTACTTTAGTGATCTCGGCCACCTGGATCCGTAACCCTTACTTTTTCTTGAATCTCCGCACCAAAACTCGGTCACCCGCCCCAAAATTACTGGACGCGATCACCTCTTCTCGACCCCATCCATCCACTGCATCCTCTGCTGTCCGTCGTGATGCACCGTTCAGCATTCATTTTGCTCGCCGCATACCTAACTCCTCCACTCCCGCCTTTTCGAAAGCGTTTCACCTCGTTTCATCCCACCATATTTCATAGCGTTTCTCCTTGTCAGGCTCCACTTTCTACCCACTCCCTTCTATCTCCTTCCTGTCAGTATTATATGAAACCATCTTCCCACTGTGCCACTGTACCCATAAACACCGAAGTGTTCCGTTTTCAGCACCCATTCTTTACCGCATCCATCTAACCCCCTCCTTAGTTCACAATTCCATTCCTCCAGCTGCGTCCTAGCGTCCCTGCGTCCTAGCTTCTATCTTTATCCTCCCCTACCCCAAATTATCAATTCCTCCCTTTTTCCCCCTCATCTCCACCCATTTTCCCTTGGCCCCTCCCTACCTTGCCCGCCCACTTCTCACCTCGCCTCCGCCTCTCCTGCCAGACAGTGCGTTACGAATGCAAAAGCCCTTTCCAGGGAAACAGCAAAAAATATTCATTTATTTTGGCATTTTAATTAACTCGGCTTAGAATTAATCTAACAGCTGACAAGCTCACTTTATTGGCCGCTTACTATCTTAATTATCCTTCAACTTCCAGCTTCTAGCTTTGGTCCGGTCCACAAACCCGCTTCTCTCGACCTCGTCCCACAACATAAAGCTGCCTGTCCCAATTTCCTCGCTTTTCATACCGTGTCTCCTCACCCGTTCCAGCCTCCACCCCATACCCGTCCCGCTCTGCATGTCTTTCTCAGGTCGGTTCCGCCCCGGACGTACCCCGCACCCGTCGTGGCAGAAACCCTCGTCCCCACTGTACTGTGCCCCGTCACGCCACGATGTCCCGGTTCCTCGCCGGTTCCACTCCCCGCCAGCACGTAGTCCTTCCCCGCCCTGTCCCTTCCAAAATTGCTCCCTCCTATTCTATTTATCCCGTCCTATATTTTCCCCAATTTTTTTTTTTCCCCCAAATGCATTTCCGTCCCACACATTTCCGTCCAATACATATACCACTCTATAATTCCCGTCCTATTACTTACGGATCTATTCTTTCCAGTCATAGTCCTTTCCGAAGTATTCTTTTCTGCCCTATTTTTGCAATGTATTTTCCCAACTAATTTTCCTGAACTTATCTTCCTCGCTCTTTTCTTTCCCGGCTCACTATTCTGGTCTTTCGTTCTCCGCCCTACACTTCATCGCCTCAATCTTTCCTGCCATAATCTTCTCCGTCCAATTCTTTCCCAATCTTCCTCTCCTCGATCTTTCCTTCCACTTCACGAAACCACTTCACATCGTTCCAGTGCCCATCACCCCGCCTCGCGCTAAGACGCTCTGTCCCGCACAAGACCATGCCATTCAACCCTCCGCTCCACGCCGCCATGATACCCATACCTTGCTAGGCCTTACCTACCTGCCTACCATGGCCCGCCGCATCACTCCCCGCCGCGTTCCGCCACGCCATGCTCCACTAAACCATGCCGACCTCCACATCAGACTCTGCCACACCATGGCATGTTCTGCTACGCTACGCCAGCCATGCTTCCCGCGCCATGCTCAACCACGCCATACTCAACAACGCGACGTCGCCCCCATGCCATGCTCCGTCATGCTATGCTCCGTCACGTCAATGCTCCCCACGCGGTTTTACCATGCCCCCCTTCCCCATCAAGCCATGCTTCACCACGCGCGTTTTACCATGCCATGCCTTTCTACACCATGGCCCACACTGCCATGCCCCATTAAGCCGTGCTCCGCCACGCCATGCGCCGCTGGGCCATTCCCCGCCACACGCCACGCAACCATCGACAGCGCCCGCGACGCGTCGGCGACCAGAGCGCCCGGCCATTGAAGCGGTTTTGCCGCGGGGCGCCGACGGGCCAGTGGTGGGGCTTTGTTGCGTGCTGGTTGCTGTCGGCCGGGTAATTAGACGGCCCGATTTGTCCCGCTGCCAGTTTCCTGTTTTGCCCGCGCGCGGAGGGGCGGCGCGCCACGCCACGCCACGCGACGTGGGCGCCGCCTGGCGGCCCTGTTTTGCGCCGCGTTGCGTGTTTGTCTTTTTGAGTGCGCGCGCGTCCTCATAAATATTCCTTGGAGCACCTGCTGTATAACATGGCCCCTTCTCTCGTTGTTTGTGTACGAGGTGATGAAAAATAATCGAGTCTTCCCTGGCGCCATTTGAGTTTTCTTAGTTTACGAGGCGGAACATTATGTCCTTGATTTAACGAGTGACCGTCAAGTTGGTGACAGTGAAGCTTTTGTACCTAAATACTTAACTTCTTTAAAATGCAATATTCTGCATTTTGTGAGTAGACGTAAAATGACTGCTTTAAAACCCTTGAGAGGATACATTTTTAGGATGCCCACTAGGCGATTTATAATCGGAAAGACAGAAAATACGATAATTTTATTTACGTAATATTTCATAAAAGAACTTTGTGGGATAAGGAAGGGGCAAATTGTCTCGTTATTGTCAGCCAAAACATAGAAGATTACTATTGAAAAAATATTTCTTATGTTGTGAAATATCTCGCATACATCTTAGGCTTAGCTTATACTTATTATTTGGCTTAGGCTTATTATAATACTTAGAATAATTTTCCGCACATATAATTCCAACACATTCCATACCCCTTCATTTACTAATTGAATTATAGGAACCGATTATTAACCCGACAATTTATTCTTATTTAAATTTATACCTCTTTACAAACATCAAATTTACATAAATTAAAAAAAAGTCTTCTTAATAATTGGTTCCTATCATCCAATAATAAATACTTCGGTTGCCTTAATCGGGATAGTCTGGGATTTTCGTTGGAGAGATTCTGTGAGTCGGAATTACGAGCTCTGAGCAAGTAACACTCGATAATGAAGCTACCACAGGTTTCCAATTTAATTATTTGGAACACCATAAAACTTATGATTGTTCTAAGGACCAAGAGCGAACTCTCCAAGGTTCTGCAGATACTACGGGCAACGAAAAATCTCTGCTAAAGATAAGACTTACATTCTACAAGTCTATGGATCTCCATATCCATGATGGTTTCAGTTCTCTTGTAAGGCGAAAAAGATAGTAACCATAACACCCTCACAAAGAAAGAAAATTGAAGCAACGGAAATTAGGTTGTTGAGGCCACTGCCTGTTTTTACTCTTAGGAAGATATTAATAACAAAGAACTGAAGAACAGAACTGCAAATTCTCAGAATGCTTACTAAATATAAAGGAGTAATAAAGTCGAAGAATTCCCCTAAAACTTTTTAACTATAACCTCCAAGGCAGCAGAAATATAAGACACAAAACACTGTGTTCGCTCAACGAAATGAAACTAAATAAGCTCCAATGGGTTTTTAATTTCGTATATCATGATTAGTGATAGTATGGGTGTATTTGGCGTTTTGGGTTGGTAGTCCGACTTTGCTGGCCAGCTTCCGGTGAGCCCCATGCCTGGGCCTAGTTAGATTCCCATGCTTGGGAGTAAGAGCGACATCAGGTGAACGTGACTTATTTTCTTCGCCGTAACTAGTAAGACCTGCCTGAGCTTTTCTTCGTCACACAGCTACAGAAACTGGGACGATTTTAAAGGAAAGCTACAACTCTATTTTTGCCTCGACCAGGAATCGAACCCTGTAACTCAGCACGGGATGCTAGTACGCTGCCCATGAGCCATCCCAGAAGACACACATTGCTAATAAATTAAATAGAAGACAAACTTTTTATTCAACTTCATGTTTTGTTGTTTTTCTACACGAAGTTCAATTGTATGACTTTTATTATGAACGTAAACAGGCAAAACGTTTGAAAAGTTGAAACGATAATTCCGACTGCTTGAAGATTGTGCGGAATATTTAAGATGAAGTTATTATCCTGAGTACTCACGAGGGAATCCAACTTCTTTATTTTACTTACTTCAGAATTATTCTGAGTGTATTTGCTTCTGACATCCACACTGCCATTTCTATAATTCTCTCTCCCTTGGTCGACTCCTCCCAGACGGTCGCACCGGGAGCGGTAGCTCAGTGCAGCGCAGTGGTGTTACTGCAGCGCTTCTGGCCGGGAGGTCCTAGGTTCGAGTCCTGATACCGGCAGGATTTTCGACACTATCTTCTCAGCTAGGTCGAAATCAGTCGCTGTCTGGAGGAGAATTCTAGCGGCCGCCTGCTCTGATCGGTAGTTTTCCGTGGTTTCTCCGGGCAACACCAAGTGAATGCCGGAGTAGTACCCTAACAAACGGGCCACGGACCGCGCGCGATCTTTCTTTCTTCCCTTGTCCTCTCTTCTCTCCTTACACACACACAAACACACACTTACACTAACATGCACTACTCTACCACATATTCCGGGAGACCGGCCGGGAGCTTAGAGCTTGTCCCGCTGGTGGGAGAGTCCTGGTTAGGGGAAACCCCTCTAGCCGACGTCGCCCTCTGGTCGGCGCCGGATCTCGCCATCCAGCGGGAAGATCACCTCCATCCGAGGTAAAACATGCACTACACTAACGGGACTAATGACCTAAGCTGTTGATGCGCCCGGAATCACCTACAACCAACCAATCAACCAACCGACCAACCAACCTCCGCGTGGTGCACAATAGGGCTGAAACATCGGTTTGCTGACAACGGTCCTGCGTGCGCAGCAGTTACATGGTGATATGTTGGCGACAGTGAAGTTAAGGACAAATTTCTACATTTTATTAGAATTTATCATTTTATCAGATTTTACCAGAAAATTTTACCTGAAATGAAGTTTTTTGCCGTAAAACAAATACAAATAGTGATTATACAGAATGGCATAAACTTTCTCGCTGTAAAGTTTTATCATTTTATTGATATGATATTTACGGTCTTGCCCCATTCTCTTGCCAGATGCCATCTATCGCCGCCCTAAAATTCGTTTTTTAGAAATTTTCTCAATTTTTTGGTCTCGTAGTGGTAGGTTCGAAATATTACTTTTAAAATATTAAAGAAGACAAAACCTCGACCAATATATAAATTTTCGTTGAATAATTTGGAGCTGTTTTTAAGAAAAATCGCTTATGCTCTGAGGTAAAGGCAAAATTTGAAGCTTCTTTTAACAGGAATCTTTTCTGTTTTCAAAAACCGTTATTTGAACTCCTTTGAAGAACATTCATTCAAAAATGCAATAACCAAGTATATAAATTGTTGGAAATGTGCATATTAACGTCGTGAAAGATTTAAAAAAAGTTGTGTAATTTTTGAAAAAACGAAAAAAATTGGGATCAATTTTGAGAAAATAGCGTTTGAGCGTTCCTGGAAATGCGGAAATGAGCACGTTTTCACAGAAAAGTATTAAGTTTGCGTTAAAACCTCATCCAACATTATTTAAAGTGCATGAACCCATAAATGCAATAACGTGAACAAATTGCCGCTATTGTAAATATTAATGACGAGGAAGCCAAGTCACAAAAATTACATTTTTGTAATTTTTGGAAAAAAGGATAGAGAAGAATGGCATGTATGTCATTTTATAGATTACATTTAGTACTATCCCTATCAAAAGTTTAAAGAAAAAATTAGAGATTTTGAGAAAATCTTGTTATTGTTATTTTTTAAATTGCGAATATTTCGCGCAATATTGCGCGAAAATACTAAAAATTTCAAAAAATGTATAGGATCTCAATTGAATAGCTAAACAAGAATACCAAATTTTCTATAAAGGAAAAATCTCAATCTTCAGTTTTGTAGTTGTAGAAAGACGCGGAAAAATTCTAACTTTTGAAAATTTTCAAAAACTCCGAGTTAACAGTGAAAAACGGACCTGTTCCATCTTTATAAATGTATTTTATTCTATTATTTCATATCAAAATTTTAAAAATTGGAGGAATTTTTGAGAAAATTTTTAAAATGTCACTGGGGCTTCGTGTAAAGTACCCCGAAATTTTAAAGAATAATTTTATAAATCGGAAATCTTTGAGTTGAGCCAGATCGACCGGGGAATATCCATTTTGGAAAAATTCTACGTATGGCTTAGGCACTAATGGTGTTCACGGACGGAAGGAAGTTTTGAAAAACAAAATTTTTTTTTGGTACCATGGGACTTCAAAACCGGTATTTCCGTTGAAAACTGGAAACAGAGTTTCCGCAGCATTTCATAACTATCTCTACACTACTTAGGCCTATATTACTTCGTTCGTATACGAGAAAGTAAACAATGAACTTCTTTCCAGAGTCTTCAATAAAAATATATACTTCGTAAAATTTCTACTCACTTTTCAAGAATTTTCTTTCTGAAACGCTTATCTGCGGAAATTGGGGTAACATTTTCGGAAATTACTCTCAACAGTTTTAGTAACACTGAGGTGCGGGATCTCCCATGGATCCCGAGAACCCCCGTGGCTTGGTGTTGCGGTATCAGCACATCCAATACCACCTAGATCTAGGTGGCGTTGGTTGTAACCCTTGGCAGTCCCTTGACGCGCTCATCGGGGCTTCAGGGCTGCCACTCTAGGGAGCCCGCAGCGGCTGCGTCCGCTCGGCATCAGCACTGCTGTACGTCAGTCACAGGAGCTTCGGCCACATTACAGGCGTCATGGGGGGGGTGAAATAATAAACGTATTTGTTATCATATTGTATATTTTGTAGTGAATACATAGTTTACATACCATACATAGTTTTTGTAGTGAATACATGATACCATAAGGTATTTTTTTTAAATAATTTCAAATCCAACAAAATCCATTCAAAATCCAACAAAAATATTTAAATCAATTTTGCCAACTAAAGTAAGATAACAAATGGAAACCCAAAACTTTTTTAGATCCGCCATTGATGGGTGTCGCGGGCATACGTGCTTGGTACGAAGACTAGGGTATACGAATAGTCTGGTATGGTACGTGCAGGGAGAGAATTCGGTGGGTTTGTGAACCCCTATACAATTCAATGATGACTGCTTTTTATTTCATCAAAATAAAATGTTAATAAGTGTACAGGTATCACGTAATAAATATTTTAAACTTACAGAGCCCAAGTAAAATACCCGCCATTGTCTGGGTTTCTTCATATCCAATCCTTTTGAAAGAGGCAAAAAATAAATTTTGTATAAGGCTGAGGGTTTTACTACGTGTACTATAATTCATTATTGAATATTACTGTTTTTAATGTAATTTGTTCAAATATAAATAAAATTCTCCAATTTTATTTCATTTTATTTTACAGTACATTCCTGTTATTACATTTTTTTATCTTATGCATTGCTACTTGCCTCTAGAGGTAAGTATTAGGAACCAATCTGCTCTTAGCAACAGGCGAAAAACAATGATCGTGGTCCATCTACCAAAATACTAATTAAATTATTTATTTTCCGCATTTCTGTTGTATTAATTCAACTATGTAAGGACGCTGAAATAATCCTGAAGACGAGTCTATGAAAAACGTTTTAGAAAGAAGTCTCTATTTTAACGAAATAATGAAAAATATGCCCAAAATATCCACTAACATATTAATCTATTTTTCCATTTTTCCCCAAATGTCAAGAAATTTCATCTAGTTATATCTTGAAGCAAAGGACAAAAATATGCCAAATTCCCTTTATATTCATTAGTACAGATGTTGGGAAGTCGAATATGACTACTTTTTGCCAATGATGATGATGTGGAGGGAAAGTTCATATAATTAATGTACACACGCGACTTTTACCGCGGATAATCGGCCACTTATCATGCACTGGTGTTTGGCGGTCACGTTCGGACGCCAAGACTTGGTGTACTCGTCAAACCCCAAGGCATGATGAGAACTACGAATTGTCTACGAATCAGGGGCAGATGTCACATGCATAAATTCGTTATACGAAAATTTTATCCAATTAATTTTTTATTAATTTTTATTTAATAATTATTTAATATTTATTAATTATTTCATAACTATTATAAAATTAAAATAGTAAGAATATTTAACGAATTGAACATAAAGGTATCTTATAAAACTTACAACACTCTACAATCATTTTTTAACAACAATAAATCCCCTGTAACCTTACTGGAAAAAGGTGGATTCTATTTATTAAAATGCAACCATTGTAATTCAGCTTATGTGGGACAAACGGATAGGGAGTTTTCCTATAGACTCAAGGAACATCTCAGATCTTGAAGACTTAAACAAGAATATTCCACATTTGTCAACCAACTAATTCAATCAATCACTCTTTCGACCCGAATACCAACTTCAAAATTCTGCATTTCGAAAATAAAGGGAACAAATTGAACATTTTGGAAAATTTATAAATTTTAAAATGATATAAAAATCTTAACCTAATATGTCTCAATGAACAATTTCAATTAAAATTCAGCCCCATTATAAACTTATTTCTTGACTAGCTTTCCTATTCTTCTATTTTCTCCCTGACCTTCCCTCAGTTTGTCTCCGTACCTCGTACGAATCACATAATGGCGCCATGATGACATATCACTATATTTACTTTGTGTTTAATGTATGTTACTGGGGTAAGTACTCTATTTTATAATTTTAATGTTCATTCGGATTATGTTTTTCCTTGTATGACGTACTTATTGATGTGATAATTTGTTAATTCAGTTTTAATATTGTAGAATCACTGATGAAGAGAAAAAATTCCCGAAACGTGTATGGCTAAATTTTCTACATAGTAAATTTATATAGTCTACCAATTGTGGTGGATACCATTGATATCCTGAAAAATTTAATTATGGATCACCACAACATCTCTGCTTCACTACAGAATTTTTATCCAATATTCATTTGCACAGATGATCGCTTTTGACCTTTCTGCATAACCTAGAAGTCCGTGACTACATTTGCTCTGTGACACCTCTATTTCTTTAACCTTTTGTTGGGTTTTCAGAAGAAAATTTTATAAATCGTTGAGTTGACAGCGTGGCTATCTTGTGCGTCACGACCTTCTCCCACACAGCGGATTTGGTAGTTCACTCGGCTAAGGGAACTCCCCAATGGCATGAAGGCAAGGTGAGGCCAGCGGAAAGAGAAATAGACATGGTGAGGGCAAAGAGCATAACACAGCAGAGCAACTGGCCAGTTCACACATCAAAGACTAATGAATGTCAGCGGAAATAGTCGAATCTCACAATCGTACTGCATTGTCGAGGCAAAAGTGAGCACAACGTAGAAATTGTAGTTTCTTTCTTCGCGGAGAAAGGTATGGAACTAACATTCATCACTTCAACTGATTCTAAAGGAAGTGAACATCAAACTCCATTACACTTAATTTGAAAAATATATCTTCATCCATCATTTCTTTTCACACAACTAGCAAAATAATATAAATATCAAAGTTATTCTCCAGAGAAATAAATATTTTCATTGCTGTTAGTGATAAAAATACAGCATAAATAGCAGATTTCATATGCAGACGCTTTGAAACGAGGAAAAATTCCCAATATGAGATTACAATCCTATTTTCTTAATTTATTTTACGTAACCGTCAAAAGGTCTCGCTGCGACAGATTCTGATTGTCTTCATCAGGGTTAACATTTTGAAAATGCCTCAAAATAAGTTTTGTTTCCAAAGGAAAATAAGGAAAACAAAGTTTGGAAATGTGATGTCCAAGTTAATGGAAAATATTAACTTCGAAAATGGGGAAAAAGGCCAATAACTTTTGCTACAAGTACGAGCACATGTTTCAATAATGTGAGATAGAAAGTACGAAATTCCATTAAAATAAGGATCTTAAAAACAAATTCCGAAATTGCGCCCATTTACTTTAAAACTCAAGGTTGTTGACGTTACTTGAGCAATATAGTTTTATTGCTTGTAAAACATTGTTCTTGTTTCTAATATATCTGAGAGAAATTTCTATTCTCCATTTCCAGAATTGCTGTTTCTAATTGTGTTTATTTTTCCAGGTAATATATTGTAGTGTAATAATTAATAATTAGTATATTAAGATTACTTGAAAACATTTAATGAATAATTCAAGGGCTTCAATCGGTAGAAAATAAGCCAAACCAGATACATCATGCCTTAATATTTGTAAATTTAATATCTCAATTTTGGCGAAAGTAAGGTGCTCTATTTTATTCTTATTTAAGTTTTGTTCATATTTGTGAAGACGTTGGGGGAGAAACAAAAGGAGACATTCCGATCAAAATCGATGTATTAACGTTTACGAGTGTCTTGTTCCTATATCATTCCTGTTTCATTCAGTTGATTTTTAATAATTCAACAAACATTTTATTATATGAGAAATGTCAACAATATTACAAGTCATTTAACAGTAGTTCATTATTAATTTTATTATTTATTGTTTTGCAGGTAAGTTTGGAGACATGGCGATCTACTAATTTTCTTCCGGAAAAAATCGTAAGTTATTCAACTCTTTAATACATTGACAACATGTTTAAAGAAATAGCATGCTGCTAGAAATAGCATGTTTCTAGCATGCTGCAAAATTATTTTTTTCGACAGCTACGAGTTGAAGCAGTTACTTTTGGGGCATTCAGAGTGTGCCAAAACTTCGATTTCTAGTACTGGTTCAAAAATTGAGACGATGTTCAATTGTTCAGATGAATCAATGTAACTGCAGTAAAAAAAGCAAAATATTTTAGTCAGACCGTGTGGGCTTCTGCTGACCTTCAAAAAACTTAGTACACTAATAAATGATTTGTATTCTTAAAATAAAATAAAATGATCCTGTAGTACTCTAAAACTAGCGTGCGACACACACGGTAAAAATGGTTTTATATTGCTCGTAGGATTGCGTCACTTGACCTGGAGGCCTCGTGTCACAACCTTTGCTACTTCCAAAATAAAATCTCACTTTTACCACTTGTATCGTAAATATATATATATATGGGTATATATATATATATATATATATATATATATATATATATATATATATATATATATATATATATGTATATAGATGTATATATATATGTATATATATATATGTATATATATGTGTATATATATATATATATATATATATATATATATATATATATATATTTATTGAAACGCACCGCGTTTCCACCCAAGGAAACGGCGAGGCATCAAGCAAGAACACGGCAGAACGGTTGCAAGAGGGCACTCGCTAGCCAAGGAAAACGGTTACGAGCGGCGAAGGGTGGTCGGTTGGCCCAGAGCGTGGGAACGACGCCGCGAGGAGGGAGTGTCTGGCTGGCCGCCGGCGAGGAAGGACGTATCTGGAGCTGCTCCGCGGACGAAAAGCAAAAAAAGTATCGCGAACGAACGAGTGCAGAAAGATTAATTGACGGACAATTTGTGCTTGATAACCATCAATAGTCGATCGGACATATTGCCAGAGTGATAGCTGATATCAGGAGTACCACAAATCAAAAGAACTTGCGTGCAGAGGAGTACAACCCGAGAGTCCCCGAAGCCGCCGACGCTCGTAGGGGAAGAAGTAACGGTAAATATTTCTTCGGTCGATATAAGATCGAGAGACTAACAGTGATTCTGGGTGATATAAAAGAAAAGGGTAAAGACCACCATAGATATTGTATCATTAGTGATTTGTATAGAATTAATAAATAGTTCAGTTTACTTTGTTCACGGAACAGTGGTGTTTGATTAATAACCCCGAGCCCATTCACGAGAAAGAACACCTGTCCCTTACAAATAAATTTACTGCGGACAACAAGCCGGCCTACCCGGTACGTCACAATATATATATATATATATATATATATATATATATATATATATATATATATATATATATATCCGGCGGGTTCTATTTTGCACCCTGCCCCCAAAACTCTGTAACGACATGAGGCGGTTCGCGAGTCTACAGCGTAGGAGGCACTAGAGTGTTTTTGCAAGTCGTTGATTTGAAAGACGTAACACGACAATTCTTTGGAGAACTGATCTGTGCATGCGCCGGCATCATATGACGGGATTGCGATTGACGGGTCCCGACAGTCTCCCTGTTTTGTCGTCTACAACAAATGTGTTTATACCTTACACTTAACGTAGTTTTCGCCGCCACCTCTAAACACGAATTCAACACTAACACACAATAAGCATGGAAGTAATGACAAATATAATATATATATATATATATATATATATATATATATATATATATATATATATATATATATATATATATTACCAATATAATAAGACAGAAACTTAAGGGCTATTTTTTTTAATTTAATTCAAATATGTCATAAATAAAAATAAAACTAACGTAATTATTAAGGATTTGGAGGTTATGTATGTATTAAGTATCCTTTGAATTTATGTAGATATCTATCATAAGTTTTACTATCTTGTAATGCTTATAAATGCAAAAATGGGCTCAGAGTACACAGATATTCAATAAAAGCTTTTAGATCCTGTTAGAGGTAATCAGTTCCAATTAGTTCCTAGTTTTAACGTATGTTTTCGATTGTATGGCATGCAAAAACTCATTTATCTGAAGATACGTTAATTCCTATTGACGATAATGTTTACATTCTACGACAATGGATTTCCCGTCTTGCAAAAACTCTCCATTATCACGGCTATCACGGTTATCACGATTATCACGGATTACAAAATTGTCACTTTTCACACGTACACACTTACATATATGCACACATTTCGTGATATCGCATTTGGGAAGTTATTCAAAATTCATTTCAGTTCGAATATTAAATGCTCTGGGTAGATACGTTTTAAAATATCATTTGTATATGTGTGTACATTGACGCATTTAGTTCATTCATAAATAATGAAATGAAAGTTGTTTGACTGCAAAACGACCACATTCGTTTTGATAAAATGAAATTTGCATGTGAAAATCACTATGCATACATTAACACTGCTCGTATCAACAGTTTCCACAGACATTCCTGCTACGTGGTGGATTTTAAATCCCAAATACGAAGTATAGAAAAGTATTAATAATCTTCACTGAAATTGAATAACATCATTTACACATTATTAAAATAGTTCGCATAAACAGAAATAACTAGCAAGAGTTAAAATGGAAATAATGGCAAAAAATTGGTTTAACATTTTGTAAAAAGTAGAAGGGAAATCTCTGAAATGTAGAATGTGTTGTTTTTTAAGTCTTTTCTGTTTGCTTTTTTTCTTCTTATAAATCGCTTGAATTATCCGTTCAATTATTGTCAAAGAATTATAACAGTAATTTAGTTCAATGTAATGCACAAAACATTATGAGATCCTGCGCATAGTGTTCTTTTCTAATTCAGTTCCTGCAGCTTTGATTCAGTTACATACTACGTACGTTAAAATATTGTTAATGCCATCATACTTTGCGTTTTACAAATCTGAATACCTGACAAAACCTTACCTAAAAACATCACTAATTATGTTTTGATCAATATTTCTTTAGTATGACACTGTTTAAATATGTAAAACCGCATTAATACACTAATAATGCATAAAATAATCTAATTGAATCTCACAAATTGCAATTATACGTAATATTTTTTGTTGAAAGTGTGAAATTAAATATCCATGCATGTTGCTTACTTATAAATGAATGATTTGTAACGGTTTAAAATTTTGCATATTGAATCAGATTTGTTATGTATAAATCCTATTTCTTGGTGAAAGCAAAAAAAAAAAAAAACTTGTAACACATCAAACCTCCATTGAAATATTCAAGGAAACGCGGATTCGATTTTCGTTCGGTGCAGGTATCTCTGTCCACTTCAAACATCACTAATAATAATAAGACCAATATTACCAAATATTAATATTAATATTAATATTAATAAAAATAATAATAATAATAATAATAATAATAATAATAATAATAATAATAATAATAATAATAATAATAATAATAATAATAATAATAATAATAATAATAATAATAATAATAATAATAATAACAATAATAATAATAATAATAATGGCGAAATGGAGAACGAACATATGGATGAGTTTGGAAAGTATAGGAGTGATCCGTATTAAAACTGTAATGTTCAAAGGAGATTCACTGTCACCAATATGGTTGGAAACCAATATGGTTGGCTACCAATGAACCACATGTACAAACTTATTAACAGCAAAATTGGGTACAAATTAATCAAAAGGAACACCTCACGCCTGCCTCATTTGTTGAATGTTGATGACCTCAAACTCTATGCAGAGAGCAGCGACAAATTACCCGGTCTAATTGAGTTAGTAATAGTTTTCAGTGACGATGTAAGTCACAATGAACCAATTTGAGACATCGAGAAACTTCCACCTGATGAGGTTTACAAATATATAGGTGTGGCCCAAAGCTACTGTATAGATTATTCCAGCATGAAGAAAGTTCTGACCGATAAGTATAGTCAAGAGTTACAAACGTTCTGAACACTAAATTAAACGAAAAAAAAATCATAGCAATAAACTCTTGGTCAATCCCTACTCTTTTCCATTCTTTCGGGATTCTCAAGTGGTCGTATGCAGACCTCGCTGAATTAAATAGATTGACTAGAAGACTGCTTACTAAATTCAGGTGTTTTCATTCAAACTCGTCTATTAAAGGACTATTCCTACCCCGAAGAGGAGGGAGGGGATTGCTAAACATTGAAAATCTCTGCAGAATCCAAGAAAGTAAAATGAAGCAAAAGTTTCTCTCGTGTGAAGATGCCTTAATGAAAATGGCTGTACAAGAAGATGATGGTTATACTCCACGAAACTTGAGTGCCTTCAACACAGGAACAGCGGTAACTGCAGCAGGAACGACACCAAAAGGAACATTTCAAAGAGATCTAGAAGATTGGCAACAAAAGGCAATGCACGGCAAACTTCCTAAAGCTATCCATGAACTTCATGTTGAAACACCATCCTCGCTGCAATGCCTATCAGACGGCTATCTATAGTCAGAAACAAAGGGATTTATAACTGCTATCCAAGATAGAATATGCCGAACTAGAAACTACGAAAAGCATTGCATGAAAATGCTCGTGATTGACAAATGTAAGAAATGCGGCACCAGCGCTGAAACAATCGAACATATAATGGCTGGATGTTCCGCAATTGCCGACAGCGCGTATTTGGGGAGACACGACCCACTAGCTTAGATTGTCCATCAACAATTGGATTTCAAGCGTGGAATGTTAAATAGTTGAGCTCCACCGAAGTATAAATACAACCGAGCACCTTTACTGGAAACAAATCATTTATTGGGACAGAACCATAATAACAGGTAAAACTGTGGCTTTCAATAGGCCAGATATAGTTTTGATTGACAGGAACAAGAAAGAAACTATACTTGTTGATATTGCTGTAGCATTGACACACAATCTAAAGAAACCAGAGGCCGACAAAATTACAGAGTATGAATATCTTGCTCTAGAAATAAAACAAATGTGGACACTACATAGTTGTACAGAGTGTAAGAACACATCCACTTGTTTTTGCAGCTGAAGGTGGTGTAACAAAAATTGTCAGAAAATATCTAAAAAAAATAATTATAGTTATAACAATATATAGTTATAACAATCAAAATAGTAGGTATGTGGCAGAAAAAATACTGACGAACAAAACTTCACGTATTTGTGTGAAAACACTCTGCTCAAAAACAAGTAAAACTACACTCGTAAAAGTCGGCAATAAATTAATACTTTAACAAGAACAGCCTTCCCGAACCTTGCAGTTGCATGACGTCAGCTGTGTCATAAGCAGCGACACATCGAGTTCGGAATCCAGTCGGTACGCGCATGCAGTAATTGGCAGAATAACGCAATCAAGTATTTGCACGCCTGAGGTGGATCAGGGCATCATTTGATGTCACTACAGTGCCTCTAATCGGGAAGTTCCTAGGGTTCGAGTTCAGACAGTTTGTTGGATGTTTGACACTAGCTGCATAGCTAGGTCGAATTTACCCGTTGTCATGAGAATTGTGGCCGGCGGTGGCTTTGATCCGTAGTTTTCCATGGATTCTCCGATCAACACCAGGTGAATGCCAGAGAAGTACTCTACGGTCGGCACGTCTTCCTTGTCCTATCCTCACTCCTTACTTACTCACACTTTCAAGCACTTCCAAGCACTTCCAAGCACTAAACTACCACATATGTCGGAAGATCAGTTGGAAACTTTGATCTGTCCTGGCTGGGCGTTGCCTCGCTCCCGGGAGGTACCTATTTGTGGAAAAGCCCGCAAACCGACTCTCATTTTCCAGCGATGGAAGATCACCGCCACCTTCCACGATAAAACACACACTACACTTATCGGACTTATGACCTTAGCATTTCACGCGCCAAGAATCACTAATTAATCTATCTAATCAATCAATCATGTATTTTCATTTTGAGACAAAATAAAACTGTTCCATTGTTTTTTGTGTTTTTCCTGATTTTCTGAGCATCTAACAAAACCACAGATCCCCTTCATAGTTTTTTCAATATCTGCGTGTATTGAAAATTAGTAATAAAGATAACAATACATTTTATTGGTATCGTAGGCTTCCGCGGCCAGAGTCATGATCTGGGCTGTCCGGGTGACGCCGCGTCGAAGGCTGGGGTACCAACGTTTCGACCGACATATCGCGGTCCTCTTCACGGTGAGGACTGCGATATGTCGGTCGAAAAGTCGGCACCCCAGCCTTCGACGCGGTGTCACCCGGGCAGCCCAGATCAATACATTTTATTTATTATTATTGTTGTTATTATGTACGGCTCATAGTGTACTTTGACCTGCCGGTTAAGCACGTTTTGCACGTGACTATCCCAACGACCAATGTTCTTTCATTCCCGCACCGCTTGTACATCCATCGCCCTCAGAGGCAACAGGGCGGGCGCTCGGGGATTCGCGGCCGGGTGCCCCCTGCGTATCAAAGCGTGAATTTATCGCGCATGCGCGGGCGAGGACGCGGGAGGCTTTATCGGCGCCACCATGGGATTGCGAAACAAGGGCGCGCCCATAACGCTTCATTTGAAAGTAAGTACGCCACATTACCCATAAACAGTCTCTATTACTAGCACGGGCGCTGCGACAGCATTTGTATAGGCGGATGTGTGAGTGAGTGAACGCCTGGGTTTGGGGAAGGCCGACATCCGTACGAACAGGTAGGCAGACTCTTTGGTTGGTGTATGGGTAGGTGTTTCTAGGGGTTGTTAGTATATATCTAGAGAGGGTGATTAGGAGGCTAAATGAGTGGTTTGGTGGGTTGTTGTATCTGAGAGGGTAGATGGGTGGGTGGCTGGAGGATGCTAGCTTGCTGGCTGGATATGGCTGAATGGGTTGATAGCTCGCTGGTTTCACAAGTGGCTAGCTGGCTTAATGGTTGTGTGGCTGACTTGTGACTGTGGTTGGGATGGTAGTGTTGGTGGGTGGGTGACTTGGTGGGTGGGTGACTTGGTGGGTGGGTGACTTGGTGGGTGGGTGACTTGGTGGGAGGGTGACTTGGTGGGAGGGTGATTTGGTGGGAGGGTGATTCGGTGGGAGGGTGATTTGGTGGGAGGGTGACTAGGTGGGTGGGTGACTTGGTGGGTGGGTGACTTGGTGGGAGGGTGACTTGGTGGGAGGGTGACTTGGTGGGGGGTGGGTGACTTGGTGGGGGGTGGTTTGGGCGGATGGGTGGTTTGGCGGGTGGGTGGTTTGGTGGATGCGTGATTTGACGGGTGGGTTGTTTCGTGAGTGAGTAGAATCGTGCGAGGGTATCACTGTAAGATAGTTTGATGGGAATTAGACTATATAGCTCCATGGGGGCTGGATGTGTGGGTCAGAGGACTAGGTGAGTAGGTGGATTAGGTGTACGGGGGGGCCGTCGGGCTGCGCGGCCAGATTAAGTGGGCGGGGGGTCTTTTAATGAGCGGGGCGGGGGTGGGGGGGTTGTGTGGTGTGTGTAAGAGAGAGAGAGAGAGAGAGAGAGAGAGAGAGAGAGAGAGGAGAGGGAATGGGTGAATAAAGATGGCTATAGATATGGGCATTCAATTTTTATTGCTATTCGTGCGAGTGCTGCGAGAGAATAAATTGCTGATATGTTGCGGGCTGAAGCTGCGTGTTCATCCGATAGCGACCTCTGGCGAATTTCAATATGAAATCACTTCCTCTCCACCCTCATCGCACCCTATCGTGCGGTAGCTCATCGATTTGGTCATTCACAAGCATCTGTGCTCTGCTCTTTCATCTTGCATTTTCGTGTCGATCCACTCACGCGCTTCCACGCTAAATTTCGTTTTAATGTTTTCTCTCAATGTTTTAATATAAGGTTAACAGATTTTTTCGTTTAACGATTCAGCGGAATGTAAAACTGGTATAATATCGTTTTTTTATTGATTTTTTCGTGTTTCCGGGTGCGTCAACTGCTTTGTTCATTAGCCCCGTTAGTGTAGTGCATGCTTTTCCTGAGATGGCGGTGATTTTCCCCCGCTGGATGGCGAGATCCGGCGCCGATCTACCGTCGGCTAGTGGGGTTTCCCCCTAACCAGGACTCTCCCACCAGCGGGGCACCGCTCCAGTCGGGACTCTAGCTCTCGACCGGTCTCCCGGAATATGTGATAGTGTACTGTATGTTTGTGTAAGTGTGTGTGTAAGGGGAGAGGATAGGACAAGGAACAGGAAGGACAGATCGCGCGCGGTTCGTGGTCCGTTTGGTAGTGTACTGCTCCGACATTCGCCTGGTGTTGATCGGAGAAACCACGGAAAACTACCGATCAGAGCATCTGGACGCTAGAATTCTTCTCCAGACAGCGACTGAATTTGACCTAACTGAAAAGCTAGTGTCGAAAATCCTGCCGCCGTCAGGACTCGAACCTAGGACCTCCCGGTCAGAGGCGTTGCAGTGACATCAGTTGATGTTAATGTTGTAATAATTTTTTATATATATATATATATATATATATATATATATATATATATATAACATTCGCCTATTTTAACATTCTCTTATATACCTTTCCCAAGTATCATGTAAAATATCTAATCTATTTGAATCTCAATAGACTATTCTAACATGTATAACTCTTTGAATATTTTTGATATTTATTATTGTAACGATTTAAAACTATATGTTAATTAAAGTTAAACATATTGTTTCACTAACATTTGTCAATATTGGTTGTTGATAGCAACGATTTTCGAACGAAGAATTACATATAGTAATACATGTACTTTCACAATTGTAAATCATCTAATCATTTAAAATATATAACTATCTATAGAAAATCAACAATTATGTGTATACGTTTGCGTTATCTTTGTTGGGGATTTGAGTAAAGGTTATTATAAATGCGTATTGTTTGCAAACCTTTGATTCATGATGTTAATTTCTACATCAAATGAAGGAAAACACTATTTAAAGAATATTATTATTAATAACGAACACATATTTCTATTTCTAGAGTCATCGACAATGCAGATATTTGCATAGTTGAAGTAACCTTCAATGTTTTTACAATTTCTTAAGGGTAATGAACCTCATGCGTTCCAAAAAGTAAAACAGTTTTTTGATGAAAATGTTCAATTGAATAATTTGCTTTCATTGTGTTTTTGTTTTAATGTTCACATTAAAAAAATGTTCATAATTCTTAAGATTGAATACTGTTGTATGAGAGCTTTAAAAATTGTATTAATGAAGAATCTGTTACAGTATCATTTATAATATTTTGGACTTTTGCATATTCACTTCCATTTCTGTTTGCTTGCTTTTCTCTCATTACTTCCTTCTTCAGCTTCCTACATCCTCCTCCTCTTATGCAATGTAAATAGTTACAGTTGCCTTGTGTCCTTTCTCTTTCTTTGCAGGCATCCATTTAAGGCTATCTCCTACTTGTTTCGTTTACCTTGATTTCAGCAAGAGCAAAATTCTGTATTGAATATGTTGCGGGATGTATTCGAAAGAAAAATTAATATTACGTATAACTATGTAAATATTAGAAGTTTTGAAGTTATCTGAACAATCGATGTTGTAGATTGGTCGAATCTGTAGTATTGTACATGCATCGACTTTTTTACTTATTTAAGGAATGTAGATGTAGTACGCAGATTTTGCAAATCCATTATCTCATATATCTCATGAGGAGAACCATTTGTAGAGGTTGTTAACTTGATGGGAGATTTTAAACCAGTATCACATACCCATCCTATTAAATCTGGAGTGCGGTTTAATACTGAAAATTATTGAAAGAATATGTCTTATATTACAAATAAAATAAGAAGAAAAATCTCCACGCACATTGTGTACCTTTTGCATTACATCAGAATGTTTTATGAAATGTACACGACTACTTGATATTCCAGCTGGCATTAATCAATATTGGACCATATTTAGGAAGAATAACATGCACATTATTAAACACTATTAATCGATACTTCCAAACGACAGTGGAAATATCAAAACGAAACTTGAGATATTCTGATTCTGTAGCGACTCTGCTTCACCTCTCTGTATGAACTTGGGCGATAAAGCGGGTGCGAAAGCTGCAAAATGGGAGTTTGAGAGAAACAGAGGAGTGTGAGGCCAGGATGTTTTGATTGATTGATTGATTAGTTGATTTTTTCGTGTTTCCGGGCGCGTCAACAGCTTCGGTCATTAGTCCTGTTAGTGTAGTGCATGTTTTTCTCTGGAGATGGCGGTGATTTTCCCCTCGCTGGATGGCGAGATCCGGCACCGACCTACCGTCGGCTAGTGGGGTTTCCCCCTAACCAGGACTCTCCCACCAGCGGGGCACCGCCCCAGTCGGGACAAGCTCTAAACTCCCGACAGGTCTCCCGGAATATGTGGTAGTGTAGTGCATGTTAGTGTAAGTGAGTGTGCAAGGGGAGAGGATAGGACAAGGAAGGAGAAGGACAGATCGCGCGCGGTCCGTGGCCCGTTTGTTAGGGTACTGCTCCGGTATTCGCCTGGCGTTGATCGGAGAAACCACGGAACTACCGATCAGAGCAGCCGGCCGCTAGAATTCTCCTCCAGACAGCGACTGAATTCGACTTAGCTGAAAAGCTAGTGTCGAAAATCCTGCCGCCATCAGGACTCGAACCTAGGACCTGCTGGTCAGAGGCGCTGCAGCGGCATCATGGCATCAGTTGATGCACTGAGCTACCGCTCCCGGTGGGGCCAGTATGCTATTGATGGATGTGGTGGTGCCGATGCATATGAAAACAGGTGTAACTCTGCCCGCATGCTGTAAAAAGCTACAAAAACATTTGTGGAACGTATAAATATCAATAGGTAGATATATGGTTCATAAAGGTTTGACTCTCAAGCGGGAAGGTTGCGTTGTACATTGCATACAGTTTGACGCCCTAAAAATGGAAATATTGAATGGATCATCAACAGTCTAAAAGCTGAAAAATGTTTGATGGTGGGATAGACAAAAGCGTGTTTTTTGAAAATAAAAATTGTTTTATTTTGAAAATAAACATTTTGCTGCTGATCAGTGGGTTAAACCAAATAAATTCTTTATTGATACGCAAATCACCACGCATCACATAATATGAGAGAAATGTTAAAAATAACTTTGCTATTAACATTGATATTGGTATTTATATTTTGATAATTCTATATTAATCATCAATAATATTAATGGAAATTTCATAATTTTTCTAGCAATGTAAGTGTCAGTTCTGTACACTTGATAACCAACACCAACGTAGCTTGAAGATGGAGTAATAATATTAATGGAAATTTCATAATTTTTCTAGCAATGTAAGTGTCAGTTCTGTACACTTGATAACCAACACCAACGTAGCTTGAAGATGGAGTAAAAGAAGAAGAACATGTTATAATTGGCAGCTGATATTCTTAGGGCGACAATTTCTCCTCTTTATAGTAATCCCTGTAGTACGTTTATAATTCATTACATCAAGTCCATATATTATTAGTATACTAAAGATTTTCATTTACAAAGAAGTAAGAGCTTTCTCCTCAACCAAATTTTGTGACGTTTTTAAAATGAAAAGTAGTGTCCTAGATAAGTTATCACTAGCTCTTTTAAACCAATTTATAATATAAATACTAAATTTTAGTAATATCTTAAAATTAATAGAATAAACACTCATCTGACCTCATTTTGTTCATTACCTTTTTTTTAAGACCAGCTACAATAGTTGGTCTTGCTTAATTTTGAAGCGCATTTTTGCAATCAAACTAGGGAAACCTGTCGTTTCATATGTAGTGTGAGTGTGAGTTTATATATTTTAAGAAGCGAAAACGTTTTCTTTAAAAGGTTTTACAAGTCTTCGCATGTGGTGTATAATGTAAATAAATAATCGATATCGAGCAATGCGTAACACACCGTTTAAAAAAATGATCTTCGTGTTTAACTTAAGGGTTCTGGCAGAATTTCCTGCTGTACGCAAGTACAACATGCATGTACAACGTTTAGTAACGATCTTGGTAAAATAAAACATTTCAATTGCATTTTAAGAAACATATATAACTCTGCGTGTAGTGCTTATATTGCAATTTCATTAGTCGTGGAGGATATATACTGAATGACATAAAACAATATATTTGGGGTTTTAGATTTTCTTTGTAGTGCTTATAGAGTTACTAAAATTTTGTTGTAACTTTTCTACAGCTCTTGCTTTCGTGCGACGTAACCGCACGGTATCAGCTAGTACCCAATTTATTGCCACTTCTTGCGTTAATTACAAATAGCGCTCAGAAAGTTTGCCGCTTCTTCCTGCGTGCACCACCTTTTCACAGACGTTGCTATCTTTGGCGCGCTCAGCTCCTGCATATATCGACGTCTTTCTCTTGTGGCTTTCTCAAGTTCACCTGTTGGAAAGCCTTTGAAGGTACGCAGAGAATCTCGCCACCCTCTTCCTCTTACTTCTCTTTCTCCCGTCAACTTCCGGTGTACAGAGTTCCACTCTTCGCGAAGAGTTGATTACCCCGCTTAAATCGATACTCTCGCAATAGAATATCGACCCGCGCCTCGTCGCGGGCACGGAATACCCCTTGGTTGTTTAGAAGGTTCCATCCAACTTCCCAGAATTACATCGCAATGATTAAACCTATCCCTTTTGTAGCGCAACCCACGTCTCAAGTTTCTGCGTGTCCCTAAACACAAGGTACACAAGTTTGAGCGCGAAGCGCCAGGGTATTCTGCGGGCTGGAAAGTTGGCGCGTAAAGTACCTTTTAAGACTTGGCCGGAAACTTGAAGGAGTCGTCACGGAGTGAAGAGATCACAAGAGCCGTGACTGACGCATATTACCTGCGTCGGCGGTGGACGGGCGCCGCTGCGGTGTAGACTCCGCGATGGAGCACACGCGCGCCGCCTGCGGGCGAACGGCGCAACTTCCGGGCCGGAGGCTCGCGTTGCGCTCGCGTTGGCAGGCCTGCCCGCTGGCGCCGCCGCGTGCCTCGGCGGATTTGTTGCTGAAGGAAGCGAGGGAGCGGTATTGCCGGGGGAGTGACGCAGGAAGCGGAGGATGTTGAGGTTGAGATTGTGAATTTGTAAGTTTGCGCGGCGGTGGTGGTCTAGCGGTTAGCGTATCGGACTGCTATACCCAAGTTTGAGGGTCCAAACCTGATCGAAGCCGTGGATTTTTAAGGGCGAAAAAATCCTTCGTACGCCTTCCTTCGGAGGGGAAGTAAAGCCGGCTGTCCCATGTTAGTACATTTACTGCATGTAAAAGATCCTCAAGCCTAAATGACGCCTCTGAGCTAAATTCAAATCGCCTGTTTCGTCGCCCAAGTAATACCTTCTGCGAAAGGAGTGTAACGAAATTTGCGTGGTCAGACGGAAGAGCAGGCCTCATGGCCTGAGTCTCGCCACGTAAAATAAGGCAAATTCAATTCAATTCTGTGAATCTCTTGCGTCTGTAAGCTTTTGCATCAGTGAGTTTGACAGTCTGAAGGTCTGTGAGCTTTTGAATTAGACTCTTGAGTTTGGGTGTTTGCGTTGTAAGTCTGCTAAGAGATCTGCGTGACTGCGAGGCCCACCCACAGGCGGGTTGCACCTTGGTCTCATTTAAGAAAGCCCTGGCAAGGAGAGCTCCCTCCCTTCCGGATGCACCGCTTCCTAACGAGCTTACATCGTTAGTTCTAAATGGGTGCAGTGGCGAAACGGGGGAGGGGGCTCCGTTTCCCTCCGTTTGCCCAGCCCCCCACCCCCTGCACACACTCTGGGAAAATGGAGAAGGAACTTGTCCCGCACATATAGGTGACTTAAGACTGTGGCAGCAAACTGTAAAGCTTGTAAGCTTCAAGCTGATGGTGAACCGACCCCTCCTGGGTTGATGGGCAGATGTTCGTAAGAGCGTTGCGTTCTGGCATATCAATATTGCAGCCTGACCCGGAGTCTTTGCGTTCCTAATGGGGATAAGGAAATGGCGAAAAGCTAGGTGCTCTCTCGGGTTCTGAAAGCCCGCTGGTACTTACTAAGCTGTGAAGTAGGTCACAAAAGTGTACTGTGCTTCGCCTGGGCATCTGCAATACGCGGAGAAGGTGGAAGTGGTTGAGCGGAAGGCTAACGATCTGGACCTGGCGCGGGAAGCAAAGAGTAAGGATGTTTGGTTTAAGTAGTATATTTGTACGTTCTAAAAATAAGTACATTTTTGACACTTACGCTGATAAGGGAATTATATTAACATAATAAACATATCTAGAAACATAATTTTATTTTTTATGAAAATAACGATTTTTTAGAAATTTAATTTTATATTATTAATTCTAAATTTAATATTATATTATTTTATTCTTTACCGCGATATATTCGCCATCTTGAGTCTGCGCTATATCCCAATGTCCCCTTTAATATTCATTCTTTAATATCAGAAATACCTTTTATTACTAGAAAATATTTTTTCAGACCCTACTCTTTGCAGATTTATTAATGTATAATTTTTACAATAATCAGTATATACACTATTAAATGTGTAAAAATTTAATATTTTTATTTAGTTCTTTTAATAAAATCTACAAAAATATAGTTTAATGACCGTTCTCTAACAGCATGAAATGCACATCGATTCCCACACTTATTGGAAATTAAGATATAAATGATGGATTAAATTTACACATTAAAATAATATTTTTGTAGTCTAATATCCCTTTTCACGATTCTCTTATGAACTAATTTACAAAATCAAGTTCTGGAGTGTGATAAAAACAATTTGAATTGAATTATAAACATTGTGGTTTGTCTTTAAAAAATAAAAATAAAACTGTTGAAAAAGAGGGTGAACCATGTAAAGAATGCAATAAATTGTGGATATTGGGTGCTGGCAACTGATGCTCGACTTTAAAATTCAGCAACTACTACCACATTGACAACGGTGTTAGTGTAGTGACTGAAAAGACGGGAAATCGTAAAAACAACAGTGTACATATGCAACCACGATAAAAATGATGCCCCAAAAAAAAGTTTACACAAATAGTAAAAGGATAAGCAACTCAGAATGATAAAGACCATGACGATACAGAGGTAATAAATACCTCAAGTACTTGTAAATATTCTATAATATTTATAGTCTATATTAATATTCTATGTATATATTCTGGGTTTCTTGATGTAATCATTAGTCCCGTAAGGGACTAGGGGTATATTATATTGTAGAATGGTAAGGGAGGCATATTATATTGTAGAATGTCGCGGTGCTTCTCTCCCGCCTGAACATCAGACCTACACGTGGGTTTGCGGATGTTTTTCCCTCCGGGTATGACCTCCAGAGGGGAATGTCCCAGTAGGACAAGCTTTGAGCTATTTAAGTTGTCTTCTGATGTATGTGGTAGTGTATTGTGCATGGTAATGTAGTGTATGCGGTGGTGTAAGTGTGTATGTGTGTGTGTGTGTGTGTGTGACTGTGTATAGTGTAAGTGTGTTTGTGTGTGGGAACAGTAGAAAACGAGGATGATGTAAGAAAAATTGCGCGTGGTCCATGGCCCGTTTGTTAAAGTACTGCTGCAGCAATCACCTGCTTTTCATTGACAAAACTGCCGATCAGCACAGCCGACTATTAGAGTTTTCCCCTAGACGTGGTTTTAACCTAGATAAACGTAGTTTGTCTTCGGCATAATCGGGCCAGTTCGGCATAAACGGGACTCAAACTCTTATCTATGACCCAGCAGACACAATGCTGTTCACAATGCTGCTCTGATTCAGCCGGTTTGACTTCTTATTCCACTGTATACTGCATGTGAGATATTCTTTAATTTTTATTTGCCTCTTATCACTCCTATCTTAACCTATCCAATGGAAATTAATGACATACCGCCACTGTGATCATTTGGCCAGGAAATGGGAGGCCATATGAGGGTAAATCTGCTATTTTGTCTCCGCTTGGAGATAGAGAATGAAACACATCTTTATGGGAATGTTAATTGATATTAATACTGTTACATCAGATTTACTTCTACACAGTATCTACACTTACAATTCGCAAGTCCATTTGATAAAGCGAAGTGAGTAAAATCCAATAGATATAATACCAAGTGTATAATAGATACTGTTCGATATTGTCAAATAAATTCGTTAACAGTGTTGGATCATTTTGCATGCGAGTAATAATTACTGACGACGCTTCAACGATGGATTACATTTTAAAATGTCACTAGTAAAATCAGTTCTTTCATGGTATGTAGAGCGAGCTAAAAGTTCAATTTTTAGCATTAGTACCAAAAGTGAGTCCAAGTTTAAGTGTTAAAAATAAAACTGTTTGTTTGTGCAACGAGGAAAACAAAGTACTTTTCCGCATCATCTTCTACTGGTCATCATGTAATATGATACCAGATTAAGTGATTTGTATGCTTCGCTTAAAATTAAGTCAAGTAAGGTTGTTAGTATATGATACACACGGTAAAAGTGATATTATTTTTCTCTTAGATTCGCACCACTCAGTCTATTGGCCTCCTGTAGCAACCTTTCCTACTATAAATGTAATGCCTTTATTGATATGGTGAGGCTCGGGCCATCAGGCCCGCTCTTCCGCCTAACCACATGTCAGATGCATACAAAGAGATGTAATATTATATACAAATGTAAAATATATTTAAGATTGTAAGTAGTTAGTAGAAACCAAGTATAATTTAAGTGCAGTTTTTTAAAAGATAAATGAAATATTAAATAGACACAGAAATGTGGCAAATTTTGGTTGACCAATTACAGATTAATAGACGGACGTTAAAAACAATTTGAGTTGAATAGCATTGCTGCATTGCGCGCTATGCGGCAGCCTGGTATTCACCCCGAGCGACTGTAATCTTTTAATACAGAAACACACCACCTCACTCGCCGCTCGACCCTGGAGGAAAACCCGCTAGTCGGGGAAAACCCACCAGGCAGGCTGCGTCCTAATACAATAGTAACTAAGCTAAAATGAAGTGACAGGTTTTTGGGATGTTTTCCTCGGCTGCTGGCCATGCTGCACGGGATCGTCTTCTTGCTCTAATCCACTTCTTCTCCTATGGATGAAAATACATTTCCGGCAGTGTCAAACAAATCAAATATTTTCAACAAGTACATTACGGTTATTTCTAAACATATTAGTCACTTTTTAGCATTCCTAAAAGGAGGTAAAACTGACATTGGATTTGACACTCGAATATCTACAGTGATGTAAATTGTATAATGATATATTCTATTTTGTAAGTAAGTCATTCAGGTGTTTCTTAAAAGACGTTAATGAGGAGCAGTTTTTAATGTTGAGAGGCAATTCATTCCACTCTCGGGCTACCGTGATTGCGAATGATTTATTGTAGTAGTTTGTTTTACTTTTTGGAATACGGAGTAACTGAGATTTCTGAAATCTAGAGGATTTAAGATATACGAAATAATTTGTTAAATATGACGGGGAATCCATTTTTAGCATCTTAAATAAAAGACAAAGGATGTGATACAAACGCCTACCCTTTAGTGTTAGTATTTTGTTCACTTTATAAACTCTGGAGACATGATCGTATTTTTTTATATTATAAATGAAACGAATACAGGCATTTTGAGCTCTTTGCAGAGTTTGAGCGAGTGAATCTTTTAAATTGTTGTACACAATATCACCGTAGTCGAAATGAGGAATGATAAATGTATGTAAGCCTACGATATCATCTAATGATAAATGTATCACTCGTATCGTAAATAACTATTTAATCGTGCTTATCAAGTTCACCGCTTGATGATTCGAATGTTTCTTATGTGAATCAAAGGACGAACGGACAATTTGTCCCAAATCATAGTCTGCATTATTAAATATTACGAATATTTTCAAATTTGTAAGAACTCACCTTGAGTCGGGTTGATCGGGTAATATTCATTTTAATTAGAGAATCACAATCCTGTCTACGTTTTTGAACCTAGTGTTGTTCTCAATCGCACAAACAGACAAGAACGGGAAATGAAAAGGATATGATTCGTCAGATGCAAAGGAGTGAGCATTCTCTGGGAAGAAATGTATTGACTCACAATCCTCAAATTAAGAAAATGCGGGAGGGCATTACCTACCGGCATTTCCGGCTTATCGGAATCCAGGAATGAGTTGCAGCGTGACATACTCAGTGGCAATGCGCTTATTTACGACGCGGGTAGTAATCTGTATGCATGATGAGTATATTATCAGTTCTGTACGCTTTTGTCTTTATTCATAAGCCCTTTTCATCAATTCTCATATTTCCGTTTTTATTCTCTCGCATACGTGGTGTAAGGAAAGCAATAAAGTGCTGAAACATCACTAAGACTATTTTTCGAGTGAATACTTTTCTTTTGGGACCCTGATACTGAAAAAGTTGATAAATTCTTTCTCTATATGCAGTTAATTACTTCTTCTATCGCGTTGTGTAGACGGTATTCACGTTTATGTAATTTGATACTGGAATTATTTGCACGTTTTCACTTCTCAGAATGTCAGTATTTATATTATGAGCGTTTTCATACATTATTGTATTTGTTTGAATACAAGAGCTTCAATTGATATGCTATGAAGTTTCTTGAAATGTTAAGTTTTCGTGTGAGCTCAAATTTTCGCATTTTAAGAAACCCTCAAACAATATTTTCTCAAAAACGTCTCCAAATATTTCAACAAAATTTTGCGTTTAAGACCCGACTTTATTCTTCTATAATATGCTTCTCATATTACAATTCAATTATCTGGGTAACAAAAAAACTAAGAAAACATAAAAAAGTATATTTTAGGTGTCGATTGGTAGAAGCTGCAAAGCGGGTAGAAGAGAACCCAAACAACAGCCCTGACTAAGGATATTAAAAAGTATCTACCACGAGAATATGCCACTATGTAGCACCACTAATTTATAGTTTGTATCAGAACACAATTGATTTTCTTATTGGTAGAAAATTCACTTTCACATGAAAGTCAATGATTCACTCTAACATCTGGCATCGAAGTTAAATACGCCCACCATGTTTCATCAGTCTTAGAAAATATATAGCAATTTGTGTGAGTATACTGGATAATATGCACGGTAAATAAAATCGTTAAAAAAATTAGTAGTTACAATGAGGGGTACCAAATCCCAGGCTGTGAAAATATTTTCAATAAGGAATAGATAATGTGCCTTATCTTTCTGTATTATTGCATTGATCTCGCATTAAATATCGACGACCCAAAATGTTATCAATTAATAATATTTTTATACATTTCCTTAAAAATTAAAAAACACAGTTTAAATTTCCGAGTTTCGAAGTTTCTCCTTTGAGGCATTGTGGCGAATTGTTGGCAGTCCATGTTTGTTAGCCCAGTGGTGGGGATGACTAGTGTTCCAGGCGGAATTCTCTGCCCGCTGCAACGTCCCCCGCAAGACGTCAGCACTTCACTTTAATTACAGGCGTCGAGCGAGCCGCGCCCTGCTGTGCAGCGGGCAAAGTTGTTCGTCGCACCATGTTTGGTTTGGTTTTTCGTGTTTCTGGGCGCGTCAACTACTTTAGTCATTAGTCCCGTTAGTCGAGTGTATGTTTTTTGTCGGGAGATGCGGTGATCTTCCCCCTGGATGAGGAGATCCGGCGTCAACCTTCCGTCGGCTAGTGGGGTTTCCCCCTAACCAGGACTCTCCCACCAGCGGGGCACCGCCCCAGCCGGGACAAGCTCTAAGCTCCCGGCGGGTCTCCCGGAATATGTGGTAGTGTAGTGCATGTTAGTGTAAGTGTGTGTGTATGGGGAGAGGAGAGGATAGGATAGGGAAGAGGAAGGACAGATCGCGCGCGGTCCGTGGCCCGTTTGGTAGGGTACTGCTCCGGCATTAGCCTGGAGTTGATCGAAGACACCACGGAAAACTACCGATCAGAGCAGCCTGCTGCTAGAATTCTCCTCCAGACACCGACTGAATTCGACTTAGCTGAAAAGCTAGTGTCGAAAACCCTGCCGCCGTCAGGACTCGAACCTAGGACCTCCCGGTCAGAGGCGCTGCAGTGACATCAGTTGATGCACTGAGCTACCGCTCCCGGTCGCACCATGTTCGCGACTCCAATTTTTGTTGGCCAATTAGAGCTGCCAACTCGAGCCAACTCGAGATGCCAATTAGAGGTCAATGATGATGATGGATCAGTGATTACGAAATAGATGCTCGTGCAGTTGCAAAACGTAAGAGTATGTCCTCCATACTATAATCACATTGTGAAAACACCCGTACTTTACGAAAGCGTTGACTTCCGCGGTCGGAATCAGTAGATAATGAGTATTTTGTTATCTGGGACACGCCACGACCTAGGTTTAGTTGCCAACGTGGCGATGATCATACTGCGACCTTCTTCGGAATTTTTTTCTGAAAAAGTTACGATATGACGGCTGAACTGACTAAGGTATATATCTTTTAGCTATTGACTCCACTTGTTGGCAAGTTGCCTGAAGTACTGAATTCAAGCACGTAATCGAATGAAGCAAGTCATGAGAATGTTCATTTTGAAATTACTCATTTCAACTTAAGTATTTAAAGCAATGATTGCTGTACATCAATATTTGGGCAAACTCTCTGCAGTCTTAATAAGAGATTTCTTTAAAGAAAGGCAATAAATCTACAAAGTTTCTTTGTCCAAGATACTTTTCCTTCGATTCTCATCAGTTTGATGTTACCCATGACAAATGATTTACACGGAAATGTTACCTGTAGTTTACTTTCTCGTATACGTACGTATATACGGATACATAATAGAAAATCAATTTCGAGATTTCAACGGAAATACATGTTTTGGGGCCCCCTAATACCGAAAAAGTGTTTTTTGAACGTCTGTCTGTTTGTCGTATAACACTAGTACCTAATTATTTGTAGTGTTTTTTACAAAATGAATATTCCCTGGCCCGACTCGAAACTCTGAGAAAAGAATCTTTAAATTGTAGGGGTACTTTACATGAAAATAAGACATTTTCAACATTTTCTTAAAAATAGCTCCAAATTTTTCTTTAAATTTCTTGTAAGAATAGAGTGAAATACCCTTATTAATGTGGAATAGGATCCACTATCATCTTATCTTGATATTTTCGAAAATTATAAAACTTTCCATTTGCTTGGGCTCCTTTCAAAGACTTTTCTTGAAAATATTTTTTTCTACACAATTAGTTCTTTAATTTCTCGTGCAATTTGGTTTGGAAAAATTAGGAGATTTTGCAGTGAATAATGAGCAATATTAAAAATAATAAAAACATGATTATAACGAAAAACTGTTCCAATTGTATCTTTATACTTTTTGTACGGATAGTTACAAATATTCTAAATAATTTGGCATAAACGCCATTTTCATGTATTATTTTGATTTTAAAAGAATTACACAAAAGTAATTTTTATTCATCTCTCAAGTCGTTAAAATGTACATTACGATTTTTTATACATTAATACATTTGTGAGTAGAAGTGCTTCAATGGATTTCAGATGAAGTTTCTCAAAAACTTTAAAAAATGTTTCTGACAATGAGACCAAAGTTCCGCAGTTTCAGAAACTCTCAAACAACTTTTTTGCAAAAACGCCTCTTTTCCTCAAAGAAAATTTGCTTATAGGGCAAGGTTTTATTATATAATATTTTTAATTCATATTTCAATCCTATTAATAGGGAAAACTGAGAAAATGTGAAAAACGTTGAAAACTGAGAAGAGGGTTGGGAAAAACCGAACGTTAGCCCAGACGAAAGATATTAACTAGAGAGAAAGATATCAACTAGTACGAAAACGTCCGGGTCATTGTGTGGCACCACTAGTTTCTTGCTGATACAGAATTTTCCTCGAGAATATTTATGAATTTTAATCCCGAGAACGATTGCGAATAAAAAAGAGAAACTGTTGGGTTTATAAATACTGAAAATTATATGAACTGACATACTTTCCGAAAATTATATTGTATGTAGCAACCAGATATTGTAGAAACAACTCATGTTTTCAACACGAGTCCCATCAAAATCAAAGGCGCACGAATTTAGGTTTCATTAGTCTTGGCTAGGAATAGTAGAAGTCCATTTGTAGTGCAATAGTATTTGAAAAAGTAGAAGCAAACCTCTTTGTAAGGTTTCACAATAAAATAATTAATATACAAAGAAATAACGCACTATAAAAATGTGTTTTATGACAGTAATTTATAAATTCAGCTGGTACAAATTTACTTCCAAAAATTCATAATCCAAATGCTGTAATAAATCAAAAATACTGGAAACTTTACAAATAATATTCATTCACTCTACAACTTTTCTTTCCTTCTATTCATACAATCCACATCTACAAATGTATTTTTTATACTCCTTTCGACGTCAGTTTGAAAGCTTCTGTCTTTGGGTGAATTTTAAGGAAGAATAAATTACGGAAATCTTGAGAGGCTAGGTCGAGAGAGTTTGCGAGGATACCCAAATATTTCTCGTCTAAACTTCTGCGCAAGTTCTTGTGTCTTTTCACTCAGAAGAAACTTTTGCCTTTTTATGCAACAACAGATTATTTGAAGAAGGTGCCTTCTTTCTTTTGCTCTTCAATGCCGTATTAATCTTTAGCTGCTTTTTTTCACAAAGATCGAGCGATTTAAGACTAGAGAATATTAGATCTATACAAAAGTTCTCCGACCGCCGGAGGATTTACGTTCTCCACTCAGGGTCAAAATATTCTGGTTATGATTAGGATATGAGGCTCAGTTGTTATAAAGTGCCAAACGACGAGTTAGTTCACTCATAGTGCAGTAGTACATCACTCTAACAGAGGCTGTAGTAGCGTGGCTGGAAGAAAACCACTTTCGTACAATTGTTCTCTCGCCCCACAGGCTTAAATATGGTCACAACTCTCGAGTACAAAATACGGAAACATAATAAAACATAATAAACATAAATATCTTTAACACTATCCAACAAAAAAATTTAATCTAAAACGATGGAACCTTTTCTATTTGGAAACTGGCCTAGGCCTTCACGTTAAGTACCCTCCAAAATGAAAATATGGTTTTCAAATTCCAAGGACCGCGACATCAGCCAGATCGATTGAGGAAGGTCAATTACGGAGAAAATCGGCTGAACGGTTAAGCCGCTAACGTTGTTTACAGACGGACAGACGTTTTGCAGTCAATCGATATTTCGGCACCAAGGACACACAAAATTTGGATTCTGGCTATACCATGTGATAGAGGACTTTTTTCTAAATTTAGCAGCTGGATTTATCCACATTTTTACCACCATAGCCCTGTGATAAGTTATTCTGGCGAAAATCCGCCGTTTTTTTCGGGCAGCAACACGTAACTTTCTCTCTACTCTGTAGTGAGAAACTAAAAAGTATTTAGATTACAAGTTTCTTTATCCGTCAAGAAGTCTTAGATAAATAAGAAAACTATAAATGTTACTGTACACACTACATACTAATATACTTAATATTGATATTAATTGCGATATTAGAGGTAGAGAAATCGAAAAAAAAAAACTGGAAAGTTTGCTGCGAACCGCTTTGTCCAACTCGAGTTACACATGGAATTTGAACCCAGGACTCAGCGGAGGAGATGAATAGTGTGTCCACTATAATACAAGTCACCCCTAGGAGAATCAAATATTATTGTTTATTTATTTTTCTCAGAATTAATTACAGGCAGTCGCGGTTGATTGCATGAACAGCGTTGTTTCTAGAGATTTACTCCTACCTTTGCGAATGCCATGCTATTCGTATCGCAGAATTACAATATACAATTTCAATCAATTTATTACGTATTTTTACTCATTCGTATTTTCTGTATCTTCTTTGGGGCGATTGGGAGGACCTGGGCTTAGCTCTTATATCGTGCCTTCATGGAAAGCTGAGGAACATGAAAGTATATAATATACAACATAATTTAAAGAATGAACCAAAAATTTTCCTTTTTGAGTTACATATACCCTTATAAAAAAAAAAAAATATATTATACTGCATTTGAGAACTTGGTTAATCCCTTTTCTTACGCATTGGTTCACCTGAGTTTCTTTTTCTGAGCTTCACTAGAATATAATTTTAAACAAAAAAGTAAATAAAACGGAAATAAAATAACAAGAAAAATAAAATGAGGGATGAGAGGACTGCGCAACTCGCAATTAAACTCAGTTTGGTTTCAGGTTAGACACTACCATTTATTTGTCAATGTTTCTCTTTTCAAATTATGCGAAGTCTATGTATATTCTATATAATGAGAGCACTCCGGGTAAGGTTGACCGGGAGATCTGAATGACACGCTTTAGTTCCGTGTAATAGCGGTACCTTCTCCGCTTTGGACCAAAGACGATTAATTAATTGATTGATTATTTTGTGTTCCGGGCAGCGTCTAGATCATTTGTCCCGTAAGTATAGTGCATGCCTTTTCTCTCTGAAAGTAGTGATGATCATCTCCCTCTGGATTCAGAAATTTGGCACCAACCTACACATCGGTTAGTGGGGTTTTCCCTAACCAGATATCTCTCACCAGTGGGGCACCGCCCCATCCGGTACAAACGCCATGATCCCGAGTGGTGTCCTAAATTTGTGATAGTATAGTACAGGTAAGTGTAGGCATGTGTAAGAAAAGGGAGATAATAGGACAAGGAAGAGGTAGGAAAGATCGCGCTCGGTTCGTGGGCTGTTTGTTAGGGTACTCCTCCGGCACTCGCGTGGTGTTGATCGGAGGAACCATAGAAAACTACGGGCCGGAGCTGCCGGCGACTAGAATTCTCCACCAGACAGCGGCTAAATTCGCAGTAGTTATCAAGCTAGTGCCGAATTTCATGCCATCGTCGGAATACGAGACCTAGGACCTCCCTGTCAGAGACCGGGAGCGGTAGCTCAGTGCATCAACTGATGTCACTGCAGCGCCTCTGACCGGGAAATCCTAGGTTCGATTCCTGACCGCGGCAGGATTTTCGACACTAGCTTTTCAGCTAGGTCAAATTCAGTCGTTGTCTGGGGAGAATTCTATCGGCCGGCAGCTCTGATCGGTAGTTCACCGTGGTTTCTCCGATCAACACCAGGCGAATACCGGAGCAGTACCTTACCAAACGGGCCACGGACCGCGCGCGATCTGTCCTTCCCATTCCTTGTCCTATCCTCTCTCATTACACACACACTAACATGCACTACACTACCACATATCCCGGGAGACCGGTCGGGAGCTTAGAGATTGTCCCGACTGGGGCGGTGCCCCGCTGGTGGGAGAGTCCTGGTTAGGGGGAAACCCCACACTAGCCGACGGTAGGTCGGCGCCGGATCTCGCCATCCAGCGGGGGAAGATCACCGCCATCTCCCAAGAAAAAGCATGCACTACACTAACGGGACTAATGACCAGAGCTGTTGACGTGCCCGGAAACATGAATCAATCAATCAATTCCTGTCAGAGGCACTGCAGTGACATTAGTTGACGCCCTAAGCCACCGCAACCGGCGGCAATAGAAGATCAAAATAGAGAAAGTTACTCCGAACACGCCCCTCGTGAACGCGGAATGTTGAGCCAGGGAACTGTGCCCCTGTAGAGTGTGACGCCAAGGGAGGGTTGCTTCACACGTCGCCCGCCGCTGCGCCTCGTGAGGGAACGCCCTTCCGAGGGCTTAGCGGCACGCCCACGCGGTTGCGGCCGAGCACTCGACCTGTGTATTCATCGCTCATCGCCCCTAAGGCGGCTAAGCCCTGCCCCTGAGATGTGCAGACGCGTCGAGTGGAAATCAGGCACCGAACGGCAGTTTCGCATAGATGAGCCTTCTCCCCTTCCCTTGCTTCTTGTCTGCGGTCGCTGCACTGCTACAGATGAAGTAGTAAGCCGGGAATTTATTCTTAAAGGTAACACCACAAGTATTATGCTCATACAACTTATTTCGTGTATTAATTCCTTCATGCATTGGGAACTTCTGATATATTTATCTGGAACTTAACTGAATTTTGAAGTTTCCAAGGACGGAGAGGTATTTAATAAGACTATTCTACAAATAAGATTCTGTCTAACAAAGATTTTGAATGCGGCAAATAATAATTAAACTAAGAAACTCGTGTTTTCAGTGCACACATCTGCATCAGTGCATCAGTTTTCGGGGGAGACAATAGTTGGATTACGAATAAAAAGTAACAAAATGTGTAATAATGTCGACCATTTTTTGACAAACCTTCACAGAAGCAAATACTGTAACTTGCTCTGCAAGTGTTCTCAAAACTAATCAATGACAATAAGATAGTATAAAATATTATATAAATAAGATTTCCGATGGGAATTACTCAAGAGGATTACCTGTTTGTTCACGTTAGTCATTGATTGGATATGTTAGTGATGCACAATCACATCATGAAACTGAACATCAAGAGTATTTGTGCAAAATTATTATTTATCCTCCAGTCTCTAGGATGGCTCATGGACAGCGTACTAGTTTCCCATGAAGTGGTCCTGGGTTCAATTATCGTTCGAGGTAGAAATAGAGTTGCAGCTATTCTTTAAATTTGTCCGACTTTCTGTGACGGGCTGCTCTGTGACGATGAAAAGCTCAGGTAAGCGGATCTTGCTAGTCGTGCTGAAGTGACTACATCATGCTGCTCTTACACCCAAGCATGGGAATTTGAATAGATGCAGGCTTGGGGGACACAGCTGGCCGGCAATGTCGGACTATCAATTCCAAATGCCAAATACATACACCTTTCATCAAACTATGCTGGTCAATTTTTAGTTAAAATAACCAATGCATTATATATTTATTCATAATTCGTATTTTAGATATTTACTTTTTTGTTACAACTTACGTAGTAGAGATACCTATGTAATGCTGCGCGAAAAAAAACTACGAATTCTCGAGAGAAAAAACGCTTTTTATCAGGGCACTGGTAACTAAAATGTGGATAAATCCAGTTGCTAAACTTAGAAAAAATCCTCTAGCACGTGGTACAACCAGAATCCATATGTTGTGAGTCCTTGATAACGAAAAATCGAATGACGGCCAAACGTCCGTCCGTCTGTCTGCCCGTCTACCAGAAAGTCCGTGAACAACGCTAGCAGCTAAACAGTTCAGCCAAACGTCCCCAAAATTGATATTCTCCAGCCAATCTGGCAGATGTCGCGGCCCCTTGAATCTGAAGCCGAGATTTTACTTTTGAATGGTACTTTGCATGAACCCCTGAGATACTTCCAAAATTTTCAAATAAATTGGCTCACCGTTTTTATTACATTTTGTTGTTGGATAGTGAGAACGACGTTTAAGAGAATGGTGCGGGCCTCATTTTCGTTGAAACTCTGTTATTTCGAAAATTGCTAACTTTCCAAATTTTTTCGGTGCCTTCCTACAACTACAATTATGAAGATAGATATCCCCCTTAATTGAATCTGTTCCTCAAAGATAGATTTTGAAATAAAATGATGTTCAATTTTTTGAAAATTTGAATAATTTTTGCGTAATTTTGCGTGAAAATACGGGCGAGAAAGTACGTGCTCTTTTAGAACTATTAGTTTATAGATATGTTCAAGTGTAATTCCAAGAATAAATATTATATTAGAGACTACGCAGAAAATGACGGATACTTTGAGAGTATTCAGGAATGGAAGTGCAACTTTTTCAACTTCAGCGTGGAAACGTAGACAAAATATATTCTTGTCAGGAAGTACAACTAACAATTAGTGGTTCTATGACAACACACACTATCACGCATATTTTGTGGTTTTCAAAATTGAGAGAAGTCAACGAAAATGAGAACTGCTCCATTTTTTGAGCGTCCCTTATTCTATCCATGGGAAAAATAATTAACCATTCGGAGCGGATTCAAGAAATGTTACTTTATAAAATACATTAACTTCAAGAAGAAATTGGACAAAGAGCTTCTTTTGAGGAAATTGCGGGGAAAATGTTGAAATTTTGGAATACTCGACATTATATTTGGAATTTGAAGGAATATCTAACCCGCGCCATATTTCAAGTTGCACCATTGTTACGCTATGTAAACATAAAGTTTCGAAAAAAATATAAGACCATTGTTGATAAAACTTTTAAAATGTTGAGACTTCATATAAAGTATCCCCCCAAAATCAAACTCGCAGGGCCCAGAGTTTCCTCAACCTGAGCAACAAATATCAATTTTAGGGCAAAGTGTTTGAACGGTTTAGGGGTTAACATTGACCAGTCAGATAGACGGATGGAGAAATAGATATTTTACCGTCAGTTCAAGTATCAAGGACGATCAAAGAATGGGTTTTGACAACACATAGTTTTAGAGAAAGTAATTTATTAATTAATTTATAGTTAGTAACAAGATTTGTGTATTTTTTTATATTTTTACATTTACATATTTTTTGAGATCAGGGTCCGCCAATAAGAGAGTTTCTGTTGAAAAATATCAGTTTTCTATATTAAAGTACTTTCTCTTCTTACGTCTGACGAAGTAGGGGTGGGAAAGTAAAATACATACCAACATCCGAACGAAAAAACTCGTAGTATGTTCTCGTGTACGATATCTAAATTTGTATTTCACACGGACAAATTGCCTTAAATTCGGGTCACGAATAAAATATTATATATCACGCGGAAAAAGTTACTATTCATGTCACGACGGGATTCCTACACTCGTGTGGGACCTCTCCAGTCTGGTCATGGAAGAATTCACTTTCTTACTTTGCAATGTGAACTACCACGACAATATTTTAGAAGAAAATGAAAATAATATTTCACACATTTAGTAGCAAACATACTCTAAATATAGTTCTTGAAACTTTTCGACTTGTTCGTGTTGTTTGAGAGAAGCACCAGCTCGTTGATATAATAAGAATTTTCAATATATCGGAGAATCTGAAGGCGAGCAATTGGAAATCGGAAGTCAGAAAATCGATTTGCCAATATTCTAACGTATTTGTCGTCCTTCGCTCCGAGATGCAACTTTTCTGGAGTTTCTTAAAGCCTTATTCACCGAACAAGAACCACAGAGTTGAAGACATTCTACAAGAAATGTCTCGCTGGAAGATTCACTGGCTGGAAAGCGTTGTTAAAATTTCGATTTAGAGTGTAGTTTGTTGGTGGCTTGGTGGTGTAATTCTTTTAAGAGAAAGGAACAAATAGTTAATAACATTATCCATTCGTGTTTTAGTATTAAACATTTTCTCTTGAGTTTGTCTTTATACTTTTCCCTTGTAAATAATATTTTCAATCATCCATATAAGAATGATGGGCGAAGGCAATCGGTAAAGTGCAATGAGTACAATTTAAAGCGGGAAATTCGTTTTCCTGGTTTGACAACCATTACTTTATTGAGATTGTTAATTATTTTATTCTCCGTTAATATTTATAAGTTAAAAAACGTGGACCGTAATCGCATAGTTTTTTTTAACAAATTTAAGAAAACTAATATTCACATGGAAGAAAACTATTTTTAAAAAGGTAAGAATATTAAATTAATATTTTTAATGAATTAGAATTTTTGACATTAGCTTGCCAGCGAGGTCGAATTCAGCCGCTATGTGGAGGAAAATTCTAGTGACCGGCTGCTCTGATTGGCGTTTTCCGTTGTTTCTACAAACAACACCAGGCGAATGCCGGAAAAGTACCCTAACATGGACCGCACACGATCTTTCTTTCCACTTCCTTGTCCTCACCCCTTACTTACACACACGTACACTTCCATGTTCTACACTTTCACATTTGCCAGGAGACCAGTCAGGAGCTTATAACTTATCTCGCCGGGGGATGTCTCACTTCTGGGAGGTACCTGGTTGGAGAAAAAACATCCAAGCCAATAGGTCGGTCGGCGCCGAAACTCACCTTCCTGCCGGGGAAGTTCATTGCAATCTCCCACGATAAAACACGCACTAGACTTTCGGGATATATGAATGTGGCAGTTCTGGGGCCTCGAACCACTAAACAATGAATCAATCAAATACGACTCCAAATTTATTTAATTTTTTTCACGGATAGATTGAGAATGCTTGAAAACTGAGGTCTCATTTTCGTTGAACTCTCGGAAATTTTGATAATTCCAAAAGTTAGAAATAAGCAAAAGAGTATGTGCTGCTGTAGCACCATTAGTTAAACTAACAGTTCTATTTGAGAATGCCGAAAAACGGTTTATAAGAAAGCTAAATCGAACATTCTATACGATGTATACATGTAAGAAAATTTATTATAACTCTATTCCGGAGATTTAACAGCATATGTTGTATGTGTGTCTTTCAAAGTATATTATCTGATCGGAACACATGACTGAAGGCTCTGTTCATAATCTTCATAACTTGATTTTTTGTACACTCTCATTTACCTTGAACTGTAAATTTAGGCCTCCCCACTCTCTCAACCTCTGATAAAATCATTTATTCCATGGCGTTATAATGCTGGGCCGTCTTCTAGTCTTTTGAGGTATTAGAGAATGAACGTGATATTTAGGATCATCTTACCGTTCAGCAGTAATGGTGGGAGTAATAATAAAATGGGTAAGGAAGGATCGCGTGACTTTCATAGTTCTTTATTTTAGTACTGTTCCATTTTTCACTTTGAACTGAAGGACTTAGGAAAGAAACAAGAAAAGCCACAACAGCCTCCACAAGCCTGTCACTATTTGTATAAATTATTAATATCTCGTGCAAGTCTCTCTTACTATATATCTTGTTCATATTTACGGAGCAATGAGGCCAGTAACAAGAGGATTCACGCTTTGAATTAAATCGAGATATGAACATTTTTACGAATATCTGGAACCTTTCTGTGGATGGAATGGCTTAGCTTGTTACTGCCTCAAGCCATTCAATTGATCGCAAGAAACTACAGACCCTACTGAAAAGAGCGGCCGACTTTCAGGATTCAAACCACACAGTGCCTTCGTCCAATTAAACTAACGTGTTGCAGATTTGCTAATCAACTGAATGGATACCGAGGCACATCGGCAAAATTTGTTTTAAAACGCGCAATTTCCATGACGACGGGCAGTCAAATTAGCTCAATTTTCTATAAACATGGCATTGATGGTGCGGGTAGCTCATTTCGTATTCACAGATTTGGAATTACTCATAATTGATCAAAGCCGAACTCGCTCTAGCGGTCGACCGAAGGAACTAATCAACTTTTTCTGGGTCAGTATTTTGTAAGCTGCATAGGCTGTCACCCAAATTCTTGATGGAGTCGATTGCGTTAACGCGAACAAAAATTTGACAGTTGGAGGTCGAATTTCTCTCAGAATTTTTATCCGGGATGTTTATATCAAAAGACGCAGAAACTTTTTTGTTTGGGAGTCATCTAATTTTGCGATTTGTTTTGACATGAGGGTGAGGCTGGAATTTATGCCAAGCTCAGATTCAAAGATAAGTGAAAATCAAGATTTTAATTATAAAATTAACATGAAAGTTTGTAATATGTTGTGATGTAAACAATCGAAATCCAAATCTAACTCACCAAACGTAGCCCAGCCTCAACGCTGTACTAGGGGTGGGGAATGTGACATTTGTTATCGTATATTCAGCAATGTTTACAACAATACTTTGGTCATCTGGTGCATCTAAGTTGCCGTTTTGTTTTAGCTTGTCATGTCTGTGATGTCTCCGAAACATCTTGTCTTCCAGGTTGCCATTTTTACGCCTATCTTCTATTTCAGTCTTTGTCAACTTCTTTTCTTCTATATTGTTGCAACATATTTTTGGACATTCAGACTGAATCACATCAATATAGTTTACCACTAGTTAACAACCTTTGATATTCAATCAATTTTCCGACGTCTTTAACCTTAACAATTGGTATAAACCATATGGCATGTGAAATTGTTTTCAACACTTTATTTCCTATTTAAGTGCTTCGTTTAATACATAGACTTCAGAATTACATTACTCTGCTCTGTACTAAAGTTTTTAAAACTGGATTGTGCTTTGAGTTCTAATATTATTTTATTGCATTGTTTGTATTCTTTACTTAGACATCCGAATACTTGCGGTCCAGTCGGAGTATTTCCAGACCACAGGGTATAGATCTTTTGGAAGATCAGGTGATCGCCAACCATAAGAACAGAAATGGGAAATCAATAGGGTAGCATTATTCCCGATCCATAACCTGAGGATAATTCCATCACCTACAATTAACATTAGAAAAGTAAAACCGACCAATCAGAGAAGCCATTTTGTTGAATCCCCTTCGAGATAATGGTGTCATTCGAGGCAGCAAGTTATGCGGTGTCGAAAATCCGCCACTGTCAGGGCTTAAAGCTAGGACACCCCAACCTATTATAGAAGTATCGAAAACCAATACCAAGCATGGAGGTGGAACATTCGAATGCTGGATGGTGGAGATCTTTCAAAAGGTAGAATTTCATAGACTTGAAATTTCGTTGTTTTCTTCAACATTCGAGTGATTTGAATTTGATTCGACTACGAATGGTTCGAATCATTTTTAACTGCAAACGTCATCATTTTAGGATTTTGAAGATTCTACATACTTGATTATTATATTTAATACTACTAATAATAATGGTAATAATAACAACAACAACAACAACAACACCATTATAATTCTTAACATATTTTGCATTTAATTTTTGAATTCATATTGTACAGACCAGATAACCAATTATTTTGTTTTTATTGGATATAATGTGTTTTGAATCACGTCTCTTAAAAAGATTGATATTGATTCAACTCGGGTTCAAGTAGAGATGCATATTGTAAAAAAAAAGTAGGCAGAGCAAAGACACACATACATTTAAAAATTGTAGTATATTAGAACGAAGTTACAATACTTCGCGCACGGGAAGTTCGCCGTATATCCGGTGCATCCTCTTGAGAATATCTGCGGCGCTCGTAAGCCATTCGACGCGAAGGCGCTCCCTCTCTGGAGAAGAGGAACTCGGAGGTTTGGGCTGCGGCGAAGTGAGGAGGCGAGGGATGCTAGGTGGGAGGTGGGAACGGAAGCGGCAGGTCTTTCGTGTTGCAGAACGGAGCGTTAAAGTGGTCTGGGTGGGGATGGGAATGGCGCCATGACAGAAAGGGACGTGTTTTGCGAGGGGAATTGAATTAACGAGGCGTGAATTGAACGAGGCGTGAATTGAACGAGGCGTGAATTGAACGAGACGTGAATTGAACGAGGCGTGAATTGAAGGATGCGAGGGTTGAAGGAGGCGAGGGTTGAAAGTAAACACACGTAAACACACCACAAGTAAAGAATATGTTAAATATATCACCATATCATACCTCAAACTAATGATTCTAAGAAAGTACGTACTTTCTCGTCCGTTCTTTTAGTCAAAATTACCGAAAAGTACTGATATTTTCGAAAAATTGAACATGACCTTTTTTCAAAATGGATCTTTAAGAAACAGATTTTATTAAGGGAATACTGTCTATCTTTAACATTGTAGTTGTAGGAAGACTCCGAAAAAAGATTGAACTTTTGCAATTTACGAAAAAATCAGAGTTTTCAATGATCATGAGACCTGCACCATTCTCTTAAACGTCCTTCACAATATAGAACAACAAAATTTAATCAATAACGTTGGAGCCATATTTTGAAAAAATTTTTAAATTCTCTAGTGGCTTCATGTAAAGTACCCCATGAATGGAAAATTTGGTTTCAAATGCAAGGGGCCGCGACATCAGACCTCTCGATTAAGGAATATCAGTTTTGGAGAAAATCGGTAAAACGGTTTAGAATCTGCTTTGTTCACAGACGGACGGACGGATTTTTGCTTCAATTAGCAACTGGATTTATCCACTTTTTCGTTACCAGGGCCATGAACTACGAGTTTTTCTACCGTAAATTCACCGTTTTTCGCACAGCATTACATACATTTCTACTGCGTAAGCGGTAGTGAGAAAGTAAAACTGAAAATATTTAAAACAAACACGCAGAAATTGGTTGCAAAAGTTTGATAAATATATGAATTATTAGTTATTTAATACAAAAATATTCCTTCAATATTCCTATTAGATTTTACTCTGGGGTCTGACATTGAACACCCCCGTCTCTCTTAGTGTTTTTCGGGTATCAGAATGGCATAGGTATGCCACTTTTGCTCTCCAAAGGTCATCAGAGAGTCGGAATACTCTGAGAAAGCAATCGACTCACTTTGCGATAGCTTTATGTTTGCTAACTTAAGTGACATTTTTCTTGCAATTTTTGATCTGAGTACTGAAGAAAACTACTTAAGAACAGAACGTTTCCATAACCAGGAAATCGCGGAATATGACATTTTTATTGCATCACTTCACGCCCCCATATATAATTTAATATACAGTTTTAATAACCAAGCAATTGCAAACCCCATGTTAAACATGAAACTTCGTGTTCAAAATGTTTAGTCGAGAATATTTTTCTTGTTAATGTCTTGTAAAAAGAGCTTAACATAAAGACTAAAAAATCGTCATAAATTAATTCACTTCGCTTAAAACGAGCGCCAGTTTTAATGCAAATGGAAACCTAAAATATTAGAATGCGGGAATATTTTCGTCTCAAATGTATTTTGTGAAGCCACACACTTCTCTCGAAAAGCAGAATGTTTTGACGCGAAGTCTCTTCCGAAACATACTGTTGCTCTACTAACGCTTCTGAATACGTTAGTAGAGCCTTTGCACCAAGTTCTTACGGACTGGATTAAAAGGGAGCTGCTCTTGCAAGGGAGGTAGGGGTTGTTAAAATATAAAAAATAATTTTAAAAAATACGACGATATAGCGAGAGTGCATAATACTACGACATGCTGGCAAGAGATAATGATGCAGTAGTTTCATGATGAAATAAACCATGATTTATTTAGAAACATTTACATTGTTTTGATATACTATATATATATATATATATATATATATATATATATATATATATATATATATATATATATATATATATATATATAGAGAAAAAATTTCTGCAACGATGGAACTCAAATTTCGACACGATATTCAAAGATTGGTTTTATTTATTTTTGGCGTCAGTAACATACCCGCGACCGCGTGGAAACAGCTTTTTTAACGGTCAACTGTGTACCAGCAAACGCATCATCTGCCAGAAACGAAGGGAACATTGGCCATACTAGCTAACGACAACCGCAGAGACATGTGGAACATAACCTGTTGTCATTTATATGAAGGTGATGGTTCATTAATTTATGAAGTAAAGCTACAAAATATCTAATAATAAAGTACAAATTAACATCTCTTTTGTGTTCTTTGTTAATCGTTAGAATGTTTAAAAAACTCAGGAAATTGTAACTAAGTATTAAAAAAAATTGCTGCAGCCGCGTAAGAATATATTCTCCACAACTGCAGAAATAATGTAATGGTCAATTCTTAACAAATGCTAATCACAGACTGCATTTTGTAACCATTGCATAACAATGAAGCTTAGAAATTAAGGTACTCAGAGGCGAAAATGTGTCGAATTATTATTGGAAATTGAAATATTTACGAAAATATTTGTATGCGGAATTGCTATCTACCAGTAGTTAATGTGCAATTCTTTGGTTAGTATGATGAATGTTATATATTATTGATAAAAATGGAAGAGAATCAATGAAGTAAATAATTCTTTCATAAGACGTCGATACAAAAAAAGTGATGCATCCCTGGAATAAAAGATAGAAACCAATACATGGATTGCATTACCTCAAATTGAGCATTCATTATGTTAGAGAAGTTATTAATTGATTTATATAAAAAATTTCACAATTAATTATTAAACTTGATTTTTTATGTAATAAGGGATATAGTTTTGAAATTGCATAATAAATTGTGTTTGAGATAAATTGTATTTGTGGCATTTACGCGTTAATCTTTATCTATCTATAACCCTAAATATTTTACTTGAATGTTGTTTTCAAGCCATGGAATATTTGTATTAGTAATAATGAGAGTAGGTGGTGTTAAGGGCCCACAATGGGTGACTATTTTTGCTCGTGTTTTTCTAGGGTTATCACAATTCTTCAATTTTGAGTACATTTATATATTTTTGCCGTTTCTACATCTTTGTCAGTACGGAAAACTTGCGGCGAAGCTCATGACAAACTACAGAAGATTTTTAATGGCTGGATAACACTAGAACATGTTGCAAACACATGAACAACTACTAATATTATTTCTGAACTACTACTAATGTTATTTTTCTTTGCAATGCTTGTTTTTAGACATAAAATAAAATTGCGTACGGTTGTATATGGAATGATGCATCATGTGGTGTTGAACTGACATTCAATGTAACTCTAGATCCATTTTCAGTGTAGATCGGTCACCGTGTTTTACTACCTTATATAAAATAATGCATTGGAAAACCATTCCCCAAGCAGTAAAAGAATCTTGAATCAGAACTGTTCCACTATGATAACTTTTATTACACTGTACGCGTATTTCGGGGAGATTTCTTTCTCCTACGCAACCACACTATCCACCATTTGAACAATTTATGAATACCATGAAATGTGTATGTCCGGGCGAATGCATTTGGAACACTTTATCCCAGAAATTTCATAACTATATTGTGGTATAGTCTTTTTATCAACTGTTTTTAAAGCCATAAAAGATTTTGTTTCAACGTAGTCACTCAATTGTAATTTGTTAAAATATTTTTTTTATTATGTCTACTACATTTATAAAATGTAGTTCAATTCTCATAGAACCTTCTCGAAAACATCAGCCTCTTTAACCCTGGAAGGTCTAAGAGGTTGCGTTTTGTACCCCAGGGCATTTATTTTGTCATTTATTTAAGCTAGTGTTACTATCTGTATGATAGTTTTTTTTTCTAAATGAATATTTGATCCTAATATAATGCGCTCAGTAGAAAATTTTCAAGAATAAATTTTTCTGGAAATACATTTTTCTCACCATGGGGTCCAAAATGTACCCCTTTTGTACTCCATGTTATATGTGACAGTCAATCATTCTACCATTATTCTGCACGATCGTTGAGAGCAATTAAATTTTACATGTTATCCCAGGTCTTGCATTGTTTTCTAATGTCTTTTCTTTCTTGTCTTGCAGGTTAGTTGCATTGTTTTCTAATATATCACATAGGCATTGCTGTTACATTGTTCGGGGCTCATTATCGTAGCTTCACACGAATGTGCTAAATGAATACATTATTATAACATATTGTGTTCTGTTGGTCGTTTTGGCAATATTATTATTTTCAACAGTGATTACGATGGAATAATAAATGTTGTATGTGTAAGAATTATGTGTGCAGTAATTAAAAACAGTTAACTCGTGCAAAACTGTTAAACAGCAAGTGTATTACACTTTATGAAGAATTTTTCAATAAATGTACGTTTAAACGCAGTCCTGTAACTAATTATTAACCTAATGCAAATAAAAATACATAAATATTGAAGAAAAATATTAAAATTAATTTAAAGGGAAAATAATGATCAGAAAAAGGAAAAACACATGAGATCCAAAACATAACCCTTTAGTACCCTAAAGGTGTAAACTTGCTCGGGTCTCTGAGGGTTAAGATGTGTGCTTTTACCCAAATCGCACAGTTATATACCTACGACCCTTTCACGCTCCCGTCGCTTACGCAGAAGAAAAGTGAAAGAAACCCCCTACCAGGTGCGAGAGCGAGTCTACGGGGAGTGTTTGCGAACAGTGAACATTCTTGCAAAGCTCGATGTGCAGAAAAGGATTTCCCCAAGCTGCAATGACTGTGAAACTGGGCAGCAGAGAGAGAGCGAACGCGAAGCAGGGAAGATGGCTGAGTGCATTTTGCATGGAGTTCTCTTGGGATTGAGAAAATGAGAAGCCATTGAGCTTGAAACCAATATTTGCTGCAAATTCACTCGTAAATACGCAGTAAGTAAATGTATTGTATTTGCCTTTTCTTTTCTACGTTGCAATATGATAGTGAGGATTTGAGATGGATTAAGTATAAGTTTTCGAGATTTTGGAATGTGCTAAATAAGAATACAAGTTTATTTTTCAAAATAATAATAATTACAATAATACTCTCCTAATTTTTATACAATTCATAAAGTATGAACGAACAAACTTTACCAATTAATTGCATATTAAAACCCATCAGGGAATCATTATATCCCTGCAGATTTAATTGCAGAAGTTTCACGAATTCCGTTTTAAAATCTGGTCGTGCATTAACATTCTTTAATTATATTTTTTTTCTTTTATCCAGAAGGTCGAATGGGACAAATATTCGACCTAGACTAGGCCCCAACACACTCGCTTGTGATCTGGGATTAACAGAACGCGTGGCCCTCCGCGACAACACTTCAACGAGAGACAAAGGACAAACAACCATGCACAAGATGGGATTCGAACACGCGACCTTCATACCAAAGCGTAGAGTCGATACACGATCTAAGCCCCCCAGACCGGCACTTTATTTATGTATCACATTTTACTATTAGTGTAATAATCGTCGAGTAGTGGTTCTCGTAACTTAATAACTAGCACATTCGCCTTTCTCAGTTGCTGCACACACACACACTCACACACACACACACACACACACACACACACACACACACACACACACACATTATATATATATATATATATATATATATATATAGAGAGAGAGAGAGAGAGAGAGAGAGAGGGGGGGGGGGGGAGAAAGAAAGAAAATATGCAGCAACCACGACCTAGATTAAATGGTCACTCAATGTTAATAAATAAAAATTACATTGTTTCTCTCTGGAACTTTGCTTTTGTGGTCAGAACACAAGAAAAATATTTTTTCAGACAGAAATATGCAGGAAACAACTCATTAAAAACTTCCATCAGTTTTATCAATTGGCATTTTAACATTTTGTTGCATAGCTACTCGCAAAACATACGTTTTCACAATTGAAATTAGATCTTAGCCTCCGATATGCTCTGCAATTAGATCTTACCCCGGCTATGCAATAGAGGATTTTTTTTTGCTTATGTGGAATTTTGAATATGGTTTGCAAAATACTCCACAAACTCTATCGAATGACAGTTGATTAAATTGCAGGTAGAAATGTTAAAAAATAGTATTTTTTGATCATCCTGACGACAAATCGAAGGTCGAGTAGTTCCTCTTGTAGTAGCGTCTCTATCTAGTCTTGTGTAATAAGTTACTACTCATTACTTTTGAAATAGTTATAGTGAATACCACGCTTCCTTTAAATATTTTCGCAAAAAAACCATTCCTAACTCCGTAGTTATTGAATTTGAGGGAAAAATAACAAAGCACACATTTATGAATAATAAAAGATACTTTTTAGCCGGCCCGGTGGCCGATATAGCTAAGGCAGTAGTGTCGTAGTGATCTCGGACCGAAGGGTCGCGGGTTCGAGTCCCGCCTCGGGCATGGTTGTATTGTGTTCGTCCTTTCACCCCTTATCATCAATCGCCATATCGTTTCATCCACATAGTTACCATACCGTTAACAGCAATAGTGGTCGCTAATGACCTTAGATGTTGAAGCGACCTTAAATAAACCAATTTAAAAAAAAGATACTTTTGATTATTTCATAATTCAACAGTTTTCCATCAGATAGAGAAGAGTAAGAAGGAGAGGGACGGTGGAACAGAGAGCGCAATGTGTGAGTTTTCTCCTGTTCATTTGCTTGGTTCGTTGAAGTTCTGCATAGTTTTGTGTGTACTTGAGAAGACATCACAGCAGAGGTGAGGAGGCAAAATGAGGATACTGATAACAAGTAGAGTGTAAACAAGCAGTATGTTTAAATTAAACATTTACTTTAATTTTCGGATTAGCCAAAACATACAAAATTTTCATAAATGTATATTGCACCCACGATGAGAATGTTGCCCGAAAGAATCAAGGTCATGTTCGTTCATGCTTCTACACGCAATTGGTGACGTAACTGAAATATCTAAATTCTGGTGAACCACATCTCTCGTAGAACTTTGGGTCCCTCTAGCAGGGATATAAATTTTTTTTTCGAAATTGTAGCGATCTTGTAACTTTTTGTTATGGCATCCGAACCTGTCAAATGTATATGTAAAAATACAAACAAGGAAAAATGATCGCCTTCAGAATACTTTCCCTTGAAGCTCCGTGGCATTATCCTCAACTTATTACAATATCTGCGGTCCGGCAGGAACCTAGAATTCAGTACCAATAGTATTCCGAAAGTTATGGATCGCATCGCCTGAAATAAATAAAGGGAGGAAAACAGAATAATTACAGAATAATATTCGGGCTGCGAGATTCGCGTGTGCACAGGAATTCGTGAGTAGAGCACATTGTGATGCCTCTTCACCTCAAAATTCTTCTTCTTCCCCGTCCCTTTCGGGGGCTCTGCATTCCACCGAAAACACGTTGGTGCTCTTCTCTTGCCCGGCGGTTGGCGACGGTACTGAGAGTTTCCACCCCGATGGGGAAAGTATTTGAGTTGGAATGTGGAGAGTAAATGGGAATAAAGAGACCGCACAACTCTGGAAATATGAAGAATTTCACCGCGTGTTGCAGTCTACCGCTATAGCCGTAGTTGAGTGCCACACACATACGATTTTACGGTTTTTTTCCACCCCTCGATGTACGTATTCGAACAAGGAATTATCACGTGTTGTAATGAAGTTCAGAAGATGATTAAGTTTGCTGGTAGAACGTCGTAGATAACAAAGATTTTCAAAATATTCTCCGCCAAAGCATGTAGGGAATTGTAGAAACTAATTTTTATTTAATAAACATATTCTTGAACATGCCTTTACCAAATTTGCCAAATCATATTTTTAATTTATTATACAATATTTTGCAAATTTCAATCTTTAAATATCAAGAGACGTGAGCTGACTACGCGAAAAGGTTTCAAGAGCAATGGAGAAAGAATGGGGAGCATACATTGGTAGAAGAATCAAAGGACATTTGGAATTGACGCGGATTCCAAGGCGAGAACACATTTATCTGAAGTGTATATATGTATTGACGAAGGAACCTCGCTTGATGATATCAAAGTCAGTTGGGAAATGTTAAAAAACATATTTTAGAATAAAATAAAACGTCGTTTGGTTTTCTGCAAACCTACGCACGAGTTTCCGCACAAAATTGCTGGTTTTATGGCTGTTGACATTTCATGAAGGGTATTGCTATTAAATGACAACCTCCCACTAACGGGAATAAATCGTCACGAATTTGGAAGAATTTGGAAAGGTATCAATGAACAATTTACATTAAATTTTTAATGTACGTTGTGCATTTACTTTTCCCTGAGTGTGCAAAGTTTTGCATTACTTAAATATGGAAGAGATGCAAACTTTGCCCTTATAAACTTGCAAGAGTCTGTAGAAGTTCATCTTAAAGTGATATTTCATGAAAAAATAACTTTTCCACAATAATTTTCACGTTTGGGGGTATATTTTATTTATATTTTAATTTTGCGGAACTATTGCTTGGGAGCTCATTACTTTAAACACCAACAGACACGGCAAACTTTATGTCAAAGTTTCAAGACCGACAGTGAAAATTATTTCTGTCGGAATGTGGAGAATGAGGAGAGCAAACCGAAATAAAAGACTGAAGTGCTCCAAGAGCCGTGAAATATGAAGAACTTTATGGTCAATTTAGGGCCACCGCAACAACCGCAGTTGAAGTGAGCCATGCAATTTAATATTTTCTCTCAAGCTTTCCGATGAACATTTGATTTCTCACACGGGTGAATCGCGAGAGTTAAGTTTTTCGAAATAATTAATGTTCATTATTCATATTTAGTCATGCACACCTGCCCAATACACAATGCAAATCTGACCTTTGCGGAAAATTCTTTGAAAGAGTCTACTTAAATTAGGTGAGACATAAATAGACCTTCGAGAACCATTCTTCACAAATATCTAGTTTCTTGTTCAACAAAGAAGTTGTAAACAGATTCTACATTTCCAGATTGGGTGAACAATGATCCTGGAATTGGGACACAGTGCTATTATGCTAGTTGATTATGTTAGTCCTCCCAGCTCCTCATCAGTTCCCCGCATCAAACATATCGATGTTTGGTACTTGGAAATAGTTGTTCAGTGGATAGGAAGTAAGGGGTTTAAAGTGTAATAATAGTATCACTCATAAATTTAATTTTTGGACATATAAAAGATCTAAGGCTACTACTAATCTAAGGGTTATACTAAATAATTCTGGTGACGTTTTCCTGAAACGAATTTATGAAGGGGGGCCGCACTGAAATTTCTCCCATTTTAAATGCGTCATACGGTAGTTTAAAATTCGTTTTATGGACCAGAAGATGTTTGTTTGGGGGAGGGTCTGAGAAAAATCAGAGTCTGGCCTTTTTTTAACAAAACCGTGTGGCGTCTCCCTATCTGCATAAACCTAAAAATCTTTTGAATGACAACACTCAAATTACGTCAGATTTGTAAAACGTTTGAGAACAAAATAGTCTAATTTGCTAGAGTTCTGCGTGACTTACACGTCCATCCATCAGTTCATCTACACAGTCATCATGATATAAAAACTTTTCTGGCCTCAGAAACCCTCAAAAGGATTTACCATCAAAGTTTCGAAGTCAAATTTTGAAACAAAATTCAGTACTTGTCAAACAAGAGACAAACCGAGAGTTCAATGGTGAATTTTCAACTAGTTAGAGGCAGTAGAATTTCATTGACTATTACGTACATGAAAGTTGACTAGAATACAAGACTATTCTTGGAACAGAGTTTTGAACAATTGTTCTTAATTAACTAATGATGCTGTGTCAGTGCAGACTTTTGGAATGCAGGGGAAGGTAACACAATGTCGTAATAACTGTAATGAAAGCGACACTACTGATATTTTAACAGATTCTCGGAAATCCAGTGTCATCAATTTACGTTACGCGTGACATAGTACATGTTGAAATTTCTAACACCTTCAAAGTGCAACTGGGCAAGGGAAATAATATGACCGAGAATTTAAGGCAGGAGGTATCTATTTCTATGACTCTCCGAAGGTTTTGCTTAAAGTGAGTCGAATATTTTTTGAGCCTTGTGTCAAAAGTTAGATAGTTATTGCCGATGAAAAAATCTGGATTTTCTGATCGATGTGAGGCAAATGCCAGAGAAGTACCGTCATAAAGCAGTCACAGGCAGAGCGCGATCTTTCCTTCCTCACCGTTGCCTTCTACTCTTCCCTTACATAATCATGTGCACTTCACTTTCACATTTATTAAGAGACTTACCGACACCTTGTAACTTGTCCCACCTGAGGCGGTGCCCTCTAGCGGAAAACTTAGAAGGGAGAAACCCCGTAAACCAACGTTTAGGTCAACGGCGGATTTCACGTTTCCACAAAAGGGAAACACTACCACCTCCAGGTAAATAACTTGCACTACTCCTAACGGCCCAAAGCAGATGACGCGCACGGAAATACAAAATAATGTATCAATAAATTAATCAATTGACTCCCAACGGAACAACCAGCATTTGCTTCACCCTCCGTTTTAAGCACAGGCTTATAGCAGTCATGCACGGTTTTAGATGAAGATTTGACCCGACGTAAGTCATGAATACACCCTGGAAACAAGCGTACGATGCTCTAGCTCGGCTAAATCGACAACTAGAATTCAGGTACGCGAAAACATGTTTGTATGTTTTCTTTAGAATGTTTAGATTTATCGAAAACATAATATTTGCTAATTATTGCATAAGACGCAGTTTGAGTTGACCATACAAGTGGGTCCTCATATAAGGACACTGGACGTTCAAAGATTAAAATATCACACAGAGCGCAATCTCGTCGTAGTAACCGCAATAGATCGCATGTCAAATAAATTCACTTTTTTGTTTATTACACCGTTACAGTATGTTCAATCTAGAGAACTGCAACAGTTGCAATAGGTCGTAAGACGACGGACTAATGAAAAAGCGAATATCATAGAGAACGTTTAAAGAGAACGACTAGAAAATGTTTTTCATTCTTCCAGAAAACTTTTTTTGATTTGACATACTATTGTAGCGTCACGGGTGGCCGTGGGTGGGAGGAGGAGGGGAAGTATCGCATACCTGCGGGCATGAATAGCTGGGCGCCCCGGCGCTGGGATACATTTAGACAAAGGGGACGCCAGCTTGACCGGGAAGGTCACGTGGTAGACGCTAGCCTCCTTCCCACACCTAAGACGGTCACGTGACGGCTGCACTCTGGTATAAAATCAAGCCGACGAGCTCAGACGGGGGTTTTAATTCTGGAAATTTCGCGCGATGCGCAAAACTTTACGCCCAGACTGGAGCGTGTTGTGCCTAGTGCACGGGTGTCGACGTCACGGTAGTGGCACGGGAGTAGCGTCAGAAGAGGCGGGGCCTCCCTAGCAATGAGGGGTATCCACAAGTAAATACTCACAAGTGTGTAGTTTCGGAGCAGAAGTTGGTTATTGTACATACATGTAAATAAACTTGTACATACTTGTAAATGTCTGTGTGTTTTTCTCCATCACGCCACACTATCTATTGCGATTACCAGGTCTATGTGTGAGCGGTTGTCCAGCTGGAGGGTGCGGGGGTCTATCCCGTTTTCCCAACACGTGCTAAAGCGCTGCGCGTACACAGTGGGGCCGCGAAAGGGGAAAATATGGCAAGAGTATTTCTAGGCGTTTTTCAGCATATTTGGGAATAAAAACACATTTTATAGTTAAACGATGACTTATTTAATTGTTTAACCTTCAAATATTTAGTTACATAACCTCAAAGTCATAACTTCTTCAAGAAGTGAATTTGTACTTGAAGCCATTAGCGTTGGTGTAACTTGTAGGTCCAATGCGTTTGTGATAACTTTTCTCTATTCGATTAGTGAGATCAGTGGGTCAGATGCAATTAACAGCCAGCGAAGCACTTTCTTTCTTTTCTTCCAGGTTGCACTTTTTCTTGCGTTTTCCCTCCTTTGCAGTGTGTTTAATAACACCATACAGATTCCTCCTTGTTAATAAAGAGCTATCTGTACCAGATCATGAAGGAAAAATAAAAAAATGAATATTGTAGTTATAAAGGTTAACAAAAACTAGATGTGCATCATCATAAACAGAGTACCTTAATGCAAAATAGGACAAACATGGGCAAACTCTGATTAATGTTTTGAAAACTCGATGAATTCCAGAATCAGATGCAGTTAATATGATAATCCAGAAATTTCTGAAAGGAAAGTAAAAGACAATATGAAACACCGGATTTAAACTTTCATTCCATTGTGTCACGTGAAGTTTCTACTTGGAATTACTAAATTATTGTTCAAAGAATATGTTTTTTAAGAAATACATATTTGAAGTACATATCGGCCATAGCACGTATACGTAATATTAATCTTAAATTCTATTTACATAGTAAGTAGGCCTATAAACTTACAAACTAATCTAAATCTACTTTTCTTACATCCTGCTTAATTTAACAACAACATTATTTACATTATTTACAGTAAGCAGTACATACACATATAACACAAAAACTTACGAGAGAACAAAAATATTAGCATCAAAAAACATCTCTCTCTCCTTGCTGCGCGAGCGAAGAAGTGCGCCGCGCATCACTTGTGCAAGTTCAAACTTGCACCGCAAGGAGTAGCGTTATTTCCCCTTATTTTCCTGATTGGGCAACGATGAAGGAGACCTTTTGCTACCCCTTTCATGTGAAATGCAGCTTCTGCAGTACATTTTGATTTTGGACTACTTTCCCCTCCTCCGGCCCTACTGTGCGACGATGCCGCCGGACGGGTTCCGGTGGCCAGAGGCGGAGAGGGGCGGGGCGCAATGGGCGGCCGATAGCAGCGATCGAGGCCTCTTGGCAAAGCGGGGCGAACGCTCGCCAGCCACACTCGATGGAGAGGCGGTGGAGGTGAGAGAGAGGGTTTGTGATCCTGGCTTCACATTCCTTGCACGCGTAGATCACGAGGACGCTGTAGGGAGGAGAGCGACGCAATTGAAGAGCCTATTTAGAAAGTAACGTGTCTCTAATTTCGTTTGTTTTCTAGTTATAACTATTGTGGCGGGTTGTGGCGTCAAAGACTTGACTCCCTGCCCCTAAGTTGTAAGGTATGGGTATGAGGGAGCCAAATATAGGCTCCCGAACAAAGGCCACCCCTCAGGGAAATCCCAGACGCCGGGCACAAAATGCGGCGTCGGTGGCACTCGCTTCAAGACGAGTGCGTGGGGGGCAGATGACGTAGGAGGTCATGTGACTCGGGCCTATATTAAGTTGCGTCGCAGGACCATTCGGGGGTAACGATTCTGGTTTTTCTTGCAGCAAACACCGCAAAACTTGTCTGGCCAAGTCTGGCGCGGAAGCGCTGAAGGCACGAGTAGGTGTTCGAGGTTCGGACACGGTGAAGTATGCCTTATACCTCAGGGAAGATGGTCTGCCGAGGCACATGAGGTGCCCAGTTGCGAATAGGCCGAGTTGGCTACTCGCAGGCGCGGCCGCAAGGCGCGTGTTGGGAGAAGGGGGCTGCGGCAGGTAGCTCCGACAAACGCCTTAGAGTGAGGTTTTAGTTCCTGTACATAATTATTGTAAATACATTGTAAATACCCACTCGTGTCTGTTTCTTTGTGGTGTAGATCCCTGCCCAGGACGTTACAGGGGTGCATGCTGGAGAGAAAACTTTAAATGAAACAGACTTTTCGACAATAAAGTTTCATTAATAAGTTGTTACAGGAATACGATTGTTAAACAAAGCATGCCCTGTTTCCCCCCACAATCCCACAACCCCTACCTTCACATGTCTTTCGCTTTCCTCGCCACTTTGTAGACGATACAGTCCTTGCGATCACTCATAAACAATACAGGCGTTGTATTCTACTTGGCACATCTCGTCTGACTCCCTTCCGCACGGCACCTCCCTTCGCCGGCGACCTTCTAATTGCTACTACTACACGCCGCACCTCCCGGCCAGTGCCGCCAACCAACTCGTGCAGCCAACCTAAGCGTAAGATAACGCAATCCTACACTATTATTGTATACTTTTAAGTACAATTATTTGTTATCACAACTATCTTAAGACATTTTCATCATGTTTCCTAAATTTTGTGTTGAGAAATAGCTTTTTTTGTGTGTTAAACAGTAAATGAAAACTGTTACATACTATCTTAAGGTTGAAAAATTTTTTTTCCTGAAAAATTGCGTTTTTTTGTAAGATGTTACTCTGAAAATAAGGTCCTCTCATTTTAGATGGTAAAACAATTGAACTGGAGACGCTTCCTCAAACTTCACAGGTAAACTTAACATTTATAGTGTTATTGTGAACATAACAAGCAAAGATTTCTTCACTGTGAACATATATTGTAACAACGTGAGTTAGATTTCTTCTAAATAATCTACAAAATCATAAATTTTATTTAACTTAAATGCATTCTGAATTTGTGTTAAGTAGGTCGTTCTTTAACCGCTCAGCTCGTAATAAAATGATTTTGTAATATGTATAATAATATCTTTATTTCCCAATAGAACGGTCAGGACATGTACATTAATGTAGAGAAGAAGTCTGCGTACTTGATTCTTGAAGACACAATTTCTCCAAGAGACCATGAGATCATTGACGGTACTTCTTACGTTTGCAACAACTTAGAGCATTGCAGTATTTAGCTGTTGAAGTATTTCTTATTGATTTTTATTCGGAAGTGTTTTCAATAAGATTTTAATCTTTATTAATCAGTAAGCGTTTGGTGTAAAATACGAAATAAAATAAGATTTCTGGCGGCTGGACAGAGAGATATGCACGTTTGTGTAAAATAAACCTTTGAGTCATAAGTCTCCCCAATCAAAAGCGTGAATATTAAAATATATAAAGAGAGTAGAAGGAAGAGTGACGGGGCGTAGTGTGATTGGGAGCGGCGAGAGGGAAAGCGGGAGTGGAGAGGTCCACAATAGTACAGTTTAATGCCTTCACTCGAGGAAAACCCATTGGACTTACAACGAATCGCCTGCAGCCCTGTGCAGACCCAACAGCCGTCAAATGAAGCGCATACGCGTGTGGTGCTGCTCGCCCTGCGAGGACGAGGCGGGAGGGGGGGAGGGGGGGCAGGGGACGGCACACGCGTGCGCGGGCGCGGGCGTTGCCCCTTCGGACAGGGTGGAGAGGGGCGGGGCGGAGAGGGGCGGGGTGGAGAGGGACGGGGCGGGGGGGTGTGATTAGCGCGCTGCGTCAACAAGCGACGCCTCCGCCGGCGCCGGCGCCGCCGGGGCAAAGCGCGGGGGCGAGGGCGGAAACGTGTCAGGGGTTGTGCCGAAGCGGGGCGGGGACTGCATGGTGAAGCAGAATCCAGGCGGCAAAGTGGGTACGATGGGAGAGCATTAGATGTGGCGCGATGGTGCAGGGAGACGGGGTGTGAGGCATTGAGCGGGACGGGGACGGCGTGGCCGAGCGGGACCGATGGGGGAAGTGGTTGGAATGGGGTAGCATGAGGAGTTGCGGAGCAGAACAAGAAGGGGGGTTTGGGGGCGGGGGCGAGAAAGGCGGGGTGTTGAGAGGGCGGGGTTGGGGGTTTGAGAGGGGCGGGGTTTTGAGAGGGGCGGGGTTTTGGGAGGGGCGGGGTTTGAGAAGGGGCGGGTTTGAGAGGGGGGTTTGAGAGGGGCGGGGTTTGGGAGGGGCGGGGTCTTGGGAGGGGCGGGTTTGAGAGGGGCGGGGTCGAGAGGGGCGGGCTGGGGCGGGTGCTTCGAGCGGGTGGGGTGCGGGGCGGCGCCGGGGTCGTGATTTGCGTTGGGGCTGGACAGGACGGGTCGTGATGTCGCGGGGTGGGTGTGGCTGGAGGGGGTGGGGCGCGGGCGGCACTGTGGCAGTGTCGAGTGGCGTGGCGGCGGCGGCGGCCCCGGGGACCTGGAGTGGCACGTGCGCGACGGACACTTCGCTGGGAGAGAGAGAGAGAGAGAGAGAGAGAGAGAGAGAGAGAGAGAGAGAGAGAGAGAGAGAGAGAGAGAGAGAGAGAGTCTCACAATGCAACCCGCGCTACTACTTCGGCCGACCTGTAGCCTCCCGAACATCGTGCTAATTTTCAACCTCCGGGTACCGGTGTTCCAATTATGCTCGACCAAAGGGTATGGACTGAATGCGTTCGTGGCAGGTTTTCTCACGGTACTCCTATTTTCCTACTTTTTATTCCACCCCTGGTCAGCTATAATTAATATCATACCACTCATTTTTATTTCCATTCTTAATATTGAATAACATAAACTCAAATACTGTAATCGTAATAATTAATAAATATGTGCAATTACTAAGTGTGGATGTTCGTAATGCATGATAACTCAATGAAGAAATAGGTAAACCTTGGTATAAAAATTAGGTATTGATTACATTGATTCACAGAGTGAGAAATTCAACTAATCCAAATTCATTAATGTAAAAAGTTAAGATATGTGTTTGAGAAATATTTAAAATTATTAACTTTCAAACCGGCTCTCAGACATTCCTAAGGGCGTGTCTCAAAATCAAAGTTCTGGCAACACTCGTTAGACATGTCAGTTAAATTATGGTTAAATAATCGCAAACATGAGGTTAATTGTAATTTCTCATAATCAACTGAGAATGATTGATTTATTTTGCAAAGTAAACACCTGTTACTTTTAATTAGGCTACTTGTAGTGTGTGGGTATTGTAGAAAAATCGGATATTAATATAGTAAGGAGCACATAGATTTATAATTTCAAGTGCATTAATGTATATTTCTGTAATGCAGCAAACAGTAACTTATGATGTACATTTTTATAAAAAGTTATTTCTAAACCAAACAGATTATAGATATAATTTGTTTTCACAGGGGATAAATAAGTCTGCCTCATATTCATTAATACTTCCAACTACAATTTTAGTACCTTAAAAAACGCTGCAGTGTCAATCCTTCCATGAAATCCAATTATCACATTCCGTGCGTATTAATTAGTGAAATGAATTTAGATACCATCCATTTGCAATCGGTTTTCGCGTCATTTGTATATTTTTCAGCAAATATTTGTTAGAGCATGAGATACTGTTTGTAATACACAAATTATAATATCGAACTTCCCCACATTATATTGTATATCCGAACGAGTTTGAAAAATCAGCAATTAATTTGAAATCGAAATCTTAGTAAGGAATCTAAGGGTGAACCAAAACTCAACAGCGATTTGAGTAATTACTACGATAATGTCGCTCATTTCCATTATCAATCACATATAGTCACGATATATTTACTACGTGCTATTGTTAAAGGAAGAAGAAAGTAATAAACGAAAGCCAAATTATTAAAAAGGAGCTAAAATCATTACTATACCACCCTAAAAGGAAACAACAGGAACGCCACTCAGTCTTTGCAGTAAACGACATTCTTTCCAGTACTTTTAGTACGTTGTATTGCCTGCGCCTATTCCACTTAGCAATCATTTCTGTAGAAATAATACCTTGATATTTCCAAATTATTAACTATTTGAGAGATCAGATCTCTGCAAAACATTTTGAGAAATGTCTCGTCGATCTAAATATATAAAAGAACTGTCCTTTGATTTCGTGTGTTTTGTCAAATGTTGATCACTTGTTTTATATGTAGATTTCTGCACGCTCTAAAAAGTCCGCACCACGTACTAACAAAAAACACTGACTTTTTTGTGCCCCCACCTCACGCGCCAAAATACTCGCTCACAGCAAACACATAAAGCGCTTCACGCTTAATACCAGCGCGTGCTCGCTCCCTCGCCCTGCTCCCATCTGCCCGGCAGCGAAGAGATCCCCACCCCCGGCCCGGCCCGCCCTCCCCTGCAGCGCTCTGCTTACAGTGTCCTCCGCCCTGCCCCCCCCCGCTCTGCATCCCCGTCCGCCCCCCCCCCCCGTGCCCGCGTTCCGCTCGTTCGCCGCTCATCCGCCAACACCTCGGCAACTGCTCGCCACCCCCGCTCCCATACCCGCTCCCACCTCCAAACACTCACCCTCTTCGCTCTTCCCTCACTTCTCCGCCCAAACAAACGGGCCACGGACCGCGCGTGATCTGTCCTTCCTCTTCCTGGTCCTTTCCTCTCCCCTTATACATACACTAACATGCACTGCACAACCACATATTCCGGGAGACTGATCGGGAGCTTAGATCTGACCCGATCTTGCCCCAGTGCCTCGCTGGTGGGAGAGTCCTGGTTAGGGGAAACCCAACTAGCTGGCTCCGAATCTCGCCATCCAGCGGGGGAAGATCACCACCATCTCCCGAGAAAAACGTGCACTACACAAACGGCACTAATGACCAAAGTAGTTGACGCGCCCGGAAACACGAAAAAATCAATCAATCAATGAATCCTCCGTCCCTTTTCCTGCGTGCCCTTCCTCCACCAACACCTCGGCCACCCTGGGCCACTCCCACCACATTCCCACTCTCATACCCCCCACCAACAAACTCCGACCCTCTTCGCTCTTCCCTCAGTTCTCCTCCGCCTATTTCCCTCACCGCCCAACCCATGCGCACCACACATCCCCCGCTCACAGCGGGAGGTCTTAGATTCGAGTCCCACGGGTGGTACGATTGTACTTTGGTCGAGTTCAGTCGCTGTCTGGAGGAGAATTCTAGCGACCACTTGCGACCTAGCGGCTAGCGACCGTGAGTTCTCCGATCAGCACCAGGCGAATGCCGGAGTAGTACCCTAACAAACGGGACACGGATCGCGCGCGAGCTTTCCTTCCTCTTCTTTGTCCTACCCTCACACATTCCCTTAGTTACACACACTTACACATACATGCACTACACTATCACACATGGCGGGAGACCGGTCGAGAGCCTAGAGCGTGTTCCGGTGGTGGGAGATACCTGGTTGGAGAAAATCCCGCTAGTCGACGGAAGATCCGGCGAGAGAAGATCACCGCTACCTACCGAATAAAAAAACATGCACTACACTTACGGTACTGATGACCTTCGCAGTTGACGCTCCCGGAATCATTAATCAGTCAATCAATCCAAAAAACGTCTCTTTCGCCCTTCCCAGTCCCTCCCCCGCCTTCCCTCGCCGTTCCTTCCCCTTCCACGCTCTTCTCACGCCCCTCAACCGGCCCTCCCCTGTTCATCTCTCGCACTCCCACGACTCTCAATACCTCCCCATTCCGGCCCCGCGACGATCTCCGCCTGAGACATTGCTCTTTTCAACTCCCCCTTTCGCGTCGCATGGGCCTTTCCCCCCGGCCCCCGCGCCCTAATTTCCCAGAACCCCATTTTCCCCTCCCCCACCTTCTCTCCTTCCATATCTTCCATTGCTCCCTTTTCGTCGTTTACCAACTCAACATTCTCTCGAAGCTGCGGTAACTATTTTGCATTTGCTCCGCACCCTTCCAGCTCTCCTCGTACCCCGGCCATTCCCACTTCCACCTCTCTCCTCTTCCTCACCACTCCTTCTCACCCATTCGCTACATTATTTTTTCCTCTCACGCCGAGCCGCTTTGTACCGGGAGCAGTAGCTCAGCGCATCAACTGATGTCTCTGCAGCGCCTCTGACCGGGAGGTCCTAGGTTCGAGTTCTGACGGCAGCAGGATTTTCGACACTAGCTTTGAGCTAGGTCGAATTTAGTCGCTGTCTGAAAGAGAATTCTAGCGTCCGGCTGCTCTGATCGGTAGTTTTCCGTGGTTTCTGCGATCAACACCAGGCAAATGCCGGAGCAGTACCCTACCAAACGGGCCACGGACCGCGCGCGATCTGTCCTGCCTCGGCGCCGGTACTCGCCATCCAGCGGGGGAAGATCACCACCATCTCCCGAGAAAAAATACGCACTACATTAACGGGTCTAATGACCAAAGCAGTTGACGCACCCGGAAACACGAAAAAATCAATCAATCAAAAAACTGAGCCACTTAGTCCTCACCTTCTGCCTCTTCTGCATTGGCTCCGCATTCTGAAACAGTTTCGTTCGTTTCGTACCTAACCCGCATCGTCCAGATTTCTCCTTAATCCACACCTCTTCGCCCTTTTTCCCATGTCGACACAGCGTCCTTCTGCACTCATCTTAAACTTATCTCCTGCTACCATCCGAACTCAAGAACAAGGCTACAACCTACTAGGGGAAAAGCACTAGTGAGGGTCACAGTTAGACACATTTTCCTTACTATTCTCAATATGCTTGCACTACAGTACTAAATTCGCTTGTTAGTTAATACTGTTGTCGATAAATATAAATATTTATGAATAGATCCTTTGCCTAAAAATGGCCAATTTTTAATTACTTCCAGTTTTAATTAATTAATTTCCGAACCCAGATTTTGCAACATTAGTGGATATGTGAAAATTGCGAAGGGTTGATAGTGGTCAAGTCTATATTCAGTATGGGTAGGCTACCAATTGGTAGTACACCCCCTAAACGTGGCCGAGACACTTTGAATCCAGAAAATTACCCGTTCAAGTTACATTGTTCCAATATGAATAATATGTTTTCAGTTTATTCATTACATATAAAATAAGAGAATAAATGATCTTTGCACACTCACGACTACAAAGCTTAAACTCTACGTTCTGGAAGTTTGAAGCAAGTGGAAAGGCTCCAATTTTAATTTTTTAAAGTGCTTGAAGTGTCCTGCTGACACAGTGGCCTCTACTAGAGTCGTCATTTTACCTGTGAATGCATTCACATGCTCCCTGCACGCTTGGCCACCATGTTTGTACAATCATGTATTCGCACCGCCGTGCTATACTTGGGTTTTTGTTACCTTGCCGATGACACTTCATCAGCTGTTACGGTGTCATCCAATCGAGAGCTAAAACGTCATCACGGCGTCGTCACTCTGGTGACATTTAAGTTCCCGTTTGGAAAAGCCCTTAACAGTTGATCAGCTGTCATCAGCCAGGTTATAGAGACTCAAGTATAGTCCACACCCATCACTCCACCCCGCCTGCCCGCGCCCAGCCTTTGACAGTCTCGCTCCGGCTTTGTTGCGCTAAAAATAATATAAATTACAGGATTAAAAAATACAAGATTTACTGCTCAATTCACAATACGCTGTATACCACAATCGACCCAATTTTTGCCGAAATCCAGATGGGAAGGGAATGCCCCATTGAAACCTTGTCGTCGCCTTTCCACTAGATACGAGTATTGTGGCCACATCCGCAGATGTCGTAAATGTGCAAATTCGCCCCAAGTCTAACGCTCCATTCGTTAACGTATTGTCTCAGCACTACATGGTTGCACCCGTCACAACTAGGCTTGTCAGAAAAATCACAGTCTTTGCCTTTTTCAGTTTTTCCCTCTCCGTTATCCCTAGAGAGGCGGTAGTTTATTCATGTAACAGGGTTCATCATTCTGCAGCCGATTAGGCTTATGCGGGAAGAAAATGGCCTCTTGTAAGTTAACTCTCCTTAATGCTAACTTCTAACTAATTTACACTAATCACTTTAGGCCTCTTTTGGTAAAATTCAAGGTGCTGAAATTATTTATTTAATGTTCTTTGGAATTATCTTTACACCTCCAGGAAGCATACGATAGTATCCCAAGAAAAAAAGATATGGGAAGCAATGAGAAAGGTTGATATAAAAGAAAAGTGGATCAATCTGGTTAAAAAACGTTACAAAAACACCGAAGCCCAAATAAAAATTTGAGATAAGTTAACGGGAAGCGTTCTGATAAACAAGGGTCTAAAACAAGGATGTGGGTTATCTCCCATTTTGTTCAATATCCACCTAGAACAAGCCCCATTTAACTGGCACAAAAAATGTTCTGGCATGGGAATAAAAATTGGAGACGACACCTTTCACACCCTTCTATTTGCTGACGACCAGGTAATCTTTGCCCTAGATGAAGAGGATATGGTATACATGCTAAGAAAGCTAATAGACGAATATAATAAGTGGGGATTAGAAATTAATTTTAATAAAAAGAATGTATGTGCATTGGACAAGCAATAACAGATATAGGCGTGAATGGTAACAAAATTAAAAGCTGTAACACCTTCAAATATATTGGATCTTTAATAAACGACTGGGGTACATGTGCCGCAGATATCAACTTGAGAATAATTATGAGGAAGAAAGCAACCAAAGCTTTACATGGCATATTACGGAATAACAATATACGCCAAGATGTCAAAAGAAGGATATTCCATTGTGTAGTACAGAATATAGTTCTATTTGGAGCGTAAATGTTGCAACAAACACAAAAAATAAGAGATAAGAAAAGGACAGTGGAAATGGACTACTTGAGACGATGCCTACGAGTGCAACTTTCTCGCAAGGTCAGAGTGCGAAATGAAGAAATATGGAGAAGGATGAATATAATTTGTTCTATAACGAATACCATGGAAAATAGAGCACTACAGTGGTATGGAATTATCTTCAGTCTTCTTGTTCTTCTTTTATTTTTGCATTCACGCTTACATTCATATATAAACTATACAAATAACACATTCGCACATCACTTCATTACACAACGCCATTTACATTGTATACATTCTTCTTTTCCTTTTTCGCAAGGGCACCGACTTCATTCAAGACTTCTCTTAAGCCTTCACTCAAGACTTTACTCCCTGTCTTTGCCTTCAGGAAACGTCTCATTTATACCCTGACAACGGAGGAATCTCGTAGACGCCCTAACTCCGACGGAGAGAGAGAGAGAGAGAGAGAGATTAAGAGAGGAGAAGCCGACCTCTGGTTGGTGCTCGCCCGACCGCAGCTCTGTGCCTTGGTCGTCCCAGAGCGGCGCCACCTGCCGGCGGTGTCTAGAAGCTCGCTGCGGCAATGCCGGCGGGTATTTGGAAGGCCGTGTTTGGCCAGGACTCACTTTACTTTACCCCTTTCTTATACCTCCTACTCCGATGTCCCTCTCCTTGTCTCTCTCCTTCTCCACAGCCTCCAAGCTCTTCAAGCCCTCACCTTTTCGCTCCGTGCACTCTTTTCCACTCCCGCCCCCCCCCCCCTCCTCAACCCTTTGCGTCACGCCTTTTTCACACCCTCGTATCGTTTTGCGTAGTCCCACATCACCTTGCTGTAATCTTTCTCCCTGTGGCAACTTACATCATTAATGTTCCTGTGCACTTAGCAAACTGATGATTTTCGACACTAGCTTGTCAGCTAGGTCGAATTCAGACACTGTCTGGAAGAGAATTCTAGCGGCCGGCTGTTCTGATCGGTAGTTATCCGTGGCTTCTTCCATCAACACCTGGCGAATGCCTGAGCAGTACCCTACCAAACGGGCCACGGACCGCGCGCTATCTTTCCTACCTCTTCCTTGTCCTCTCTTCTCCCCTTTCACACACACTAACACGCACTGCAGTATCGCACATGCCGGGCCACCAGTCGGGATCTTAGAGCTTGTCCCGGCTGGGGTGGTGCCCCGCTGGTGGGAGATATTTGGTTGGGGAAAACCTTGCTAGCCGACGGTAGGTCGGCGCCGGATATCGCCATCCAGAGGGGGATGTTAACCGCCACTGACCGAGAGAAATCATACCATACACATACGGGACTGACGACCCTAGCCGTTGTCGCGCACGGAAGCACTGAGAATCAATCAATCACGAAACTGATGGCGTCTGACGTTATTTTCATCATGTCTAGTTTCATATTCATGCACTCAGGCCCGTTCCACTTTCATCCAGTTCTGTCTTGCTTCATTTTCTGATTTGCTTTTGTTGTGAGAATAAATGACAAAATGAAGTTTTTAAATGTGATAAGCAGTTTCAGGCTAAATAACAAACATAGCATTAGTTGCTAATAACACTACAATACACTGGCGAAAGAAACCATTAATAAACTTAATAATTCAGAATATGTTAGCATATATGTTTAGAAAAGCACGTAGTATAAATTTACAAGTCAAGTTAGGACTTCAATGCCCTATTCTTCTTCTTAGAGCTGCTATTTTTCAGTTCATCCGCCCCCGCCAACCTCTGCTTTTCGCCTTGCTTTCCCTGTTCATTGTCACCCCACATAGGTAAACTTGTTCACTTATCTAACACCCCCATGGTGCCCTTGGCCGACCCGCTTCACTCACCGCCCTGCCCACCCAGCCACCGGCTCACTCCATCTGTGTTTGTTTCCGACCCGCACCGATCCGAATCCATACTCCGCTTCACTTAGTGAAGTTCTGTCCTGCTCCTTATTCTTCGCTCTCTGCACTAGTCTAGTCCCTTTCATCGAATGGGTGAAGGTTAAGTGGGTGTAAGTGTAAGTTTGTTTGTATGACTACACCCCGCAAGCAGACGTGTAGTTTTGCGCCTGGTCACGGTTTCCAAAAGGAGAGGGACACTGCAATCTTTGGGCTATAACGTGCTCTAAATTTACGGAGCTCTATCACGTACTTCCTGATCAGGTTTTCTCGAACGAATACTTTTATATCCTACTCCTCCATTTCGAAGTTCTGAAAAGCTTGACACTCTCACTACTTATTTTCTCCTCTGATGCTTATCTTTAATTCTCCCTTTACCGTGACTTCTTCTCAACAACCTCTACCAACCCACCTATTCGGACCCAACTTTACTTTTCTTTTTCCAACATCCCTCCGATTTACTGCCATCGGTAGCTTAGTACTGGCACTACCCTCATGGAAATTCAAGAAGTTCTAGGATTCGGGTCCTGGTGGTGGTGGTGGATTTTCAGCTAGTAGATAGACAGGTAAGGTTTAAGGTGCTTTACTGGTTGAATTTAAGCTACCTGTGTGGCTCCTCTGAGCCATTATATCGGGCGGCTGTTCTGATCAATTCAAGACGAATTCCGGGCCAGTACTCTTACATACTTCCCGCGTATCGAATTCGTCTTTTTTCTGTACTCCTTCCCCTCACACACCACACAGAGACATACATACATACATAACACCCTCATACGTTCGGGAGACCGGTCGGAAGCTTAGAATCGGTCCGCTTAGACATCAGAGTCCGAATCTTAGAACCGGTAGCGGTAGCTAAGTGCATCAACTGATGTCTCTGCAGCGCCTCTGACCGGGAGGTCCTAGGTTCGAGTCCTGACGGTGGCAGGATTTTCGACACTAGCTTTTCAGCTATGTCGAATTCAGTCGCCGTCTGGAGGAGAATTCTAGCAGCCGTGGTTTCCCCGATCAACACCAGGCGAATGCCGGACAGTACCCTACCAAAAGGACCACGGACCGCGCGCGATCTGTCCTTCCTCTTACTTGCCCTATCCTCTCCCCTTACACACACACTACACTACCACATATTCCGGGAGACCGGTCGGGAGCTTAGAGCTTTTCCCAGTTGGGGCGGTGCCCCGCTGGGGGGAGAGTCCTGGTGAGAGGGAAACCCCGCTAGCCGACGGTAGGTCGGCGCCGGATCTTGCCATCCAGCGGGGGAAGATCACCGCCATCTCCCGAGAAAAAACATGCACTACACTAGCGGGCTAATGACCAAAGCAGTTGACGCGCCCGGAAACACGAAAAAATTAATCAATCAATCAATCGAAACTTAGAGCCGGTCGTGCACCACTGAGGGAGATACAAGAAGGGGGACACCGCAAGCAGAGGCGTAGTTTTGCGCTGGATCACGTTTTCTGAAGGGAGAGGATCACTGCTATCTCTGGACTATAACTTGCTCTCATTTTGCGAAACTCATAACCGTGACAGTTGACGCGCCTTGAAACAAAATAACCCATCAATCACCGACCTAGTCCTCCCAGTTCTCCCACCTGTCACTCCTCGGCCCAAGTGCGCAGACTCTCGCTCAACGCGCTTCTGCTCGCCTCGCGGGCCGGCGCCTGCGTTTGTTTCCGCGTCGTCTTTGTGTGCGCCGCTGCCGCGGTCGATACAAGCTCTCGCGTCCACTGCGCGCTGGCTGGCGTCCGGAGCGGACGGCGGCGCGGCGGCCTGGGGGATCAGGACGAGGACGGCGAGAGTTACGGCGTGGGCCGTGTAGGAACGGTCGCGGAATCGCAAAGGCGGATGGGGGCTTTCGGCTCACATTTCAATGGAAGAGGTGACAAAGGGAGAAAGTCGCAGGTCTGGAAACCTGGGCGTCGGAGGCGAAGATAGAGGGGAAGCCAATGAATGGGGAAGGAGTTAAAAGTTTAGAAAATGTTCATTAAAAAAAGTTGACTAAAAAACTATCGAACCATTAAAGCACAACTAAGGTTAAAAAATATGAATTTTTATGACATTTCGCCATTAGAGTGAATAGAGTGTCCATGATGTGCTTTGGTTGCTCAGTTATGACTCATGTTTACCTCTTAATAGAATATTATTCATTCATAATTATGATATTCAATAATGGTATAACGCGATATATGATGATGATGATGATGATGATTAATAATATATGTAAATTTCTTGTCAACTATCGCAATTAAAACTTTTACTCTTTCTTATTTTTCAACTCTTCTCAGAATACATATTTGCATACGTCAAAAACTAGCGGCATACACTACAACCAAGAAACAGGATGCTCACTGCGGCCATTAGATCAGATTTATCAAGTGAAACGAAATGTTGTTTTTACAGGTAAGGCATCGTTTTATGGAGAAAGATAAGTTTTGTTGTTTATTTAAAATCGCATTAACTACGAGGTCATTAGAGACCACTATTGACTTAACGGTAGGGGTATCTGTAGACTGAATGAATGGTGGTGATGAGGAGTGAAAGAACGAATACAAGTTCAACCATACCCGACGCGGAACTCGAACCCGCGATCCTTCGGCCCGAGATCGCCACGGCACTACTTGCCTTAGCAATCGGCACGACTAGCCTACACTACCTTAGCGATCTGGGCCACACGGTTCAGCAGAAAGATAAGTTTATTTACACTAGCAGAAAGAAATTCAGGTTAGTCAAGGTCTTTAGTATGGTCCATCAATCTAAGCACCACTGCCTCTACCACCACTCTATTTCTTCTCTTAGCACTTCGCCACCCGCTCTTACTCAACCCACTGAAACCCCGGCCTCCCGCGTCCACTGACGCTTCTGGAGCTGTTAAGTCAGAGGTGAGAGCAGTGCAGACGGTGAATAAGATTTCGTTATATATAACTTTGACTAAATTCTCTCAGTATACTTGAGTGCAGAGTGCTGAAAAAACTAAATAGAGGCAATGTATTGTCACAAATATTGCCAGCAAAGTGTCACTTCCAAAATGTACGAAGAAAAGCGTGTCATGGCGTCAGAGTCAATAGCACAAGTCAGAGCGTGAGAGTAGATGGTGAATAAGATTTCGTTAAAGATGACTTTGACTTAATTTTCTCAGTACACTTGCGTGCAGCGTACTGAAAAAACTAAACAGAGGCCACGGATTGTCACAAATACTGCCAGCAAAGTATCACTCCCAAAGTGTGCGAATAAAAGCTGTCCGAGTCGGGACAATAAAGCGACGAGGCGTAATCTGCAGAAAGGGTGTGACATGAGAGAAGATGAGGAGGAAACTGAAAGCGCCCGTTTTGTAAAAGCCTCGGCTGAGGGAGGGAGTGTCTGTGGGCATTGCAGTTTGATGGCGGGATGGCGGTGATGGTGATGCTTTTGGTGGAGCTAGAAATTGAATAGTGGGGCGAAGGGGACGGTGATAATTGCTAAGAATATAGTCTTTATGACGGTGATACTGTTTGTTGTGAAGATGGCGGTGTTGGTAAAGATGGAAGCAATGAAAAGGAAACATTGAATTTGTACATATAAGGGAAAGTGGTGGAGATAAAAGCGGAAGAGATTGAAGCGGTGAAGATAGATACACTTGGCAATGTATGTGGAAGTGCAGGCAGAGGAGATGAAGGTATTGAAGACAGACATATAGAGGAATTTCTCTAAGAAGGACCACCTTGACATGTTTTGAAATGAACTTCTTGATGGACAATGACACTGCAAGAAATAGTGATGAAGCCACTTACAAATGAGGTAACTGTAAACGAATGCACTGACCAAACACATGGACATAACCTGCAGTTATGTTCCCAGCAGTGGTCAAGCAGCATCTGTCAAAGCGATCTCTTCTCTTTGCGGTGGAGCTGGAAGTAAAGGTACTAGGCGATGGTTGTAGAAGTAGAGGCAGTAGAGAAAGAGGTGTAGGGCAATGGAGATAGACGTGGAGGTGGTAGAAATGGCATGGCGCCGATGTTGTTGGTGGAGATGGCGGTATTGGCGAGTGGGCCTGACAGAGTACAGCCCCGTGAACGGTGGCGACTAGGGTTACCAACCGCCCTCCATTTGGGAGGATAATTCTCTTATAACGTCAATTGTCCTCTCGCCCTCGTTTGTGTTTCAAATGTCCTCCTTTTAGTAAATTAATAATTTGTTGTATTTATTTTATAACTTACCTAAGTTCTACTACGTTGTTTCGTTTATTGTTTAATTTAGAATAAAAAACATGAAAATATTTTTTCTGAACGCTGCCACACGCATGCATGGTAGAGTCTCTGTCTACCGACTAAAATAAGAAAAAAGACGCTCACAGAATCTTTATCTGCATTTTGTGATCGAATCTTTGCACTTGAATCCCAAATGGCGAGATGAAATAAATAACTGTTTTTGGTTCTTTATTTTAAAGACAGAAAACATTTTTAGGATAATATTGAGACTTAAATGTCGAAACACATAAATATAAGATTTTAATCAATGGTCAGATAGTCAGATATAAACAGAAGAAATACATAATATTAATGTATACAATGGAATGTACTTTATGAAGGTGCGTTTCGTTGTGGTTTATGTACATTAATATTATGTATTTTTTCTGTTTATGTCGGACTCTCTGATCATTGTTTAAAATATTATAAATTTTTGTTTCGATATTTAAGCCTGAAGATCTAAATAATTATTTTCCGAAACGTTCCTATTACTATTATAAATCATATGTAATATACTGATACAAAACAGTTATCCTAAAAAAATGTTTTCTGTCTTTAAAATAAAGAACCAAAAGCATTCCGATAAATTGAAAAAAATATAAACAGAAAAATAAACTATAATTTTAAGAAATAAATAGATCTGAAGTTAGAGTAAATTAAGTATTTACTTAAAAAATGTGTTGAGTTTGTTTTTTGCTGTTGCCTGTCGAGTGTCCTCCCTTTTACACGAGCCCAGTTGGCAACCCTAGCGGTGGCGGAGGTTGGGTCCCTGGCGCCTGCGGTGGCGGTGGTGGCCGTGATGGCGCAAACTCCGCCGTGCGGCGCGGCGGCCAAGTGCTGCGCTTTCGGGGGCGTCGGAGTGCGAAGTGCAGAGCCGGAACCCGGGAAGGGTGCCTGCCGCTGCGGACGGCAGAGCACTCAGGTGGCGACTCATCGCGCGAGAGGGGAGGCGCCGGCCAGGGCACTCTACACCTTCAAATTGATTGATTCATTCACTAGAGATGCAACTGCTTAGGTTCTTTAGTCCCGTAAGTGTTGTGCATGTTTTATCGAGGAGGTTGGTGGTTGATTGATTGATTGATTGATATTTTCGTGTTTCCGGGCGGGTCAACAGCCTTGGACATTAGTCCCGTTAGCGTAGTGCATGTTTTTTCTCGCGAAATGGCGGTGATCTACCTCCGCTGGATGGCGAGATTCGGCGCCGACTACCGTCGGCTAGTGGGGTTTTCCCCTAACCAGGACTCTCCCAGCAGTGGGGCACCGCTCCAGCCAGGACAAGCTCTAAACTCGCGACTGGTCTCCCGGAATATGTGGTAGTGTGGTGCATGTTAGTGTAAGTGTGCGTGAGACGAGAGGATTGGACAGATCGCGCGCGGTTCGTGGCCCGTTTGGTAGTGTACTGCTCCGGCATTCGCCTGGTGTTGATCGGAGAAACCACGGAAAATACCGATCAGAGCTAGAATTCTCCTCCAGACAGCGACTGAATTCGACCTAGCTGGAACGCTAGTGTCGAAAATCCTGCCGCCATCAGGACTCGAACATAGGATCTCCCGGTCAGACGCACTGCAGTGACATCAGTTACCTGTGCCTCTCAAGCCAGTATACTCGTATAGATAGAATTCATTCGCTTTCCCGAACAATAGGTGAATGTGGTAGGTCAATAGTCGGGAAAAGAGATGTTGTTCGGCTTGTCGCTATATTTAGCGCATCGAATTGATAGCTCGCCGCCGCTCTTGACTCGACTGGCCGCAGTGGGTCGTATTCTGTTGTTCGACGATATGCACACTTACTCATTGCCACGCTGGAATCTCGCTAGCGTATGATTATGCCTGTCGAAATGTCTCATTAGCTCTCACAGCGGGAAATTGTACTTTGTGTGAAATGATACGGTGTTTCCTAGTGCGTCCTGATTCTTGTGTGATTTCACTGAGAGTTTGTTTGTTATTAATTGCAATGCATTGGGAGAAACTTTGAGATATCGTAGTTGAATGTAAAAAAACAACATTTAGAACACTAAAATTTGAAGAGAATCTTTTTTACCGTGTCGCCCACGTTCTTCATAAAAAATTACAGCCGAAGTTACCGAAGAAACAATATTGATACTAGCAACTTTATAGCGTCTGAGATGAGTACAAGTGGCTCTGTGAATCCAAATGTTCTCTCTTAAGAAAAGCTCTTAAGAAAAATAGGTGTGGATTCTCGTCAAATCTTGTGATGAATTAGCAAGACAACTTCAAGTTCTGTCAGCTGAATTCTATATGAATAGAATAAGCATTTTCCTCCTACGCACATACACAAACAAACAATGTATACTTGTCTGTTTCCTTTACCTATCTTTACTGTGTTTACACACGATAGTCTAAATGTAATTTATAAAAAACGTTGGACAAACTTGTAATTGTTTACTCTCTGCTTTATAGATTGATAGGGCGTTTGCGAGAGATTTGTCTATTCAGCTATTGGGGCGGTGCTCCAACGGGGCACCGCCTCAGACGGGACAAGCTCTAAACTCCAGACGGATCTCCCGGCTTGTCTAATAGTATTCTGCATGTAAAAGTAACATGTGCGTGAGTGTGTGTTGTGGAATATGATAGAACAAGAAAGATAAAAGACCACGGGCGGTCTGCGGCCTGTTTATTATAATACTGCTTCGGCATTTGCCTGATATTGATCGCAAAAAGCACAAAACTATCAATTAGATCATCCAGTCGCTAGAACACTTCTGGTGGTGAATTTAGCCTTATTGCTAGTACAGAAAATCCACCATTGTTGGGTCACGAACCATAGAATCTACAGATCAAAGTTATTGTGGAGACAGAGATAACGCTGGCTTTGAACTAAGCTAATATTTGCTTTATCCACAGATTAACAGTCGTGAAATTGTAATAATGAAGACGTCAAGGAATGTACTCAATATCTGAATTATTTCGATATGAAATATTTTGTACTGTATAATTAACATTTTGAACCTCTTTTAGGCCGTTCCTAAAGAGAAGTACTGTAATGATCTGTGGGGCCGAGCCCGCAAGAAGGCATGGAACTTTTATGTGAGCAAGGAGGAATTAAAAGAAATGAAAGAAACAATAGACAACAGCGTCGCGTAACCATAATTAAAAGCGTGATACAAGAAAGCATAAGGGGCGGAAATAGGCGTGATGAACGATGAACAGAACTTAAATTTAGAAACGTTTTAAAGCAAAAACCACGTTATTCGAGCCACGGGTTCCGTAAATATTATAAATGGTATACATTGCATGCATAACATGACGAAGATGAAAGACGGAACTCATTGTTGTACTTCTGAAAAAAATGTATAACAAGAAGAATTTTGTTGAATATCCAGTGAATGCCTGGGTGGATTTTGGCCAAACTTACGGGAATTATGGGGAAAAATATTTAGAGCAGGGCAAAATTAGTTACGGTGCGGGGGGAATTTATGTAAGACGCAAAAAGCCCGAAAAAAGCAAAAATGTAAGAGTTGTTGAACAGTTATTATGGTGATTGGCATATGTTTGGAAAAAAGACAGTCACTTGGATTGTAGGGACCAACAATGTGAACTGGGTTACAGACAGAATGAGTTCGGATCTAAGGACGATCACACACGTTTTTATGTTGTGCTGAATTTTTGAGAAATTTCGCGGAAGTGTCGTGCAAAACGTTAATAGGCTATTTTCGTTACATAGGAACAATTGTTTAAACCCAGTGCATCGAAAAATTAGTTAAATTCATTGAGAAATACTTACGTAAATTAGGTGTCAGAAAATAGAAGCGTCGCGAAAGATATATAGGGATATCGCGAAAGATATAGAAATAACGTTCAGGGAAGACGCGATTAAGACAAAGAAAAACAATAGTCGTGGATGCATTGGCATGTCTTAAACGGAAATCGAGGATCTGGTGGCAGCTGAACGGAGAATCGCGTGCGTGAATAACGCACGTGACAACTACCAGCGACGGGCGCTGATAGAAGGTGACATCGCTGCAGAAAAGGGAAGTGGCACGCATTGTGCAAAAACTGTATTTTTTTTTTGTTTGTTTACGCTCCATTCAAAAGAAGTTCTGTCGAAGACCAAGTTATGCTATTAGGCTAAGGATAAGAAATAAGGTCACGACAGAATGCGCATTCTGATGGATGGATGAGATTTGTTTTTCATTGTATTGTATTTTCAGTGTGTATGTTTATATGTTTTTCTTCCTGGGTGTTTATATATATTGTGTTGTTATGTTTTGTAAGTTGGAGGGGCAGATGGTGTTCACGAAAGAGCCATCAGCTAAGATAAGTCCAAAATTAAATGCATGAGCATCCCAATGGCTCATAATTGCCGTGATTCCATGCTTTTTATTTTTGTAATGGTATGAGTGTTGACCCAGGCACGAACGAAGCGGACCCTTACTTCAACTCCGTATGGAGTGAGCGCGCGAACTACGACACGGTAAGGAACAGATAATAGGACGAGCTAGCAGAGGCACGGGCAACTGATAATGTGGCACCCAATTATAATTTAGGGCTAGGGCAGGGCAAGATAGTGGGCGTGAGAGTTTATAAGAGAATAATTAAAAGCGGGATTATGTATATAATATATAATATTACACTGGCAGCGACGTGAGGCGTTGGTACAGAGCAGAGTATATTACATTGACGCCGCGACGTGAGGTGTCGTGGTAGCAGAGGTGGGGGATTGTAATGTAAAAGGAGGGAGAGGGAGAATAAAAGGAAATATATTACAGTGGGCGCCCAACGGGTGGGCGGGATTATATACAAATAGAGGGAAAGGAGGAAAGGAGATATTACAGTACAAACAGACCTCGCAATGTCGTAATGATATATTGCAAATTTGGTGTGCGTCCGTTAGTTGTGAACTGTCTTTACGAAGCTTACCTTTAATGATGAAAAAATAGTAACATAAATAAGTATCCCAAGGCGAAAGTATGTTCTACCGTTTGTCAGCGACCCAATGGCGTGAAACGTGTGAGGACAGTTTGTGGAAGCGTGACGAAATGTGAATAGTCAAGTGCAATTATAGAAAGAAGTTTCTTAAAAACACTTCACAACGGAAAAATTCACATTTTTTCCTATGCTAGTTCCAAGAACCTTAGCTGCAATACTAATCAAAGCGCAAAAATTCGAAGTATGTAGGTAGAAAATCCCGGAATGAGAAATTTCAGTCGATCTTTTTCAATGAACTTTTGGCAATTTCCGGATAATAATAATAATAATAATAATAATAATAATAATAATAATAATAATAATAATAATAATAATGTCTTTATTAATGGCGAGGCTCAGGCTATAGGGCCTGCTCTTCCGCCTAACTACTGAGTCTACATTGATACAGAGTAGTAACATGTAAGAGGGGAGGGAAATCTGTACATGTACGTCACATGGCATTAGCCTGAAAGTTTGTGGTAGCAAGGAATGCGTTAATGTGTCGAGTGCATTGCAACCAGATTCTTAATGGAAGAAGGTGAGTAGAGAAACTACGAAGCGGGATATTCTTTGTTTCTATAAAAGTTACCTACAACACCTTTAACAATGAAGCAAAGTTACGCAATCCCGATTCAGATTCAAAATAAATCCCCGAATATGATACTGAAAAACTTACTTCCAAAATGACGCGTCTTCACGAAATTCAATTTATCAGGAAGGGAAAGCTGTACCGTTCTCGTCAGAATTCAATGCTGTTCGAACATTTAACATAGGAGAAAAACACCTTTTGTGAAAACAGTATTTGGCAGCATCATTGAAAGGCATCTTAAGTATATATTGATACGTAAAGTAGAAAAGAAACGGAAACAGATCTTCTAAGAAATAAGCTCGTCAATTTCCTTCGATTGTTTTCCAGTGGTGGTTGGCCTGGACGTCTGTGTGTGCGTGTGCGTGTGCGTGCGTGTGTGAGCGAGGGAAGGCTACTGCGTGCGCGAGTGCGTATCTGCGAGATTATGGGAAGGCGCGATGGGAAGGCGCCGCCTCGATAATCCAGGCTTTATAGGCCACCGCGACCCGGCACCGCGCCGCGCCGCGCCCGGCTGCCGACGGGTTGCCGTCAACTCGTAGCCCAGGGTCGCCTCACAAGGGCTCCTCGAGAGGAGGAAAACTACCTTGTAAGAAGAAATAAATCAAGATTCAATCCAATCAGAATTCCCAGAATTCCCACAAACTACCTTGTGCTCATCACCAGGATTGCCAGATGCTTCGTACAAACATCCACCGTTAGTTGGTTGATTGATTTGATTTGTTTGTGTTTCCGGGCGCGTCAACTGCTTTGGTCATTAGTCCCGTTAGTGTAGTGCATGCTTTTTTCTCGGGAGATGGTGGTGGTCATCCCCCGCTGGATGGCGAGATCCGGCGCCGACCTACCGTCGGCTAGTGGGGTTTACCCCTAACCAGGACTCTCCCACCAGCAGGGGACCGCCCCAGCCGGGACAAGCTCAAAGCTCCCGACCGGTCTCCCGGAATATGTGGTAGTGTAGTGCATGTTAGTGTAAGTGTGTGTGTGTAAGGGGAGAGGATAGGACAAGGAAGAGGAAGGACAGATCACGCGCGGTCCGTGGCCTGTTTGTTAGGGTACTGCTCCGGCTTTCGCCTGGTGTTGATCGGAGAAATCACGGAAAACTACCGATCAAAGCAGCCGGCCGCTAGAATTCTCGTACCGGCAGCGACTGAACCATCGTTAGTTGGCTGTAAATATGCCCAATTCCGCCTAATCAGAAAAATTGAACTTTCCAAGCGGAAATTATATGTATTTGGAATTAAATAGCATGTTGCATTAACATAACGTGTAGTTGAAGGTGATTTTGAGGTAGTGACCCTATGGAATGCTTGATTACAGTACCGGCAGCTTATAAGCGACTCTGACAGTTCTCTCACCACGTGCAGTGGTGCGTCATGTGACCTGCCCTGAAGCAATCAGCGTGCGAGGATTTGTTTACAGTTTCACAGACAGGGTTCAGCGCTGCCGCCCATGTGACTCCACGAAGTCGCGGAGGCGACAAATTTCGTTTCTAGTGAGAGTTATGAACATTTTATCAAGACGTTTCGTCGCCTGTCAGTAATTGTTAATGTTTCGAGATTTAATTTATCTGTCAGTTAGGTGGTGCCATGAGCGTAGTAATATGTGGCAACAGCGCATCGAACTGTCAGAGTCGCTAATACACTTCCGTTACTGTAATTTTATTGTATGTAAGCATTGTAATCAATAATGTATGTAAAAACTTTCCGTTTTAAAATAAATTATATTTTAATATTTAAAAATGAACTATTATTATGACTGCGGCAGATAGGAGGAATACTTTAAGAGATAAAATAATTCTTTTGAAATGCGGTAATTTTATTTATCACATTGTCATACCACAGTGAAATTGTTTTTTTTTAGATAAATGTAGCAAAACTTAAACGAAAGATTCATTGTTAGGGTCTACCTCCGCAAGTAACCTGACAACTTTCACAAGATTTTCGTCACATTTTCACTCTCCTTGCTCCTCTTAAAATCCACACTTAAAAATATTACCACAGAAGTGTTTACATACGCATCCTTATTCCTTATGACTTGACGGAAAATACTGGCAGTGACACTGTACTCCCAAAAGATTATTCATTTATTAATTGCGTGTTCTACAATTAACTGCAAGTACTTTCAATGCGATATTTAGTCACGTTGTGCACAACAAAGACGCTATGATTTTTAGAACACACCCAACACTAGTGGTCTAAAACCTAACATTACTGACTTCTCAAAGTAAATTTGAATGAATTAACTAATGATTAATGCAAAATCGCATATCAAGCAAAAAACTAAAAAAAATCAAATTCACTGTCAACGTCATTGTGGTTATTTTTTTTTTATTATTCGTAATCTGAAAATCCGACCAAAACGGCGCCTGTTTTGATGCATTTCTGCCTATTGGGCGGTATTCCTCGAAGTGAATTTTTGTCCCGTGAGAGAGAGAGAGAGAGAGAGAGAGAGAGAGGGAGAGAGAGAGAGAGAGGGAGAGAGAGAGAGAGAGAGAGTAGAATAGAATAATATTTATTTTGCTACTTAGGAATACATAGAATATTTCCGGTGGTAGCGTTTTCTAAGAAATTTCTACAAATACACAAAACAAACATCAAACAACATTAAAATATTAACATGTTAACAAATACAATTTTACAAAATTAACCTATTAACCACATTTACTTAGTCTAATTTTAAAATTTTTGACATTCTGAGGGAAAATCTCCAGCACTGCAGCAGGTAATTTGTTCCAATTTTGTATCGTTCTGTTTACAAATGAGAATTTACCTACATCTGTTCTCTGTTTTCTTTGCCGAATTTTGAAACCATGATCCTTCCGCGTGACGTAAGTTGGTTTAGATACTCTTTCCCGTACTTCACCCCACGGACGATCCCTTCTTATTGATTTGAATAATGCACAAAGACGCGATTTCTCTCTGCGTTTTTCCAAAGGTTCCCACGATATAAATTCAGAATTTGAACGTCCTCTCCTAACAAAGAGAGAGGGAGGGAGGGAGAGAGAGAGAGAGAGAGAGAGAGAGAGAGAGAGAGAGAGAGAGAGCGTTTTTCAGTCCAAAAAGTGGAATTCCGCGCAATCTGGCCTCTGCTCATTACTAACAGTCGCATGATAATGTAATGTCACATTTGATAGTCGCATGCGATATCGTCATGTAGAATTCTAATCATTAACCTATTACAAATTTAAAGTGACCAGACGTCCCATATTAGCCGGTACAGTCCCTTTTTTGAGTTCCTGTCACGTATGTTTTTGAAAGGAAATGAGACGTCAAAATGTCCCGTTTTTGTTACAATGACTCATCGGCATAAAGTACCGACAATAATTTTCAATTTTTCGAAACGTACTCCGTTAGGTTTCCATTAGTTGATAAAAAAAAGTAAGCGCGAGTATATCATACGCTCAAGTACCACCTGACTACAATGTTTTGCAGACTATTGAAATCAAAGAGAGAGATTCAGTGGTGGTTCTAGGAAGGGAAAATTGAAGAAGTGAAAGATGTCCATTCTACTGTTGGGGCTTCCGAATGATATTAACAGTCGCATAGCGTGGGAATTATCAGCGGTAGACATCAGCTGTTTTCTTCTGCTCCATCTTTCGAGGTGAGCCTTGTTAGGGATAGTGGAGTAGAAATGGGTCGCTCATGCAACATAGAAGCGAACTATTAGTTTTGAGTAGGAAAATGTACATAGTACAAATTATTTTCTTTTAATTTGAACTCAATTGACATCAACAATAGGCAGAAGCAGTTATTTAGACGGGAATATGAACCAGACTTTCATCGATGATTCTCTACAAATATATGTATTTAGTAATAAAATAAATAAAGTCCACTAGACGTTAATAAGATGTCTATTTGTGGTAAAATACTCGCAAAAAATATCGCATCTTTCAATTAATTGACATTATCAAACGCCTTATTTCGACAGATACATTTCAAGTCCTTTTGTGTTAAACAAAATCAAAACTACCGTTGCTGTACACATCCATTGCACTCATCCGTTGAACTTCGAATGATTGTTTTCACATGAGATGTTCAGTTGTACTTTCTCGCCCTTCCGTAAGACATCGACGGACAGTCTCGCACATCCTGTCCGAATAATGAAATCTGTACATTTTCTCTTGAAGAGGAACAAATATGATATCACAATGGTAAATTTGACAATAAATTTGAAATCACTAGTTAATTTTCTAATTCTGAATATTTGTTTTTGATTTTGCGTCACTGGATTTTCACTTTCTACTGCATTCTCTGTATAATAATACTATTAAACTTCATGAGTATTTCCTGAAACTATTAAAATTAATAATGATCTTTTGATGAATATCAAGTAGTATCTTTGCTGCTTAAATCGTTTGAAAAACTATCAATTTTCGTTTATTTCCATATTCCAATTAAGTACACACTCGTTTGCACAAAACATGATTCATCTTGGAGTCGAATATTTCTGCATTTTCCTAGAAATAATTCAGCGCAATTGCAGGACTCACAGGGTGTCTTCTCCGGCGTATATTGGTTACGATGGCGTCGGTTAGAGCGGGACCTGCTACCACTTGGCGCTTCAGTCCGAATTCGCGGAGATCATGGAGCGATGAAAATTGGAGAAAAAAAGAGGTCGCGCGCAGTCCGTGCCCGTTGTAGTGGATAGTGCTCCAGCCTTCACCTGGAAGAGATCAGGGAAATATCTCTGATATCAGTATTCGACCTACAAATTCGATTCCGACAAACGCTGCAAACACTGATGTTCATCACGTCAAGGGACATTTTTTATTTTATTTTATTTTATTTTTTTAATTTGTTGCGTCTTCACCTTGACGCAACGCGTCTCCAAGCCCCTTAAGGGGCGTTGAGCACTTTGCACTGGGGAGTAATCCTCCATTAATGTGCTTTCTATTTTTGGAGTAATCCTCCGTTAATTACTATATTTGTGAAGTCTCGTCACGTCGCAGTCAGTCAGTGCCTTTTATCCCTTCGGCCAGGGGCTAGTCGCCGTTAGATCCCGGGGTTCCTGACCGGTCACCCAACCACGAACCCGCGAGTCTCGAATTCGCTTAACCTTCGTGATTTCCCGGAGCGTAGTAAACGAATTCGGCTAGCGCCGCCGGCTAGACTAGCGCCGCCGACATCAGTTAGAGTTGAACCAGCAACCTCCGGTACCGTGTAGATTGATCTAAATCAACGCACACTCGAGTCGTTAGGCTCCTGCGTTCACCGATACTGATATCTGTGAAACATCTCATATCATAAAATTATATAAAAAGTTAAATTTCGTATTAGAGCTAATTCTGATTAATACTATTTAGGTTCATGAAGTGTCCCATCAGAGGAAACTGCCTATTTTGCATTAGATTTGACAAATTCAATAACTTTACATCTATTTGAAACAATGCTCTCACAACTGTACACTAATTAAAGTGTTTTTTCGTAGATGTCTTTCCTGCGAATGAAATACTTTTTTATTATTCTTTAGAACATTTTATTCCCAGCATACTACTTTTGAAATAATCCTGTATTTTGCCAATCCCAAAATAATAGCGTTCTTAATTAGTTCGTATTAGATGTTCTTTGATAATGCTTGGAAATTTAGTTTCCGTTGTATTTGAGTTCCTGATTTTTCAACTTCTCTGAATCTCACGTACAGAGTTGGCCAATTATTAGACTAAAATATTTTTATTTCATTTCGCAAAATATGTTATATTTTAGAATCAATAAGTTCAATTTATATACTAGATGACAATATGCTCTCCTGCTCCTGTAAATGACAATTATAAAACGTCAGCCGGGTTTTGTGTCCGTTAAAAATTTAACGGTCTACCATCCGTTAAACACAATTCAAACAAACGAGTGGTCGCTAAATAAGGCGTATGAGTACTCTTTTTCCTAAAACATATATTTGTTTATATGATATTATCTTATGAGAAGATGGTTTTACAAAAAGGATTACACGGCCGATAACACAAATATTATTCTTACTTAGTTTTGATCCTCTGCTAACGCCTTGGTTTATGAACTATTGCGTACTTTATTTGTTGTTTCATCAAGTTAATCATTATAATGTACTCGCTGATTTGATGAGTTAATTTATTAACATCTGCACTTAAATGACCGCATGCGAAATTTGTATTTGACCGACGGCTAACACAACATGTAAAGTATGATATATTCTTTTGAATGACGGTCTGGAAACGGGTTTTAACTGAATCGATTTTAAACCGGTTTCCCTTTAATGGCGGCCAAAAAACGGTTTTAAACCGGTCAAAGTTAGGACTTTGCGGTGCGTGGTGAGGTAGTCCGACCTCTCGTCTTCCACTGCTCGGGTTCTATCTACGGTTAACCCACGTAGAATTTTTGGGAGCCCAACAAGGTTTTCCCTTCTTTTCTTTACCCTTAATTTCACCGTTATTCCATTATCATACATAAATTTATCGCAAGTTGTATCAATTTAGCGTAACCATGACACAGAAAGCCGAAAGGCATTGTTATTGGAAATCATATTTTCTTAACATGGCATTATGATTGTGTTTGTGACGATTCCAATTTTATTTATTATGATGCATGTGACTAACCCTTACCTCATACGTGGAATGGATGAATGATTATTGGCTGTGAAGATGTGATTTGAATTATGGAGCAAAGGTGCAATGAGAGCCGGGATATTGGAAGCACGCTGGGAAAACCCTGCCGCAAAGCCGCTTTGGCCACCACAAATTCCACGTGGATCGCCCGGGCTTTGATCCCCGGTCCCAGCGGAAGAAGTTGAGCTGCTGACCGCTACACACGTGCTCCCAATACATCTCGCACATTTAACAGTATTAGGTGTATCACAATTGGGGGAGGGGTATAATTAACGCACCCGAGCATTGTTTCTTTCCTACATCTTTTTTTAGTAAGAATATACTGTCCCATCATTTAGAACATTAATTGTTAGAATTGTAATAGGTGTAACCTATAACACCAATTTTAATATGATATAATTAATATTTAAATGAGAGATACGTCGGATAGGACAAAATAAACTGTTTCGACTCACCGCGTAAGCAAAATATTTATCTAACGCTGCCTTTCGCCGACACCTTTTATATCGCGAAATGTGCAACGCTTCACCTACTATTCACATTTACATCACTTTCGTACATATCGCTAAATTGCATGATGTGTAAAGAGTGTGTCAGTTTAGCGAATATTAAGCTACAATTTTCACAGCGACTATTTCACATCAAAACCAGTGGCTTCGCACCAAATCACTGGAGACTATCAAACATCGCTTTTTTTAATTCGCAGATAACGTCAAATTAACGCTTCATATATCTTTGATTCAACTAATGCTCGATTTTTCTGTTATTGAGAATTTACTATTTATTATATACTCATTATTGAGGATGATTTAATATTTTTAGAATACGTGTCTTACCTGAATTTCCAAATCAAACAGCTTTTCATATTTAAGCTCTGAATCATTCTACGAGTAAATATTAACATACGTAAAGAGCCGGGTGGCGCAGTGCCCTAAAATGGAAACACGGAGAAAGAAGTATTATCATAGAATTTATTTGCGAGACCAAAATACTGAAATAATGTGAGAAACTCTAATAATGTAAAAGAAGAAACATGGATGGTTACGTGTTTATTTCAACTGGAGACAGCAAAATTACACATCACTAGGACTATAGGTGTGATATAATGCGCAGCTCACGGTCACTCGTATTGCACGTGTCGTCCACAATTAACTTCCATACCTCGTCCTCTTTTCTGCGTGCCGTAGGCCGGCAGCCTGCAAGAAAAGCCACGTACGAGAGCTCAAAGTTAAAACTTGTTGAGAGGTTTATCCAGCGTTATGAGGAACAGTGACACGCAAATATGGTGGACTGTATGTGTAGGCGTTGCGCTAAACAATTCTTTGAGTGTGTCGAAAAAAGCGATGTCCTTGGGGAATGAGTACAAAACTAATTTTTGTTGTATATTGTTCATTAGATAGCCAAAGTGTGAAGGAGTTGTATCCAATACCGATGTGGCGTTCCAAACTGTCCGCCGTATTCAATTCAAAATGTCATTTTTATGGCCTCTTGGATTATTTTTTATTGCCGATTTATGACCACGTCATATCGTTTCGGCGTTGACCGCGCGCCCAGGCGCTGCTCTAGACCTCTAAAGTCATGTCCGGGTTAATGGGTTAAATTGTTCGAGTGTACTGCAATATATAGGATCTCTGTACCCTTACCTAAACATTTAATAATTTTATAATTACCACTCCAACCAGTATTTTTCATAAACGTCTTCATGTTATTTTGTGTGTTAATCACTACCGAAAACATTCGAACCTCATACGTAAAAACCATCAGTTTGTGAAGAGCGCAAAAACAGCTTTAACGCAGTTTTAGCGCCAATCATCTCTTAAGAGAGCGCCGTACTGAAACGTTGGCTACTCGATACATGACATACATCCGTGCCAGAAATATTCCCTCTTTTCAGAGCCCCTACTTTGCATTCTTCTCGGGTCCTGGCTGTCGCCATCTATCTCGCTAAAGTGCGAATCACTGGGCACGTCTGCTTTAACGTAACACCACTCTCTGTCCTTTCTGTCGCCTTTCATTTCGTGTTGCCTTTTTCCAGATCATCGCGCTGCGTCCCACTTTCAGCTGTCACACCCCGATTCACCATGCTCCTTCCTTCCGCCCGTTTCTTATCGTGTGACTTTGACCTCAACCAAAAGGTTACAATGCACTATGCCTATACTTGCTTTTTGTATATGATAAATTTCTGATTTCTCACTGCTGTACATTTTGAAGCTGTTTTGTTATTTTGAAGGAGTGAATATACAGTACAAATGCGTATGTTACTACTTTCATAATAGTAGATCTACACTCACATTCATAGTAGAGTTTTTGTTGACTATTATTTTGTATAAGTTAGTTTTCTCTATTTTACTGATATTTCAGTTAAATTCATTTATATATTTGCACTTATGCAAAGCAAAACTACTTTCTTAATACCTGTCAAAATAAATTATTTAAATACAATAATTAAAGTTTAAGGAGAAAATAAAATAAAATAAATTAATTTAAAGCGATAGGTAAAACCTTAAAATGTAATATTCACATTTGTCTATCATTCAATTCTTATTTTCAACTTTCGAAGAGAGACAGTTTTATATATAATTAACATATCGAAAATTTCAAATTGTAAACATGATATTTATTTATTTACACATTGTTCCCAGAATCACATAACTTCTAAGTAAATGAAAACAAGGTACAGATGGGGTAGAGGGTACAATGATACATGAGCTACAGGGGGAAGGCAGGGTGCTGGGATACGGATCTTAGTGATAATTCATGCTAAAACAATAATTATTAAAAATTTTAAATGTGTTAATTTTATATGTAACCCTGTACGTTGGGAAAGTTACGGACAATAATAAACGTTAAAAATTTCAAATCCTGGAATGATTTACTTCTGATGGCTGTTGGGGTGCCGGGCGTTCTCTGCGCCCGTTAGTTGCGGCAACGACCCGGGCGCCAACAATCTCGCGCGTCATCCATTTCGCAGAGACAGTGCGAATGCACCGAGCAGCTTCGCGTTTTGTGGAGTGCTAAAGCGTCCACCCACCGAGCGAAGTGGCTCAGACCGTACAACGCCGACTTCGCATTAGAGACTCCCGCGTTCAATCCCCGCGCCAGCCATCCTGACCGGGGTTTTCGTGGTTTCCCTCGGTCATCCAGGCGAATGCTGGGATGGTTTTACTGAAAGGTCACGACCGCGTCTCTAGCCGAATGCGTTAACTCTGTGAAGTCACGAAGGTTTAGCGAATTCGAGACATCGTTTGTTCCTGGTTGGGTGACCGACTAGGAACCCCTGGATCGAACGACCAATTCCCTTTATCGGACATATAACGGCTAAGTACAAATACAAATTGTATATGTAAACCTGTCTGTCAAAAAAGTGAAGGACAATAATAAACGTGAAAAAAGTTGAAATCCTGAAATGATTTACTTGTGGTGGCTGTTGGGTGAGGAGCGTTCTCGTCGGCTGTCTATTGCGGCAACGACCCGCGCGTCATCCCTTGCACAGAGTGAGTGCGAGCCTGCTGAGCTGCTTCACGTTTCGTGGAGTGCCAAAGCGTCCTCCCACTGAGCGAACTGGCGCAGATACAACGCTGACTTCGCATTAGGGACGTCCGGGTTCAATCCCCGTTCCCGGCCATGATGGTCGGGTTTTTCGTGGTTTCCCTCGGTCATCGAGGCAAATGCTGGGATGATTCTACTGAAAGGCCACGACCGCGAAACCGGCTTCTCTAGCCGGATGCATATTTTTTTTTATTCGTATGGCAGGACACAATACAATAAGAAAAAGGAAAAACATTTCACAGAAAGAGAGCCATTCAAAACAATTAAAAGAAGAAGTACGCAATTTAAAAACAATACAGCGCATTTAAGTGAAAACTGTATGTCTAATTCACATTAAGAAGTTAATTTTATCAGTCTTAAAATACTGATTCTTAAGTCAAGTAGAGCTTTGAAGTAGTCATGCCTTAAGTCAAGTTCATTCGCCCATTGGGAAATGCATTAAATATGGATGCATTAAATGCATTAAATACGTGAAGACACGGAGGTTCAGCGAATTCGAGACATCGTGTGTTCCTGGTTGGGTGACCGACTAGGAACCCCTGAATGGAACGACCATTTCCCTTTATCGGACATATAATGGCTAACTACAAGTACAAATTGTATATGCAAACCTGTCTGTCAAAAAAGTGAAAGCCAATAAAAAACGTAAAAAAACTTAAAATCCTGGAATGATTTACTTGTGGTGGCTGCTGGGGTGGCGAGCGTAAGTAGCGGCAACGACCCGCGCGTCATCCGCCGCGCAGCGTGAGTGCGAGTGCGAGTGCTGGCGCGCCGAGCCGCTCCGCGTGTTGTGGAGAGCCCCAGCGCGCACCCGCTGGCGGCGCGGCGCAAGGGAGGGGGCGTGGCCGGCGCAGCGCGGAGTGCAGCGGAGCATTGCGTGGGCTGTAATCGGCCATGGGGCGACGCGTCTGCCCGCTGCGCACGCACAGCTTGTCTTTCGCCGCTGGCATCTGCATTGTAATTTCTAATGCCCGATGAAGTTGGAAGAAAACTACGCAGTTCCAGGTCGTAGGACAGCTAGGTCTAATTCAGTCGCTGTCTGGAGGAGAATTCTAGCGGCCGGCTGCTCTGATCGGTAGTTTTCCGTGGTTTCTCCGATCAACACCAGGCGAATGCCGGAGCAGAACCCTACCAAACGGGCCACGGACAGCGCCCGATCTGTCCTTCCCCTTCCTTGTCCTATCCTCTCCCTTTACACACTCACTTACACTAACATGCACTACACTATCATATATTCCGGGAGACCAGTTGGGAGTTTAGAGAGCTTGTCCCTGTTGGGGCGGTGCCCCGCTGGTGGGAGAGCCCTGGTTAGGGGGAAACCCCACTAGCCGATGGTAGATCGGCGCCGGATCTCACCATCCAGCGAGGGGAAAATCACCGCCATTTTCTGAGAAAAAACAAGCACTACACTAACGGGACTAATGACCAAAGCAATTGACTCGCCCGGAAACACGAAAAAATCAATCAATCAATCAACCGGTCGTAGAAAAGCTGTCTGTCGTTTCGTTAGATACCCAGGAACTGGGGTTAAGTCTAATAACATTGAAACAGTTTCGATTTGGGCTAAAAAATGCTAATATTTGATTAGATTTTTCACCTACTGTCATACTGCGCGAACCGACGGAATTATCTCTGATTGCTTCACTAATTACGACGCAGTTGACGTCATACTAAAGGAAGTCTCCATGAAGGAGGCTGCACGTCATTCAGGTTTTGCAATCACGTTTTGTGTTATAGAAATGCACCTTTTTCATATTAATGTATACCTATTCATTCATTCATGAAACGTGTCAAGAGTATAACGCTTTGCAAACAGGACTGTGATATAAAAATAAAAATTTATTTTGCAAACATAGTTTTAAAATAAAGTTTTTAAAAAGAAATAATAAACAAAAATTAAAAATAAAAAAAAAAAAAAAAACAAGAAAGAAATGACAATTAAATACCAAATCATAATAACAGATCTTAGAATGAAGAAAAGCAATACAAAGCACAAGTCCAAGAGAACTCGTCTAATTATTTTAGGAATACATTTGATTTATCATAGTGCGTCGCAAACGATCAATATATCAATAAGACAAAACATACTCTTCAGAGACTCAATTGAGTGATTGCGGCTGAGAACAACAGGTGACAAAGTCAAACGTTGCGAGAGGAAGGAGAGAAAGGGTGAGGAGAGAAAAGGGAAGGAAACGGGAAAGGGAAGAAAAAGAGGAGAAGAAAGGAAATTAAAGAAAACAAAAATGGTGGAAAGAGTGTGAGAAAAATAGTAAATATGTACTGATTACATACAGTTTTCCGTGTTCGCCGATTTTTATCTTAGCTTGCGATTAACTTAGCGTGACTGCTCAAGAAGTGCTCATTATTTTGCCTCAATTGTTCAGTTGCGCTGGCTGGTAGATGCGAGATAGGAACTTTGCTTTGTATTTATTCTCTGAATTTACTGACACGTTTTGGATAATGGGTGGTATTGTTGCCTTCGTGGAAGGCGCCATTAAAATACTATGATTTATTATTTTTCTTTTGAGAGTAACTTCGTCAGTAGTTTGAGAAGTCTTCAACTGTTGTTGTTAGATTTACTCTTGTAATGGTTCTGGTATTTTTGTTATACATTTAAAGTGGGTTTCGAATTCCTTAGAATTATAATGAAGCTTTCCGTGATGTAAAATGTAGCGAAAAAGTATGGAAGAGGATTGTCCATTTAGAACGCATTGAAGATTGTTATTGCGTAGGTTCTATTTAGGATTTGTATTTGAAACATTTAGAAGCATTTCTAAGTTTAACAAGTTAAGGTCTTGTTGTCGGCCTTAAGAAACGTAATTGGAAAACTGAATGCCGATATTACTCATTGGTAATATTTAAAAAACTTGGACGAGAATTAAATATATTCTTCGCAGTTCTAGACAATACCATGCTCTTGCCACTTTCCACCCCTGTCACATGCCCCATCGCCGACGCCGTAACACACTAGCCACCTACACAGCAACACACGTAACACACAGCCACATCTTCTCAAGCCGCTCTCACCCACGCAGCACCAGCAGCCACGCCGCACCAACCGCACATACCACACCAGCCGTCTACGCTGCACCAAACAGCTCACACAGCTTCGGCACAACACTGGCCACACCGCACGAGACGGCACCACAGCAACAGGCGCTCCGCCACCCCGTTCACGTCACCCCAACGCACACGGCGCACCGGTACATTGATTGATTGATTTTTTCGTGTTTCCGGGCGCGTCAACAGATTTGGCCACTATTCCCGTAAGTTTAGTGGATGTTTTTCTCTCGGGAGATGACGGTGATCTTCCCCCGCTGGATGGCGAGATCCGTCGCCGACCTACCGTCGGCTAGTGGGGTTTCCCCCTAACCAGGACTCTCCCACAAGCGGGGCACCGCCCCAGCCGGGACAAGCTCTAAGCTCCCGACCCGTCTCCCGGAATATGTGGTAGTGTAGTGCATGTCAGTGGAAGTGTGTGTGTATGTAAGGAGAGAGGATATGACAAGGAAGCGGAAGGAAAGATCGCGCGCGGTCCGTAGTCCGTTTGTTAGGGTACTGCTCAGCATTCGCCTGGTGTTGATCGGAGAAACCTCAAAAAACTACCGATCAGAGCAGCCGGCCGCTAGAATTCTCCTCCATACAGCGACTGAATCCAACCTAGCTGATAAGTTAGTGTCGAAAATCCCGCCGCCGTGGGTAGTGGGAACCTAGGACATCCCGGTCAGAGGCGCTGCAGTGACACCAGTTGATGCACTGAGCTATCGCTCCCGGTGAAAGAACGAGAAGAAAATTGCTCCGAACTTGCTATATCATGAGAAAGTTTGAAGGGTGACCCGATATTTCAAAAGCCAGTCGTCCGCTGCGACGCGGGCCGCCCGCAGCGTAGTCCTTATTTCCGGCGTTCGCGTCCACTCTGGCGCCGCGGAGTGCGAAGCGCCGGTGTTGGCGCGGCGCGGGCTTCATTACGCAGGCGGGCCAGACAACGCGGGGCCGTAACGAGGGCGCAGGGCGCGTTTACGGCATGGCCGGGCAGGGATCGGCCGAGGTCGACGGAGAGGGAGGCGGGAAGGGCGCTGTCAGCGCGAGCGGCGGGAGCGCACGATGGTGACGAGGAGTTGTGAGTGAGCTGGGAAGCGATGGGGGTGGCGGTGGGGTGGCTAGGATTGGAAAATAACTATATGATACACTTATTGTGGTTGCATCAATAAAGAATAGTTTTTGACAAGGGGTATACTATTTTATATATAATTTATTCAGATGTGCACTTTTAAAAGAATTATATTTAGACAGATTGCATGGGAAACAGAAAATTCGTAACATCAACACAATTGACCTAATTGCATATACAAAGTAGTGTGTGAATAATATTATTCTCTTGTTTGTTGTCAAGTCATCTGAATCAAATGAATGGCTTGAAAGAATCGAACATATTTCTGATATGAGCAAGCTTTTCGTATGATCAATTCTCGTTTGGGTATTGTCAAATCTTATTGAACGCAACAACGGTAGAAATCTTCCATAACTCATGCATGAACGTAAAATTTATCTATCTGTACCATCTGTGTCCCAAGTTCCTCACATTAGTAGATTTCCTTTCTTGTCTATCAAGTACAATATGCCTAGCACAGCCCAAAGTTCATTACGGTATATTACCCGAAAATTTATCACGTGTATATTGAATATCATGTTTTTTCTTACGAATGTATATATTGGTATACATCATTATCTCATCAAACACAGTTTCATCAGTAATCGGAAAAATGCTTCCATTTTGTCTGGTTATCTCTTCCAACAAAATAATTTTCTTCCCCTTCAAGATCATATTCCTTATAAATATTTTCTCCGTCAATCTCAGAAGTTGAATCGTCATATATCATAATTATTCACGTATTCATCCACCTCGCCCTCAGAGGAAGATTCATTTGACAGATGATTTGATTTGAAATCCTCATCTAACTTTTCTTGTATATTCTGAGGTTCCAAGAAATCCCTTTCTCTCCAAGACCTAGTAGGCAACGAAAAAGTCCCATTTCAGGATATAAATTCAGATACAAGTAATGTACGTAGTCTACTTGTAGTGATTTGAGAGTGAAATGCGCTGCAAGAAAAGATATATGACCGGCAGCACGGAGCAAATCTGCTACAAACTGCTCCGACCTCAGAATCTTGCAGACAGTTGGTAACTGATAAGGCTAGCGGTGTTAGAAACCATTTTATTTTCTTCCTGGAATGTCACTTCATGAATACTACAGGTCACGACTTCCTGTAACGGTTATCGCCAAATATACCCGGAAAAATATTTCAGTGGTAGGAATCAGGGACCGAAAAGGTATTGAATACCGGTAAAAAATACCGGTATAATACCGGTATTTTTCCATACCTTTTTCAAATACCTTTATTCATTTATACCGGTAAAATATACCTCTATAGGACGTCTATACCGGTATGGACGTCCATAAAGGTTATACCGGTATTATACCGGTATTTTCAATGAAGAAATATAGCTTTCCATCCATACATGTTGACAAAATAGCTTGCTTTAGTTAATAATATCTCAAAAAATGTTTAATAAATGTTTATTTATGTCTCACAAAATATCATTTCATAACTGATATTTATTGTTTAAATTATTATTTTGTATTGTATATATATATATATATATATATATATATATATATATATATATATATATATATTAAACAACTGTATTAAATTCTATTTTATTATTGTAAATGTTTTGTGTTCGGGCGTTTAAGTTTTGCATACGTTGTATGTATTGAAAACCTCCCTTAATTTAAACTTCGGAAAAGTTGAAATATGAAATAATAATTATTGGTTCCATTGAAGAGAACCTGTTCTTAGTGTCCTTCATCGAGCTATTTCCCATCTGACCTGAGAGATGACCTAAGTCTGTCTTTGTATTTCGCACATGGAGAGGCTGTCAACGTATGCGCCGTGCCGTAGGCGTAGGACCGTTTCTTCCCTCCCCGACCCCTCCTTCGGCGAACTGAGGAAGCGTTGACACCTTGAGATAATCACGAACGCTCAGGCTTTCAGGCCCAGTTTTGTTTTTGTTAAAAAATGATTTCTTTTTACTTCATTTCACAATTAAATCTTAATGATACATTAATAAATAGGGCTAAAATAAAATGTTATTTTCCTAGTTTATATTAAGGGTTTAATATATTTTGACATTAACTGCAAATATTGAGAAATTTGTAATAAAAGTAAATTATTATGTTATTATTACTATTATTATTATTATTATTACTTTTATTACTATTATTATTAGCTATTAACATTGCATGTGGGCAAGGGTTCCCTTCTACGCGGGTAGCTTACATTGTAAAATGCATCTGGAGGAGCCCACTTCGAGAAGAGTGTTTCTTCCTTAATAATAAGAAATATAAACTAACATTATTAATTAATAAAAAGAGTTTATTAATATTAACATTTTTACTTTTCAATTAAAATTAACATTTAATTGAATTAAATTTATAAATTAACAAATAAAATGATAAATTAATTTACACAAATTTAATGCAAACATTTAAAATTTAATTAGTATTAATATTTTAAAATATTTATTAAAATTAATTAATATTATATAGTACTATTAATAATTTTTCTTAATGAAATTTCCTAAATAATACATGGGTGTAAATTAAACATGCTTCAATCATTAATTTTGAATTAAACATAACGCATCTGTTTCCTCGCGTAAGAATAGTTAATATGTCTATTAGCGTTCAATGTCAATTTTAATATTGTTTTAGTTATAATTATGGTGCAGAATAAGGAAACTGGGCCAACTGAAAAAATTATTTTCGGGAATGTTAGTGATACGATCAAATTTAAGCAAATAATCGTATTTAGTGATAAACACAGTCATGCAAGAAGGAAGTTTGGTATGCGTGGGAAGACTCATTTATGGATAAGAAGACATGTTTCTCCATTTTTTATCCTACTAGAAAGGACAAGATTTATACGGAGAAATTCGATAAATTTTCAACACTCTATCACGTGTCGCCAAGCTCTGCGCCCGGACGTGAGGTCCAAGGTCAGCGAACGAGCTCGTGTTGACGTCTGCGAAAGACCGTTGGCTGGTCCCTCCGTCTGACGACATAACTCGACTACCCAGTCAACGGCAGAACTCGACCTAGCTATAATAAGTGACGAAAATCCGCCACCCTCGGGACTCGAACCCTAGGACCTCCCGGTCAGAAACTCAGCCGTGTGTAGTTGTTTCCTCTGAGTCATTTCAGCGGAAAATATCACAATGAATTTCCCCCAAATACCTGAATGATTCTACTGAAATACCGGTATTTTCTTATGAAAATATCGGTATTTTGATGAAAACCGGTTTTGACGTCTTATACCGGTATTTTTAAAGGTATTTTGAATAAAGGTATTATAGAGGTAAAGGTATTTGTATACCGGTATAAATACCTTTACCGCTATTATTTCGGTATTCGGTCCCTGGTAGGAATTATGCACCAACGCTGCCGCTCGAGGGTTAAAGGCATTTTATGAATCTGCCAAATATCTCTGCCGAGAGCAGTTTACTTTCTGACACAGTTAAAGGGATTTTATGCACCTGCCAATCTGCGCCGAGAGTTGTCTAGAACTTACACAATAATGTATAAATTTAATCAAATAAAAACGCAAATGCCAAATTCTTGTATAAATGAATTCATTTCCGCGATATTCAAATTCTCACAACATGTTATTCGGGAAAAAGTCATAATTTTTTATTGCTGTTCATTCCCTAGAAGTTTGCAACTTTTATTCTGAGACCCTGGTGGATTTAACTGATATTGAGAAAAAATTGGTAGCGGTGATTTACAAAATAAATTAATATCAAAATGATAAGAATGGTAAAGTGAATTTACTTAGAACAGCAATGCACCTCATGATCATGTACAACACTACATTCTGCGACATTTCAATGTTCTGCACTTCACTTTTCTCTTAAGCGCAGTGCGTAGCAGTCCCTCTGTATCGAGCAATTTTACATGACTTTCTTATACATTCTTCCCGTACGTTAAGTTGGAAACTTATTTTCATTTCTTTCCACATTTGATTTGTGAGTAATTCTATTGGCATCCCAACAATTCTCTCCGTACTCTGTGAGGGCACGGACAAGACGTATACACTGAGGTGTTATAAGTCACGGGATACCTCCTAATAACGTGTCAGGCCTCCTTTGTCCAGCAAAGTGCAGCAACTCGAAGTGCCATGGAATCAACACGTCTTTGGAAGTGCCATGCAGAAATATTGAGCCATACTGCCTCTCTAGCCGTCCATAATTGCGAAAATGTTGCCGATGTAGTCTTTTTGTTCACGAACTGACCACTCGATTACATTCCATAAGTGTTCGATGGGATTCTTGTCGGGCGATCTGGTTGACCAAATCATTCGCTTAAATTGTACAGACTGTTCTTCAAACTAATAGCGAACAATTCTGGCCTGGTGACATGATATACTGCCATTCATACAATTTTCATCGTTATTTGAGAACACGAAGTAATTGAACGTCTGAATGTTTTTCGTGAAGCCAAACACAACCGTTTTCAGTCAACGATTGGTTCATTTGGACCAGAGGATCCAATATATTCCAAATCAAAGCAGTTCACTCTATTATAGAGCCACCATCAGCTTGCATAGTGCCTTGCTGGCAATTTGGTTCATGGCTTCGCTGGGTCTGCACCATACTAACCCTATCACGTCTTACCAACTAAAATAGGGATTCATCTGTCCAATCCATGGTTTTCCAGTCGTCTATGGGTCAATCGATGTAGTCACGAGCTCAAGAGGCACTGCAGGTGATGACAGGCTGTTAACAAAGGCAGTCGAGACGGTCTTCTGCTGCCATAACGCATTAGAGCCAAATTACGCCGCATTGTCCGAGCGATAAGTTCATCATACGTCCCACATAGAGATCTGTAATTAATTCACGCAGTATAGCTTGTCTCTTAGCAGTGACAACTCTACGCAGATGCCGCTGCTCTCGGTCATTAAGTGAAGGCCTTCAGCCACTGCATTGTTCGTGGTGCAAGGTTAGGCCTGATATTAGATATTCTCGGCACTCTCTTAACACTGTCGATCTCGGAATACTGAATTATCTAAAGATTTACGAATGGAATGATCCATGAATCTAACTTGAACTACCACTCCGCGATCAAAGTCTATTGATTCCCGTCGTGCGACCATAAACCCGTCGGAAAACTTTTCACATGAATACCAAGAGTACAAATGAAAGCTCTGTCAGTGCACTATTATTTCATACTTTTGTACGCGATACTACTGCCAACTGCATATTTGCATATTGCTATCGCAGTCAGGTGCACGAAATAAGGCACTCGCAGCTTATTCCCTGAGGGAGGCCAACACTGTGCCCTAGGTTATGAAGATGTGAGGGTTATGTCTGCGTTATGCACCAAGATTACGACTACCGCACCGCTGAAATGTCTTGGGTACTACGTGAGTCATATTAGTAATCATGAGATTAGGTCTTGGACGGGTTCAACATTGTAAGTAATTTATATCTTCGGAAGTTTATTTCGAGTTATAGGTTACGATATGTAATAAAATAAAAATGATATATATTTCGAAACTGAAATATTTTTGTAGGATATGGATCACGGGATCGGTCAATTAATGAAACTCATTAGTTTGCCAACGTTTCGGAATATTTAATTTCTTCATCAGGGCTACAATAAACACAATCACATGGAATAAAGACAACTTGTCTGAACAACATTAGAAATCACACAATATATGCCATGAATCAACATACGCGAACGTAACGCGGTCGTGAATTCTACAATGGTAAAATATTTTTACACGACTTCAGTTTACTGCCCATTGTCAATTTAATTTCGTCGTAATGTATCGTTCTATAGATTTAATTATAGGAGACATAATCCTGTTGTGTATGAGTAAATTTGATTTTGGTGATGAAACAAATAAAGGTGCTATGTTAATGGAGATTCTCTTATTCCCTGAGATCAAATCTACGTTTGATAGTCACGGATGAAAAGTTCCTTTCCTTCTAATGAATCATTTTCTAACATTGTGCAGTATTAATGATTATTATCTGAATGGTTGATGCCTCGGACAATATTACCTCCGATTTAAAGGGGAACTATCAGTACTTTAGAATTCGTTTCCATTGATTGGTAGTTAATTATGGTGCAAATATAATACAAAAACATTTCTACCTTTTGATTTCACTTTATCGAAACCTCAACAATTCGAGAGAAAAATTGATTTAAGCGAAATATAAATCGTCTCGACTTTTAATAAAGAATTGAAACCGATAACTGCCACGTCCACTCCCAGTGTGATATCGTACATAACACTAGACATCAATTAGCTCCAAAAAAGTTCTCGTCTAGAAAAACGAGTATTTCTGCCGTTTTACAGTTCCAAATCTTACATGACGCCTACACCTCAGATTTAAACTATTTTAAGTTCAGTCGTCTAATAAATTCGAATTTTTGAAAGCTCGCGTTCACACTAATCACTTTATTATCAGAACCTCGAATATTTCATTTTGAAAGCTTTCGGTGATTTATGTCCCGAGTACATCACTTTATTATAATGGCCACTCGACATATTCAATGACATTAATTGGTGACAATATTGCGTCCATGTTTATTATCCGAAAAGAAATTATGCGATCTCGTAGAACGGAATGGTTTGTTTTCGCATATTCGCGTGATTAATTTTGTCTTCCACCCAGCCATGTGATCACAATTAAAACTTAAGTTGTTACGTAATATTTTTAAAATGATACGCAAGTGATCCTAATTTCTTTTTGAAGGATGTTTTCATTGGTGAAAATGTATTGTTGGAAATTATTAATGGTCGATATTTTAGTTTCTTTCCGTTTGATTGCACGGTTGTAGTCGAATAATATTTTTCTATTATATATTTTTTACATTCACCTTGTTTTTCAGAACATTTGTTTCTACAGTATTTCAGTCTAAGGAGTCTGGTCACACATGCCAATAAGATGTAGAATGAAAATCAATCATTATTACTGATCCTTTAAAGGAACTTTTACATTTTATTGGTCGTTTCGATTATATTTGAATATCTAAGGGAATTGAAAGGCATTTATAATACCTTATAGCAGCGGGCATCTAGCAAAATGTACATTTGGCATGTGTGTAGATGTGATCGTGTGTTTGTGTGTGAATGCGGTTTCATGTATCAGTGTGATCCTGTTTTTATATGCGTCCGCACGCGTTAGTGTGTGAGTGTAAGTTTCAGTTGTAGCACAGCTGTCATGGAAGAGTTGACTGCCATTTTTACCGCTTCTTCTCTTAGAGCAGACGTACGAAATCGATAGCCGCATCTGAAGACCTTGCGGTCATCAGACATTGGTGTAAAGTTACGGACGATCAAGTTCATACATAAACACAGACATGAATTTACAGTACACAAGAAGAAAATATAACTGATGTTATATCCAATGACTGGAAATTTTAAGTTTAACTTTAGATCCTCTAGATACATATTCGGATGCTAAACATTTTTAGACGAAATACATAGTATTCAGGATGTCCCACCATCTACGAGTCACGCCCATAACTTCTAAACGGTTCATAAAATCGAAGTTCAGCTCTTGCTCAACAATGTGAATCATTGGGCAAGTAAAATGCCGTAGATATATTGTTTGAACTATTTTTAGTTTTTAAGTAATTGAATCGTCATTGATTTTTTAAATGGATCAATATATTTTTCTCGTTGGCAATGGATAGAGTGAGTATTGTGATAGTAATTTAAGTTTAAAGTTAGAGTTTCTGCCTTGTGATTTTATGGGAATTCTGATTGGGTGTTGTTGACGTTCTTATAAGAAGAAATAAAAGAGGTCATCTTCGTCAACATATCAGCTTTATTAAGATAAGAAGAAATAAAAGAAGTCATCTTCGTCAACATATTTACTGATTAATTGATATGTTGACGAAGATGACTTCTTTTATTTCTTCTTATAAGAACGTCAACAACATCCAATCAGAATTCCCACAATTTATTAAGATAGCCGGCTTTCGACGGCTTTGCCTTCATCGTCAGTCTACAGAATAAAGAAAGATACAAAAAATTTCTGTATTCTGTAGACTGACGATGACGGCAAAGCCGTCGAAAGCGGGCTATCTTAATAAAGCTGATATGTTGACGAAGATGACCTCTTTTATTTCTTCTTGTGATTTTATATTAAACGGACAATATTTCTGAAACTAGCATCCCTTGCAACTGTCGCCTTTGGGGCAGTTGGCCTTCGCGGTGCCAAATGTTAGGGGAGAGGGGAGACCGATCCAATTGTTACGTTGCAATCTGATAATTTCTGAAAGATGGTAGCTAAAGAAAGGCAGGAAATTCGAATCTGAAATTAAAAAAAAATTCTCTTTGAATTTCCAAGAGTATATTTTAAATGAACACATATTATTTGTATAGTATTTGGAGAGCATTTATTACATATAAACACAGCAAATATACGGAGGGAGACACGTAACTTGAGAACGTCCTACAGTTTTTGAACGGTTGAAGTTATTGCAATACAGTTTTCAAGGAAGCTCAAGATGGGAATGGGGCTAATTAATACATGTATTCATTTCTATTTTATCATGTGTATTTTTTAAAATATTGAGGTAACTCTTTTTTTTTTTTTTCAAATGGAACTATACATATTTTTTAGTCTGTCATAACGAGCCTAAAAAGACTAATCCAATGATATACACATTTTCATATGTTACATAAGCATTTTATCGAGTAATTTAATTTTTTTGCTACTAGTATTGTGACATACCGATATGTCACATGAAAATAAACTAACACATTTATTTGTAGACTATATGGTGGAACATGCATTAGGAAATATCACGAGAGCAAGGGCTTAGCAACGACCGTGAGTAAACAATGTAGTTTTTGTTTTTTGTAAATGCATTAAGAGGTGGCTGGATGCCGAAAGTAGAAAATTTGGGATTGGGCGAAGAAGTTTAGACGATCGAAAGGTCAGTACACCAAAATATAACGAACGTATGGATTGGCTGGGTGAGAGAAGGACGGTCGAATGTTATGAAAAAAGAGGAAAGTAGTTTAATACGAAGTCTTCGAGGGTAAATCATGCAGGAAGATTTCATTCTGACCGGCATCGCGTTTGGTTGAGAGGGAACGAGTATAATACAGATGGTCAGAATCGGGTTATCAGATCGTGAAATTTTAAGGACAGTAAATGATACTGCAGATATTGCATGTGGAAGTAATATTGATGCATAAATTGGAACTTTGTCGGGAGTGGTAATCGAGTAATAGATTTCGGGACTATGTCATAGCACGTAATCGGGACTGATAATTTTGATAGTTTGAGACCAGCTTGGATAGGGGCAGAAGAGGATTTCTTGGGACTTTGGACTACGGCAAGCTCGCAAGATATTTCGACTGAGAAGTCTACGAGGGACATCAACGAAGAATAGATCAGTTAACCGCGGTATAAAATTGTAAATTCAAAGATATCTTGATCAAAGGCATAACATCAAATCATTTTATTAAATTCACTAAATTGTTTGCTAAAAAGGTAACAATAAACTTTGTTAAATTTTGTTCTTTAGAAAAGAAAGTGATCTTTCATTTAGTCAATCCAAACAGTAATGAACTAGGAATAGAATCATTCTAGAGAAGGATTATAATATAAGGAGGATTATAATAGAAGGATTATGATATATCGTTACCCATTGACCCAGCAAGCCGGACGCTAAGATCTTTGCCAGATATTAATGTAGAGAAAATTTTGTATATCTCAGTATTTAACGGATATTGTGATGCCCCCAGTACGCACTAGCAGGGAGAGCGCTGCGCGACATTCGTTAATGAACTGCGACACTAAAAATTCGCAAAAAAAATCAACATTACTAAAAAATGCTTATCTACCATGAGTATGTGTACATTTAACACATCTACTGTTAAACATTTTCACATCATCACCACCTATTCAAATATTACTGTTGTATTTGCAGGATTGCAAGGTAATATAAACAGTCAATGTTTTATAACCATTTACTTTCACCAAATAATAAATACACAGAACATCACAAATATGTACAATGCTTCTTAACGGCCTTCTTGCCTTGCCGAGCCTTATCGCCTGCAGGGCGATAAGAGTTGTTATGTGATAGTGGCCGCAGTAGCCTCGAGTCTCCGAAGTAGCGCGCGGCGGTGACGCCGCGGTCGGAAGTGTAGCGAGAGGCGGCAGGGCCACCGAGAAGGCCGTCGGCGTTGGCAACCGGTTACGCCTCCATAGGGCGTATAGCGAGGGCGGCAGTAGCCCCCGAGGTCGGTGCAGGTCGCCCGGCGGATACGTCACGGCAGGTGACGGTAGCAAGCGCCAGGGCAGCCTGCAGTCCTCGTGTAGCGCGCTGCAGAGTACGCCTCGATAGGGCGTATAGCGAGGGCGGCAGTAGCCCCCGAGGTAGGTGCTGATCGCCCGGCGGATACGTCACGGCCTGTGACTGTAGCAAGCGCCGGGGCAGCCTGAGTCTTCTTGTAGTGCGCCGCAGGTTACGCCTCCATAGGGCGTGTAGCAAGTGCGGCGGTGGTAGCTTATGCTAAGCGGTAACTGAACGGGAGCGCCCTGCTCCCGGCCAAGCCTTTATACCTCCCCGCCTGGTGAAGGGAGAGGGGAGGGGCTGCGCCCCTCCACTAGCGGTGCGGCGGAGCGTAACTCCGTCTCGTTCTCTGATTGGGGGGATACCACAATTACTATTAAATTCTCACCCCCCCAAAAGAAAACCTGACATTCTATTTCCTCTTCGTTACAAATACCCAATTCCAGTGATGTATATTTAAAAAGATTTATTAGATAATTAAAACATAACTCATAATGAGATAGTTATTACAACAATTGATACTGTTAAATCTTTTAGTAGTCAGTATTCACTTGGAACTGTGTTCACATTTTTTTAGACGAATGCTCTCAGTTAGTTTGTGAGAGCCAGCAAATCTCACATCATTTATTCCTCAAAACGCGTTAGAAAAATGTCGTCACTTATAACTCAGTAATATAACTAGATATAATAAATAAAGGTTCCCATAGCCTTCTACCGAAGAAACAATACGTTATTTAATCTTGGTCTCAGAGACCCTGCGCGAGCTATGCCGGGCAAATTTGGAATATCAATATGAGGTATTGCATTACCACAATTAACAAGCAAATTAAAATGTGTAAACATGTCAAAGCAATTGAATTAATTTAAAATTCCAAGTAATTAAGCATTAACTCACATAAACCAGCCAAAATGTAAATCATACAAGGTTTTTTTCTCTTTTAAAACCTTTGACTCTTTCTTCAACCGTTGAGATGTCGATCAAGTTTTCAGACTAACAGCAATAAAAAGATTTTACTAGTGAAAGAAATCGTCTTCTTTATTCGCCTGTCAACGTGTCATCGATTTCCATAAAATTCCACAACGTTTAGTGTCGGAGCAACAGGCACCGTTTACCTATCGCTTTACGACTAAACCTCTTTTAGAAGACTGAAAACACCCATACATTTTAATCACCACAGAAGAGGGCATTTAAAAGCAGTAGAGCCATTTTTCTCGTCCGTAATGATCCTGAAAACCTATTATCAAGTGTAGATAATAATTTGTGAGTGTAAATAAATTTCGAAGTGCAGAAGGAAGCTCTCTTAGCATTGTAAAACAGAACTAGAGGTTCTACAACAGCTCGTTCTTTCTCTCCCGTATTTTCCCGCAAAATTACGCGCAAACTACTCAAATTATCGAAAAATTAAACATGACCTTATTTCAGAATTTATCTTTAAGAAACAGATAGGTAAAACATCTCTGTCTTTTAAGTTTTAGTTGTAGGAAGACTGCGAAAAAATTTTGAACTTTTGCAATATTCGGAAATTTAGGGTTTTCAACGATCATGAGACATGCACCATTCTCTTAAACGTCCTTCACACTATCCTACAAAAATTTAATCGAAGTCAATGGAGCCATTTTTTTGAAAATTGTGAAAGTGTCTCTGGGGCTTGATGTAAATCATGTATGTTAATACGTTAATGTATATAGTACCTCATGTAACCAAAGTTAAAATATCGGTTCCAAATTGAAGGGGCCACGATGGGGAGACGGGCAGACATTTTGCGGTCTTCAATTTTTATGAATTAAGAACTCAAAAAAATGTGTTCTGTATACATTACGCGCTAAGAATTTTTCTAAATTTATTAACTGGATTTATCCACTTTTTCGTTTCCAGGGCCCTGTAACAAGTTTTCTGCCGAAAATTCGCTGTTTTTCGCGTAGCATTACATAACTTTCTGTCTACTCCGTAGTTAGAAAGTAATATCTACTCCCCATAGCGAGAAAGTAAAAGGCTTTGTAGTTGAATACATACAGTAGTGCATCGCGGAGATTCAACTACATTGGTAAACAGTAAATTAAATTCCAAAGTCTTCGAGAAAAAATGCAACGCAGATTGCGCGTTCTTCTTATGTTTGAGCATATTCAAATAATGTGTTTTTAAAATAAAAAAATTGTTAGTAAATAAAACTAGTAGTGGGAATGTACGGCATTCCAAAATTTGTCGTCTCTTGGTGTTTTGTAAGAAAATAAGACCCACGCCGATTTTACGTTATTGTATAATATTGTATGGTTTAAGCAAACAAATTGAAACCATTTTTGAGAATGTTGTTGAAGCTCCGTGTAAAGAACGCCCAAAAATCAAAATACCTGTATCAAACTCGTAGAACCCTGAGTTAGTTTGGATCGACCTATCGAATATCAATTTTGGAGAAAATTATCTGAACGGCTTAGGCGCTAACGTTGTTCACAGATGGATGGACATACAGACGTTTTGTGGTCAATCAATTTTTCGGTGTTAAAATCCCACAATTCTGATCACACTAGTTAGAGTAAATAATTGACTACCTATAGAAACAAGATTTATCCAATGTTTCGTTATCAAGGTCCGGAGTTTTTCTGTCGAATAATCGCCGTTTTTGCCGAAGCATTGCAATAATTTCTCTATACTGCGTAAGCAGTGTGCGAGAAAGTGAAAAGTTCATGCATATTTAAAACAAATCGAGTCATGTTTACTTGAGGTGAAGGCAATTTAATTTTTTTTTTTCAAAAACGGCTTTAATTTTTTTAAACCTTTTGTTTTCTAAGTGCAAAGACCGCTTATATATGGCATAGATATATTTTTAGTTGAAGTTTCAACATTTTTGAAAATTTCAAAAGTTATAGACAATGCGAGAAAGTATGTGCTGTTGGGAACCATCAGTACAACTAACTTGTGATGGGGAGCGAGTATGAGGTGTCCTGTTGCTGCGAGACTCCCCTCGCTGTGGTGTCCCCCCTCCCGTTTCACCGCCCCTCCATGTCCCCCACCCCCGAATCCACGCCAGACCCCAGGCGAAGGGCGATTCACAACTGTTCACAACCTTGACAGTCCTTGTTTATCGAGAAACTGGAGGCGGCAAATCCGCTGCCTGAAGCTCAGTCAAACGACCACCGCCAGTGTGTCGACTACTAGAATACATTGCAGGACATGATAGTTGCACACTGTGTTTTTAACATAGTTTTTCATTACAATGCGTGAAGAAATGTGTACAAATGTAAAAGTGTTGACTGAGTGGAAGTCGAGAAACGTCGTTCAAAAAGATTGTTCTGAAAAATTTTATTATTGGCATGTGATACCGTTAATGTATATAGTATTGTATATCGATTTATAATTTGATAAGTGGTCTTTATAAAATATTTGTGGCGCATCAGAGAAACGAATGTAAGAAGACTTCGACTGGGATTTCTTACAAGCAATGTTTTATCAACTGACATGGTCATCATGCGTTCACAATTGCGGCGTCACTGGTCGTAAGTAAAAGGCATCCTTATCGTCAGAGAGAGATTCAGCGCAGTTCTTACCTGACAGTTCTGGTGAGTGCATGTTTGTACCGAAATTGTAGAAGAAAAATATATAAAATTTCGAATTAGCATCTCGAATTTCATAGGTTATTCACGTAGTCACCAGTATTTTACTGCGAATATATAGAATTTTTTCTCCGGGTTACACAAACCTTAATTGAATTGTTTAAGATTTTGAAAATAATTTTATGCATTTTCTTAGTTTTGCTCGGAGTAAATGAGATGTGTCTAAGAGTTGTGAACGAACGAAGTGCACACAAAATATACTACTCAACTGTCAATTATATTATTCTTACAGCCTTCCTTAATAAACTTGTATTATTTATTTAAAATTTTTTTTGTATGTAGTATGTATTCAATGAATCTCAGTCTAGTCGCCTTCATTTCGATTAGACTGAATTTTTTCCATCATCCGGTAGGTTGCTTGTAGAAATGATTTTTAAGTTATTGCATCCGTAGGATTCCTAAAGAAGAAGTTTTCAGTACTATATTAAACTAGCTTAAAATGGTCATTGCTAGGAAATTTATATGTTTTTTATAATCGTGTATAACAACTGACGTTCACGGCGTTGCACGGATTTTGCGTTAACGAAGCTACAGAACACCAATCACAACGCTTTCTTCGTGAGTTTAGATGAAAAAACATGAAGTAATCAAATATACAAAACAATGTATTAACTATGTTTTTAACCTGTTTATTTCAAACTTAATAGCCCTCGCATTGCTCCAGTATGCGTTTTTCAGCGTCTCCTTTATTCATTAATTCTATTCTAAAGTATCCCTGCTCAATTCCGCCATAACCGGTCTTGCACTAGCCCCACCTTCCAAATCACCAGTCTATTTGAATCACTTTCTAACTAAATTAATTAAAAAACCTGAAACCGGGAGCGGTAGCTCAGTGCATCAACTGATGTCACTGCAGCGCCTCTGACCGAGAGGTCCTAGGTTCCCACTCCTCTCGGCGGCAGGGTTTTTGACACTAGCTTTTCAGCTAGGTCGAATTCAGTCGCTGTCTGGAGGACAATTCTAGCGGCCGGCTGCTCTGATCGGTAGTTTTCCGTGGATCCGTAGATCAACACCAGGCAAATGCCGGAGCAGTATCCTACCAAATGGGCCACGGACCGCGCGCGATCTGTCCTTCCCATTCCTTGTCCTATCCTCTCCTCTAACACAAACACACTTTCACTAACATCCACTACACTATGACATATTCGGGAGGTCGGTCGGGAGATTAGCTGCCCCGCTGGGGGGAGAGTCCTGGTTAGGGGGAAACCCTACTAGCCGACGGTAGGTCGGGGCCGGATCTCGCCATCCAGCGGGGAAAGATCACCGCGCATATCCCGAGAAAAAACATGCACTACACTAACGGGACTAATGACCAAAGCAGTTGACGTGAAACACGTTGAAACACGAAAAAATCAAATCAAATCAAAAAACCTGAACTAAAAGAAAAGTCCCTTTATTCTCGTCAATGATGTCTGTGGAGTTTTATGGACTTTATAATAATACAATAAATTACTCAAAAGTATTCCTGCCTAATATGGTAGCAATCACACCAGTGGCAGTAGAATGTTTTTTGTATACCATCATTATAAACGACCTTTTCTGTTACAAGAAATCGTTCATAAAAGGGCCTTTAACGGCACAAATGATTATGTATTAGCTTTTACGGCATAAATGATTGCTTCATCACACATTCAACTAAACGAAACTAGAGATTCGTGGGTTCTACAATTATAATGCTTTTATACAAAAATATAGCGTATGTAACTCGTTTATTATGTTGAAATATTGCATTCATACAAATTTGAAACTCGCACCTATCGTCGCTCGTTTTGAAAACACGTGCAATAAAGCTTAACATTATAAAGTAATTGCATAAAATTCTATTGTGCTACATAACATTGTTAACAACTTCACTTTTATATAATAGATTACATTGAGCCTTCTCATTACATTATTAATTTAATATTTTTAAACCGCTCAAAACTTTTAACTTTCCAAGTTGTTAGAATAATTTTGATTGTTCACGTTGACATTGTATAAATTAAATGTGGTTAAAGTAGAGAACGCAGTACGCCCTTAGAAGAGCGGCGGGGGTAGGGGGAAACGGAAGTGAGTGGGAATGAGGGCAGGGGGGGAGGGGTGTCTCGTTAGGTCCTCCCTAAGATTACGCACACCGCTCTGAAATAAATTAATAAAACTCACGGATATGCGATTTTCACTTATCGTAAAATTTGGAGACGCCCTCAAGGAACGAGAAAAGCCTCTCAGTCGATCCCTTTCTTACTGCACTTCCACTCGAAACGACCACACAACTCCTTTCGCTTGTCCAACCTCATCCGACATTTACACAGACGACACGTAAATCCTGCAGGAATCAAACCACGTTTTTGCGCCTACTCAATTGAGTACAAAACACTCAAAAATCGGTTTCGGCGCAACGCTTAAAAAAACACATTCATACACACCATCCTAGCACAAACACTAAGAACACATACAAATCACAAAGAACCAAAAGAGTACAATAAATATAACTGTACGACAGCAACGTAGATAGTCCAACACAGAATCACAGGGATAGAACACCATGATTGCGGTACAATTTGATAATGGAGCTCCGACAAAATACTAAAATGAAATTGCCGCCCCTAACTTATGACGTCACGATCGTGGCCAATTACAAACGGTTAAAATATATTTCAGTAATGTTCATAATTTATTTAGAAATAGTAGTGTAGTTGTTAGTTTATCAACAGGCTGCGCGTGTGCACGCGGCAGCCTCGCCGAAAAACCGCCTCACTTTGCTTATTATAAGTATTTACGAAATTACACTGCCCCTACCTCCCAAAATATTCCTCTCATAAGCCCCTAATCACCCCTCCTCATTCCCTCCACCGTGGTGCCGGTTTAAACAACTACCTTAAAGTTGTACGGTGTTCTTAACATCAGCCTTAAATGTTTTACAAATTTCCATTCTAAGAGTAATGTCTTAACATGATCTGAAATTCTTATTCAACTAACACCAACCAATGGTAGCTTTTATATATTTAATACCAAAAACGCATAATAAAATAATTAACATTAAAATAATTTTAATTTGTGTGTTTTGACATGAAATATTTCCACATTCCTACCTCATTGTTTACTAACACAGTTAACTACCACAGTTATATTCCTTTGACACCCTCACCACTGAAATTTATGGGACCCAGGTGTGTAGGTCCTCGACCGACAATGGCCACCTCCGTTTCGTTTTACAGTTACTCTATGATTCATTATGATCTGCCTCGTGGGCCGCGCTGACTAATTAGTGGTGGAACTGCGGTTTCCGTCCCCACTCTCGCGAATTTATCATCGTCAACTGACGAATAAATGAGTTCCCTGTTCGGGGCGGGGCGTGTTAGAGATGCGTGCTTCCTTCCCTTACACATGTTTGTGTGTTTTTATGTCACGGGATTTTGGATGTTTTCATTTGTCTTTGGCTGCAGTTCTGATTTATTGGCAGCTAAATTATCGGAACGCGCTTCTTAACAGAAAATATATTTTTTCCGAAGAAAAGTGGATAATTTGCGAACTGATACGAAATGGTTTCATTTCATGCTCTTGATTGTTCTGATTATTTGTAAACACATGAGTTATTTTATTTTAATTTGAATATCTTTGAGTTAATATGACGTCGTTTCAGTATATACATTTTTCAGCAGTGACGTAATATAAAAAAATCTAAAACAATATAAATGATAACTACACAAGATTTGAATGACACGAAAAACTGGAAATTGATGTATAAACATGGGTTTATCAGTGTACTAAGTACACGTTTCACCAACGTGTTTAATATGTATCCGAGATTATTCATGTATCTTTACTTTGGCGACTTGGGTATCGGTGTTTTCCTGCTCTTTGTTATAATATTTTGACCCATTTTGTATTTGTTTCTAATCTGTCGTGGTAGATTGAACAGACATGTTCAGTAATAAACCAATAGGTTAGTCAAACGGGTAAATTATGTACACATCTCTGCCCTTCGCGTATATACCAGTAATCAGTCACCCATCAAGATGACCGGACTTCGATTTGATGGGCATGCCTCCTCTACACGAAGTAGCAGTTACGCTTTATGCGTAGGTCAGTCAAAAAGTAACGTCTCTATTTTTTCTACTTGTATAAAATTAGTTACGTTCAAAATTTGAATGTGATACTTTTCCCCAAACCTTCTTCTACAATCCACTGCAGTAGTAACTTTCTGTGTCGACATGTGGCGGCACAGTAGTCGCTTACTAAATAGACTTAATCTGTCAGAGTGACAGAGTGGCAGAACAAGTCAATCAATTTTTAATTCCAATTTACATAGGATTTCAAAGCAGGCTTTACGGCCTCCGTTCGTGTAAGAGGTGTCTTTGGTTTCGTTAAATACAAAGGTACTCTGGAAAAATACGAACACGATCATATTTCGATTTTGACTGAATTGCACAAATATTTTATTACGACTAAATTCTCATTCTTAGAGCGTCACTGCTTACATCACTGCTGAAGTCATGCAAGAGAAAGGTTCCAAGGAAGAAGTCCCCTGTCATTAAATATTTGCTTTTCACGTTTTACTTTATGGAATTGAAACATTTCGTATTCTCTTGTTAAGTAAAGAACTATAGTACTGCAGACACGTACTATACTATATTATTGCAGTGGGCTGTGCTTCTTAAAATATTGAATTTAATACAGTATTATTTGGAAGTATTCTATTTGTGGTTCTTGAGTTGTATCTGTGCTACTTTCTCGAGATTCATTTTATATAGTTTTTGTCCCGCGGCATTTGCCTACTACAGGCCTCTAGTTGTTATTGTTATTATTGTTATAATATTATCTTTCATTACGTATTATAAAAACTTGGAGAATGTGTGAACCGCGCGGATGCTGGAGCCGCTGCAGGTTCTTTTCTGGACGAGGCCCACTGTGAGAGCGCATTTCTCTTATCGCCACCGCGTTTTCCACCCGCGCGCACACGGCTCAGCCCCACCCGGCCCGGCCCCACCCGGCCTGGCACTCCACCCCGGCAGCGCCTTCCACGCAATCGGCGTTTCACCCAAATACGCCCTTCCAGAACGCCACCGCCCACGCCCACGCCCTCCCCCGCCGACCACCCCGCCCTGCACTCTTCCATGCCTTCGCTCCGCCCCTGTCCCTGTGCCCGCCCCGCCCTCTCTATGCAAGTCTTGCCACCCGCCCTCCCCGGCCCGGCCCCGGACCCCCCACCCAACCCGCCTCGCCCCGCCCCCCCCGCCCCTCCCCCCCTCGCCATCCCCCCGCCTTCGCCTTCGTTTTCGCCTCTGCCACTATCCCCGCCCCGATCTCGCCCCTGCTTCGGTAACCAAGGCTTGCCGTCCGCCTACCCTGTCCGTCCCGATCAACGCGCGTCCGTCCCGATCAACGCGGCCAGCTCCGCCCCACCCAACTTGTTCCGCCCCGCTCCGCCCCGCTCCGCCCCGCTCCGCCCCGCTCCGCCCCGCTCCGCCCCGCTCCGCCCCGCTCCGGTCTCCTGGCTGTCTCCTTGCTGTTTCCTGGCTGTCTCCTTGCTGTCTCCTTCCTGTCTTCCTGTCCTTCCCGCCCACGGCGCCCAGCCACGGGCGCTTGCTCTAGCTCCGCCCCCCGCCTTCACCATCTGAATTACGCCACCCACCCGTCCCCCTTTCCTCCGCTGCCCTTGACGCCCACACCGCCTTTACCACCGCAGCCTCCCCTCCCAGCGCCGCCACACCCACTAGCCGCCTGCCTTCCGCGGCGGCTTGTTTTTCTTCTCGCTCGGCTCACGATTCAATCACGTGATTTGCTTCGGAAGGAGCTGTCTTATTTGTCAGAGATAAAGAAATAATCCTCCTATTTGGAGTCCCCAGTTGTCTTCTCAATTATTTTCCATTTCAGGTTCCATTATTGTGTTATAGAATGTCATATTTAGGTTCTGACTAACACGGTGTCTTCGCTTCACGGGATGTTTCAAATCCTTCTCTTTCACTTTGAAATATTTAGAGTTTATTCACATTAAAATAAGAACTTGCTTTGAAGGATTAATGATGAAAAGATACTTAAATTACTTTTACCATTTAATGTTCAACACACACATCTAGTTTTTGGAAGTGCTGTATGTATTCGATCCCAAAATGTGCGGCTTCAACAATTGAACATAGTAAAGTGATTCTCGGTGAAAATAAATTCCACTACTTCTCAAAGCAAATATCACGTTTTGTTAGTAAAATTCTAATTCAGTTATTTTTTCAAAAATAATATAATTTGCCTTGTTTATGGCGTAAAGCTTATTGATTTAACTGTAAAACTTTGCCTATTGGTACAATCATGTGCACGTTTTCAAACGCTTGAATATCAAATAGTGAAAACAAAAAAAGTAATTTGAAGCACATAATTTCATTTACATGACAAACGAAATTTAACATTAAAATTACGCTCGTAAGATTAAATAATTGTTACCAAATACGAAAAAATGCATCTCAAAATCTACCCTTTTAGCTTTTTATTGAAAGACATATTTCTATGGACTTCTCACGTCTTTTTATATTTGAAGGAACTGAAATGCATAACGTTTCCAAGCAGTGTGTAATAGTGGTAATCAAAGTTAGATGGACAATTATTTAGAGGAGCAAATTTTGCAAGCAGTAAGTATGTCCCTGCACATGAGCACATAGCATATTCGGACGTTTGTTGTAGTCTTCTGAGCACGTTCTATTCCGGAACAGAAATCAAAAGCTCTCTTTGATTTCACAGAAGAAGCTCTTGCCGTAAACTCACTGTTCCACTTCGTTGCTTCTCTCAAATGCTGGGGCAACGAAATGCGATCTATGCCGAACTACTTTCAGAAATAACCTGTGTGCTCTGAAATACCATCGTTACGCACCGCTTCAATGTACCTGCTGCATTTCCCTCGGAAACTCTCTCAACTTGATGTTGAAATAAGCATCTTACACCGAAGCGGGAGGAAGGTGTGTTTCCTAAAAGCACTGATGGATAATAACAGTCTAATACTTTATCAAAAATGTTGAAATGTAACTGGCACAATTATTTGCGGGCTAGATGTTACAATCGGGGCGAAAATCTTTTAACGAAAACACGAGATAAAATGAAACAAACACGGTAGAATCCACACCAGCAATAGATTTTGAGGGCGATATGTAGTATATCACCAAAATTAGTGAGAAATTGGTTGAAAGGTAATGAGTAAGATACCTGAAAGATCAGAGTGGAAAATATTTTTATGATTTGAGAAAAGGAACGAAATAGGACTACACTTAGCACGGGTGTTTAAGGGTTAGAGGAAAACCATGGAAAAGTCAAGTTATACTGAACGACAGAGTGTTCGTACATCACAATACACGAAGATTTCTCTATATATAATATACGCATTTATCTATATACGAAATCTATATTTATATTGTATGAATTAATACAAGCAAAAACCCCAAATACACAAAGAAAGAGATTTCGTATAGGTTGAAAATGAAGTAGAGAAATCAAACACAAAATACATCAAAATTAATACGTCGTCATCGCCTTTTTTTTTTTTTTTTTTTTTTTTTTTACACATAATACGTCCTACTTCAGCCCCTTATTTCCTTGTAAATGAAAGTTTTTTGTCATCTTTCTCTAATCGGTAAACTCGGATTTCAAGTCAGAGCCGTGTCTGAACATTTTGGTCCCCGCGAAATTATCATTTCTAGGCATACAGGTAAAGTAGCAATGACCTAGCTTTTTAAGTTTACACAAGCAAATACAATAAATGAGATACAATAAATGTTTTTTTTTACCGTGCACAATCAAATACAATAAATGAGAGAGTTTTGTTTAAATGAACAAGTACTACTAAAATTAAAATACATAATTTTAGGAGTAACGGATTGTTTTAGCCGTGAGGTGAAACGGAATAATTTCGACGCGCGCAGTAAACACTTTTTCACGAAATTATCATAATATCGTAGATTGCTCGCCACACACAAAAATGTAAATAATATGAAGGGAGATAAATATTACATGCTGTAGTATTTCCAGAAAATTATAGAAAGCCTTCCCAAAATTTCATTCATTCCTTTTTATACCGAAAGGGATTGGATTTTTGAAATGGGCGGGCTATTCGCCACTCGTTAGGGCGCTCGAAGAATATTCAACGGTCCACGGGACCCCCGCGAACTTCTTTGTAATATTGCTTCTTTACCTATCTTTGGGGCCAGGTAATGGAAGGGTCTCCAATATTCATATAGCGCAGCTCTCAGAGGTCTGCATAATTTTCGATAGGCGTTGCAAATTCGGAAAAGAGCTGGCAAGACGAGTTAGACTCGGCCATTTCTATAAGCACTCGTAAACCTGGCTTAAGTCCAGAGACCGCGATAAGCGGGGGAGACATAGAGGGAAAGAAAAAGAGAGAAATAAATAATGATAAGAGAGAGGGAGAAAGCTAGAATGGGGAAAGAGAGGGAGAAAGCTAGAATGAGGAGAGAGAGGGAGAAAGATAGAATGAGAATAATTGAATAGCTTTAAATGAAAAAATCATCGTTATCATCACTATTACCATCATCACTATTATCATTTTTATCATAAATTCATACATAATCTTTGTTATCATAACCTTTATCACTATAATCATTGTTATCATGTTAATGAACATCATTGTAATGAAGGAAATCACAGCGGGAGGGAAGCGTCGTGCTGTAGATACACCGGCCAATCTAAAAAAGAAAATGAACAGAAATAAAGAATGGAGATGAAGAGAAAAATTATTCTGAATTCTATGCCTAAAAGGCGTACACAATCATTCACGTACTCTGTTGCTTCGTTTACCTTTCACTCAAACGCAGCAGTAGGCAACCGAGGTGAGGAGTGCATTCCTGTGATCGTGGGGCCGTAGCGGAGCCACCTACTTACGAATCCCTTTAGCGTTCATCATTTCGCCCGGGCTCGTTCGGAGCGCTCTTCTCCGGAGGGAAGGCAATATAGCCAGCTCCTGACCCCGCGAGGCGGCGAGCGTGCGGCGACAATAAAATTATTCGGAGCGGCAGTAAAGCGCCAATTGGCGTCGGAATGGGCGGGCGCGAACGAGCGACGGCGGTGAGGCAGGTGCGGGCCTGACGACGGCGAGGCGTGACGAGGACGGCGGGGTGCGACGAGGACGGCGGGGCGACGAGGACGGCGGGGGCGATGAGGACGGCGGGGCGACGAGGACGGCGGGGCGACGAGGACGGCGGGGCGACGAGGACGGCGGGGCGACGAGGACGGCGGGGGCGACGAGGACGGCGGGGCGATGAGGACGGCGGGGCGACGAGGACGGCGGGGGGGACGAGGACGGCGGGGGCGACGAGGACGGCGGGGCGACGAGGACGGCGGGGGCGACGAGGACGGCGGGGGCGACGAGGACGACAGGGTGGGGCGGGGGCGGCAGGGGGCACGAGGGGAACGGGGGCGCAGCGAGGACGGTGGGGGCCTGACGAGGACGACCGGGAGGGACGAGGACAACGGGAGCGTGACGAGGACGGCGGAGCGTGACGAGGACGACGGGGGACGAGGACAACAGGGCGTGACGAGGACGGCGGGGGCGTGACGAGGACGACGGGGGGGACGAGGACGGACGGTGGGGGTGGGAGGAAAACGGAGGGGGCGACGAGGACGACGGAGACGATGAGGGCGACGAGAACTGCGGGGGCGGGCAGTGAGGACGGTGGGGGCGGGCGTTGAGGTCGGGTTGGGAGGCCAGCTAGGCCGGCGGGGGGGGTAGGCGGGCGGCCAGAACGGGGGGCGGCACGGGGCGGGGCGGGGGGGAGCCGGGGGCTGTTGCGTCGCCAGCTCGGAGCACGTCGCAAGCCGCCCGACCGTTTGCCGCTGGGAGGGCGCGACTGCGCGGCAAGGGGAAGCAGAAATTGGCCGGGGCGCCCAACAGCTCTGGGCGCGAGAGGGCGTCCACGGTGCGGAAAATACCGGAAGAAATTATTTCCTTCTTTTTTCTCTCTGCGTCTATCTTTTGCCTTTTCCCCTTTATTTGTTTCTTCCTCTCTTTTTTCGTGTTTCTGTATTCCTCTCTTTTTCGTTTGATATCTGATTATTTTTCTAGAGTTAATTTTTCACATCTACCCATCGTTCTCTCTTTACTGTTTTCTTATTTCATTCGTCTCTTTGGTTTCTGCTTTCCTTCCTTCTGGAGCCTGTGATTAGTAATAATAATAATCCAAAATTAAGTATATAAAACGAAGTGTGTGTGTGTGTGTGTGTGTATATATATATATATATATATATATATATATATATATATATATGGGAAAGAACTTACCAAAGAATATTAAGTTTAATAAAAAAGTAAAATAAGTCAGTTGGAAAAACAAAATAAAAAATAAGAAAAATTAATTTCCAAATTGCAAATAAATTGCAAGTGCAAATAAATTTTGCACTTACTATTATATATTTTTCAATTTTTACTCAATTCTATTTTAGTCCAGACATTCCAATTACTGATGATTTAATTATCTACATTATGATCAATCTCACCCAATAATTACCCTAAAAGGTGTTGTAATTTTACATGACAAACCAAATATTTTTCTAAAAAATTGAACATTGATTGTCGGAAAAAAGAGGAATACCTGTGTTAAGTTATCAAGAATAGAAATTATGTACCATTTCTGTATGTGATTTACAAAAAGGTTTTCAGTTAACTGATGGGTATCTGAGAAACACAAAAATTTAATTATCTTTTTTAGTACCTTAATTTGCAAAATCTGTAATTGAATGATGCTGGGAACTGAGTCGGAGAAGTCCCCTTGTCGGAGAAGCGTAAGGTAGTGCAATAATATATTATGTAAAACTATCTGGCATTTATAATTAAGAATTGAGTATTATTTCCTGGGGGATCACTTTTTGAACATTTTAGATTGGATTTGTTTATTGCTGCGAGAAATTTTGAGTCTCTAGGAAAGTTTTTTGTCCATCAGTACTCATAGATATTTCTTGTTTCATTTTCCATTTAACTCCCGAATTTAATTGAGAATATGTCCCTTGTCGGAGAAGCGTAAGGTAGTGCAATAATATATTATGTAAAACTATCTGGCATTTATAATTAAGAATTGAGTATTATTTCCTGGGGGATCACTTTTTGAACATTTTAGATTGGATTTGTTTATTGCTGCGTGAAATTTTGAGTCTCTAGGAAAGTTTTTTGTCCATCAGTACTCATAGATATTTCTTGTTTCATTTTCCATTTAACTCCCGAATTTAATTGAGAATATGCCCAGGGCCAGTCAACAGGATATTTGTAGAACGATCGTGAGGTGAACAGTATTGTTAAACATTGTCGTAGAACTCAAACCAACAGTTATATCTGAAATCATCATATAGTTAAGTGCGTAAGATGTTCGGTTAGAATGGTTTCCTTTTTTTAAATTTGTGATTAGCCATCACTTAATGTCAAACAGAAGTGACACAAGCAAGCATGCTTACATCCATACATATTGCTGAAAATGTTGGGGAAATTATGGAAATACCACTAGATAACAAAGCGAGGAATAAAAACACCGAATTGCCTTTGGACGTTAGCCATATAACTGAATCCTTTGGGAAAGTAGATAGCGGTTTGGTGTGCCAAGAGGGGTTGGGGGTGACAGTGCAATGTAACATATCGTTCTACAATGGGCGAGAGAAACGAGGCGGACAAGATGTTACAGATACATGGATAAGTCCCATACTTTCCCACACTTTGTCTGACGACGGGTATTGTCACGTAGAAATTTTCATTCTTCCTTGTGAACATTAAACATGTTCGTTAGAATTTCACAAAAATACATTTGTTCTATATGCATGTATATGTGTAACCTGAATTTTCTTTAAAAAGATGTATAAAAATATAAGGTTGGTTGGTTAATGATTCCGGGCGCGTCATGAGCTTAGGACATTCCCGTAAGTGTAGTGCGTGCTTTTGATCGGGAGATGGTCGGTGATCTCCCTCTGGATGACGAGATCCGCCGCCGACCTACCGTCAGCTAGTGGGGTTTCCCCGTAACCAGGACTCTTCCACCAGCGGGGCACCGCCCCAGCCGGGACAAGCTCTAAGCTCCCGGCCGGTCTCCCGGAATATGTGGTAGTGTAGTGCATGTTAGTTTAAGTGTGTGTGTAAGGGGTGAGATAGGACAAGGAAGAGGAAGTACAGATCGCGCGCGATCCGTGGCCCGTTTGGTAGGGTACTGCTCCGGCATTCGCCTGGTGTTGATCGGAGAAACCACGGAAAACTACCGATCAGAGCAGCCGACCGATGGACTTGTCCTTCAGAGAGCGACTGAATTCGATCTAGCTGAAACGCTGCTATTGCAAATCCTTCCACCGTCGAGACTCAAACTTAGAACCTTCTGGTCAGAGGCGCTGCAGTGACATCAGTTAATGCACTGAGCTACCGCTCCCGGTAAAATATAAGGAATATTGCAGCATTTAAACTGCAGATGTGACAAAGCGACCACTCTTTGCCTCTTCTTGCACCTTACTCCATCACTCCAACGTGTCTAAAGTGGACGGTTTCTGCATCTCTTTGCAACGCCAGCGAAGCTGCTACATATGTTGAAATAAAATTATTTCTCGGGCATGATATGTTCGTCTCTCGTAGACGTACTGTTACAATATAAAATTGTATAATCTATGAAAATCGATCGATGAACTAATGTTGCTAAAATAAATTTTATATTGCAACTCTTAAATGTGTGTAACTCTGGGTACTAAGTATTACAATTAACTATTTAAAACTGAAATGAAATTCTTGAGAAGTAGGGCTGTTAAGGAAACTTTAGTCTCAGGATTATCTTAAAACTTATCGCCCCGAATTCCGCACCATTCAAGCCTCCTCTAAACTACATTCCCTGTCCCTCATCTTGTCAATAGTCGTTCCCTTCGCGCCATCCTGACAACTGTTTCAACGCCAACTGTTTACATGATCGGTGCAGTTTGCGATGGTCATTTGTCAAAAAGCCGGCTACTACGCAACTACTTTGAATGACAAGGCTTCAACTGGCACAGTCTAACAAAATACGTTGTTTGTCAGTCTTCTGCTGCAAATAGAATCTGTAGACAAATAGCTATTGTAAAGAAATATCTACTGTTGGTAGAGACAAGACTGAATAATGAATTATACTTTGACACCAATTTACTCGAAATGAATGAAATATTAGTTCAAACGTTTTCATTCCCATGAGTCGTGCCGTCTTAATTTACATTTCATACGCAAATATCACATATTTTATGTAGTTCACAGTGTAGATACGGTTTGGGCTATTGTTTCCAAATAAAAGTAAAAATGAAATGTGAAAAGAAGGGAAGTGTACGGAGAAGTAGCGAAGTGTACTTGCTCTTCATAAATATTAATATTAAATTTGATTCAAAAAGCGTTTAAAATCAACATAATCAAATGCAATCACAGAACCCTGTTCTTTTAACGTTTTTCTATTAACAAGGATCTTTCATAACTCGAATACGATTACGTCTTAGACACTTAGAAGCTTGTTTACACGGTCGAAGATTTTGAGGTAGGTTCCTCATTTGTAATGTAGTTTATGATGTGATCGTTTCGAATCTTCTATTGTTCCTTTGGAGTTCAGCTTTTATGTACCTCCATTCTGTAGCAAAGACGGTCAGTGACGTCGAATATCCTCACATGTGTTTAGTATCTCGAATTTTACGAAACTACGTTCAGAGTGTTTCCCCCTGAAATAGTTATCTCACGCGTATACTTAATCATAAAGTAGAAGTAAGAATACTAAATTCATTACCGTCACAGTTTGAATTGTCAGCGTTTAATTTTGGGCACGATGTCAGAAAATCAGCTTTCTGGGATGATTGTGAGATGAATAGAAAGAGACACCCACCCCATTAATTGCTACCTGGAGCCAAACCCCAAGCCATATCTATTCACACACGCTAAGATAACTTAGTAACATCGTTCCATCTGCAGTATAGTTGACGAGAAGAATTTGAGTCCCGACGGCGCCAGATTTTCGGTTCGAGCTAGATAGCTAGGTAAATTCATACAGTGTCTGGAGCAGAATTCTAGCGGTCGCTGCTCTGATCGTTAGTGTTATGTTGTTTCTCCAGTCAATAGCAAGAGACGATTGCCGGAGAAGAACCTTAACAAACGAAACACTACATTTTTTTACCTTTGACTCTCACTCTCTTACATAAACACCCACACACATTTACACGCACTACACTACCACACGTACCTCAATGGAGGAGGCCGGCTGCTCTGATCGGTAGTTTTCCGTGCTTTCTCCGATCAACACCAGGCGAATACCGGAGCAGTACCATAACAAATAGGCCACGGACCACGCGCGATCTTTCCTTCCTCTTCCTTGCCCTATCTTTTCCCCTCACACGCATGCACTACACTGCCACACTTGCCAGGAGACGGGTCGGGAGCTTGAAAAATGAAAAATACATGCACTACACTTACGATACTAATGACATTTGTTGGCGTGCCCGAAATCAATAACAACCAACCAACCAATGGTGGATATCTCTATTCATGGTTCCACAGTCGGTGTGCATATGTTCTTTTGATCTCACATTCCATTGTGGGACAACAACGCTACCGGGGATATCAAAAAGACCACACTTACTGATCGTAATATCTTAATTGGCGCACCCGCAATCAACGCTTCCCCTCTCACCCACTCACCTCCACTTAGCAGCGCGCTCCCAACACGCGCTTCCTGTCCGCCCAGCGTCTGCTGCGAAAGGGCCTGTCGCCGCCCGCCGCCCGCCGCCCGCCGCCCACCGCCGCCCACCGCCGCCCACCGCCGCCCACCGCCGCCCACCGCCGCCCACCGCCGCCCACCGCCGCCCACCGCCGCCCGCCGCCCACCGCCGACCACCGCCGACCACCGCCGCCCACCGCCGCCCACCGCCGCCCACCGCCGCCCACCGCCGACCGCCCACCGCCCACCGCCCACCGCCGACCGCCGACCGCCGACCGCCGACCGCCGACCGCCGACCGCCGACCGCCGACCGCCGACCGCCGACCGCCGACCGCCGACCGCCGACCGCCGACCGCCGACCGCCGACCGCCGACCGCGGTGCAATTGCTGCGGTGCGTGAGGTGACGGCCACGCCCCCAATCGATGCTTCCGCCGCCGCCGCCACTGGTGCCACAAAAAGGACCCGTTCCCCAGGGCGCGGTTTTTGGGCGCGAGGCGGCCGCCGCCGGGCGACAGGTGCGGACCCGCCCGCACGACAGTTTGGGAGGGGGCGAACACTGGGGCGGGCCCAATTGAAACATTTTTTCGCAAGGTCGTTCGGTTTTTTGTGGAAGGGACTGAAGCGGAACAATTGAATGTTTCTGAGTATATCGTGGTGGTTTTGGTATTATTTAAAAGTGAAAAATATCTCTTTTCTGGAATAGAACTTAATTTTCTCGATGTCTCTGAGATCTTTTTATTTTCTAAAACGGTCAGAATTGATAATCGCTATAATTCTAGTTTTTTTAGTATTCTTGTTCATTGCTTAGATAAGATTCATGTCCGTTACGGCGTTCCGCAGGGCGCGGTTTTTGGGCGCGAGACGGCCACCGCCGGGCGACAGGTGCGGACCCGCCCGTACGACAGTTAGGGAGGGGGCGAACAATAGGGCGGGCCCAATTGATTTTTTTTTCGGAGGGTCGTTGTGGTGTGTTTTTGTCGAAGAGACTGAAGCAGAAAATTGAATGCTGTCTGAGGTTTTCGTGGTGGTTTCAGTATTATTTAAAAGAGAGAAAGTCTCTCTTCTGTAATCGATCTTTACTTTTTACAATTCCTAGAAATCTTTTTATTTTCTAACAGTGTCAAATTTGATAATCGCTTTAATTGTACATTTTTACGTGTAATTCTTTTCGCTTAGGTAAGGTTTTTATCTCCTTAATTTTTTGTTTTATTTTTCCTGGTGCTGTACGGATCCGTTCGCACGAGATATGGCAAGGGGGAGTTAATGGGGCTACGTACAATGAGACGGGCGCAATTGGAAAATTTTTTGTGGCGTCGTATATTTTTGTCGGACGGACTGAAGCTGAAAAATATGAAAGTAATATCTTTCGTTATAGTTCCGGTATGATTTAAAAGTGAAAAATGTACTCCTTGAATTTAGTCTATGATTACTTTTTGATCTTCATGGGATGCTTGTATCTTCTAGAAAGATCAGATTATCAGACATGATAATTGCCGTTTTCACGTGTTCTTGTTATTGGCAATGAAGCTTCTAATCTTTTTCGATATAATGCGGAGATTTACGCGGGACGGTGACTGTCAGATGAGGCCCTACATGAACGAAGATGTGGTTAGTGCGGACAGATGAACTGTAATGAACTGACTGAACCCTGAGGTGAGCCATATTGGATTTTTTATAGCTTTGTGATTTTTTTCCAAAAGATCTGACGGAAAAAATTGGAATATGTCTGTGTTACGGATTGGCCTCGCTCATATTAAAAGTTAAATTGTTTCTTTATCTAGACATCAAATGGTTTTTTATCTCCGTTAGGTTTTTTTAAAAATAGTCAGACTTGAGAATTATCTTCTTTTTGGCGTGTACATGTTCTGGCCTTCATAAGAGTTTCTTCCAAATACAATAGGATGTTCCCCAGGGCGCGGTTGTTGCGCAGGAAGTGGCGTTCTTCGGGCCGCAGATGTAAACTGCACGCACGAGGTTTGAACGAGTTTCCAGCGGCCGGTCCAGCAGCACTTTCTTCTGTTGATATGCTCTTGTGAAGTAAAGCCTAAAATGCGAATGCACATTGTGAGTTTGAATATATTTTGGGCAATGTTTCAAGTCTGGCTCTGACACTGGCCTTCCTTTTGGACATTGCCTTAGCTCTTTAAAGATTCCGATTTTACTTTCTAAGGCATTTTTTGCCTTCGCTTCCAATTATAAGTATAATATTGAAATATATAGAACTCAGTCAGATACGTACAGATACCCGACAATTTTCGGACAGTTTTGGCATTGTTTAAAAATGAGAAAGGTTTTTTACTTTCGATCTGGGTTTAGTAAATTCTTACGTTATCGTTCGATTCACTTTTATTTTCGATTTCAGTTGTTTTCCCCTAGATTCTAATGTTCTCGATGTCGAATGCTTCGAGTGTGAAAACTTATTCATCGACTCACCCTTTGCATGGGCTAATGTTGGGGATAAGCAAATTTAGCACATGGGTGCCCAGTCTGCTCACTACTTAAGGACTAATATATTCGTCGCCTGGGATCGACGCAAGGTCGGACTTAGTTATTTTCCCCGTTATTTACGGCGAACCCTGATGGACAGGATATGGGACATGATTAGGGCGGGATATGTTGGAGAAGTTAATTTTGCGGTGACTATTGCTTGGGATCCAATACATGCCACAAGCGGAACATGGCACAGTGAGGAATAGGGGTTAAAAATCTATCGCTCCAGCCACATTTGAAAGCGCAAACTTTTCTATTTAAGTCAATATGTAAACTCCATACTTCTGAGGTAGGTGTTCCAATGATGTCAACTTGAAGATTGGCACTGGGAGCGGTAGCTCAGTGCATCAATTGATGTCACTGCAGCGCCTCTGGCCGGGAGGTCCTAGGTTCGAGTTCTGACGGCGGCAGGATTTTCGACACTAGCTTTTCAGCTAGGTCGAATTCAGTCGTTTTCTGGAGGAGAATTCTAGCGGCCGGCTGCTCTGATCGGTAGTTTTCCTTGGTTTCTCCGATCAACACCAGGCGAATGTCGGAGTTGTCGACAAACAAACGGGCCACGGACCGCGCGCGATCTTTCCTTCCTCTCCCTTGTCCTATCCTCTCCCCTTACACACACACTTACACTAACATGCTCTACACTACCACATATTCCGGGAGACCGGTCGGGAGCTTAGAGCTTGTCCCGGCTGGGGCGGTGCCTCGCTAGTGGAAGAGTCCTGGTTAGGGGGTAAACCCCACTAGCCGACGGTAGGTCGGCGCCGGATCTCACCATCCAGTGGGGGAAGATCACCGCCACCTCCCGAGTGAAAAAACACGCACTACACTAACGTGAATAATTACCAAAGCCGTTGACGTGCCCGAAAAAAATCGAATGAAATCAAATTGAAGATTGGCAATAATGACTTTTTTTGCCTTGATAACTTCATATTTCTCGTACTGTATGGTTTTCCCCAGGGCGTTTTTCGGCAGAGGGAGGGCGCGGACTGCTAAACTCGGGGTGACAGGTGGGACCTGCGCGCCGAGGGATGGCAATTGAATGTTGGGGCGACGCTGTGGGGCGGGCCAAATTGAAAAAAGTTTGGCACTCTCGTGATGTTTTCTGTCGAGTGAGTCGAAGCCGAAACAGTGTGTGTTTGAGGATGTCTTAACGATATTTAAAGCGGAAATTTCCTTTTAATATCGACTTCTTTTTTGTTTATACTTTAGTTTCGTTTGGCATTTTTAATGTTTTTAGATTTTCTTATTATTTTCTAAGAATGTCTGGTTTGATTATTTGCTTCGGTCTCATTTTTTACGTATTTTGTGTTCTTTTATTGATGACTTTGTATTTCGTATTCCTTGTGTCCTAATCCAGGGTTAATTTTTGGCGTCAAAGGCAGGTGATATATAGGCGCAGATGTATTAATCATATAAAATGCCCCAAAATGTCTAAATAAAAGTGAAATGGTTAAATAAGAAATAATAAAAAATCGCAAGTTTGGATGATTGCTTCAGATTAGATCCATTGCGTTTCTTAACATTTATTTGTTGTAGACAATAATTATCATTTAAACTCTTATAGTTTTTATCTAGAGCCATTTCTTTCATGTAAGTTCTTTTGCTGACACCTCATATCTGCAAAGAGCAAACATTAAGTCTTCCATGACACAACTCCCCAAAGGACAAGGGTCATATGCCAGTGCCAAGGGTGAGGCTTGAACCTTCAAATTTTCAGAAGGGTTCTGTGACAACTACTTTTATTTAGGAGCCCTATAGATTTACGATAGATTTTCACGTCCATGGTATGGCCACCTGTACTTACGGCTATTTTTCTCGGAAATCATTACTCGCATATTTAATCCGAAAGAAACTATTTTCAACCTTTCAGATTTTTCCTCATTTAATTTCTAATAAATCAATATCCACTTTGGAAATGGGGAATAAACCGTTATAACTTCATTGGCTTGCATCACTTTACTTAATGTGCTATTTTTTCTACCCCCAATGTATAATGCTGTCATTTAATGGCAGCAACCAGTTGCATTATGACACTCATTACGATACAGATTTCATTATGATACAGGTTCTTTACCAATCACAGAGAGGTTTACAAACCAAGTATTGACTCTTAATTAATTATTGAAAATCTTTCTTAGAAGTGTTTCGTTCGATTGGGTACATTACAATTGCTTTTGATATTGTATTATGCTTGTCAGTTTTAATTTCTTTTATTAGTAGTAATGTTTTCTTAGTAGTATCGTTTTTCGAATATTCTTTAAAAAAATTGGATCGTAATTTCTCTTTGATCCTATTTGACGAGCGCATACTTCCTTGCAGGCGGGCTGGTAACCACAGCCACCTGAGTGAGTATGCTAAGATAGAGGTTAGAGAGCTGTCCGCTAGGAGGCCTTCGCTGAAACCTGCATGTCAACTGCTACGAAACAATTCAATGTAAAAGTTTAACTTATAAAAGGCGTAGAAAAAGTACCTATGAAACTCGATGTAATGGGTATTAAGTTTACGATACTCGCTCGTCTCTCGCTCTATCATAATATAATACTCGTGTATTAATACATATCATTACATTATCGTTTAATAATGTACTATTTCAACTCTTCGTTTTGCCCACAACCCTGACCATTGTCGGGCCAATGTGTTATTTGGCAGCGATGGCGGATCCTGAAGGTGGACGGAGGCCCCAGAGGGATGAAAGCGGGGGCGGGGATGGAGCGGGAGAGGGGAGGGCGGGGATGTCGCGAGGGAAACGAAGGGCGCAACGGAAGGAGGGAGGGGTGCGGCCTAATTTGGCTGCCGTGTCGAATACACGCGGACACGGGCCTGGAGCCACCCCAGCCACCCCTCCCCACGCCCCGTGGGCAGAACCACTCGTTTCGGGGACACGTCCTCCCTCGCCCGTTCCTCCACCGGACGCAGTCCCTCACTCGAGAAAGTCGGGCCGACTGAGACGGCGGCAGCATTTTCGATACTAGCTTTTCAGTTAGGTCGAATTCAGTCGCTGTCTGGAGGAGAATTCTAGCGGCCGGCTGCTCTGATCGGTAGTTTTCTGTGGTTTCTCCGATCGACACCAGGCGAATGCCGGAGCAGTACCCTACCAAACGGGCCACGGACCGCGCGCGTTCTGTCCTTCCTTTTCCTTGTCCTATCCTCTTCTCTTACACACACACTAACATGCACCACACTATCACATATTCCGGTGACCGGTCGGGAGCTTAGAGCTTGTCCCGGCTGGGGCGGAGTCCCGCTGGTGGGAGAGTCCTGGTTAGGGGGAAGCCCCACTAGCCGACGGTAGGTCGGCGCCGGATCTCTCCATCCAGCGGGGGAAGATAACCGACATCTCCTGCAAAAAAATGCGCTACACTAAAGGGACTAATGACCAAAGCAGTTGACGCGCCCGAAAACACGAAAAAAATCAATCAATCAATCAATCAACCGACTGAGACGACTCACGTCAACAATTATAACCATCGTATCGGGAGGCCTTTATGTTTGAGTCTCGACGATGCAATGTAGTGGCGGAATTTCAACATTATCTGCATACGTCTAGGTCGACTCAACTTAGAACTCGTTGAATATCACATCACATACCTAGCCACTAAATTTTACTATTATTTACTTTAAATCCCTTCTCTTGCAACCTTTAGACTCGCCAAAATCCTATCCACACCAGAATAAAAAACAGATATCCCTACAATATATTCCTGAAAACCTTCTCTGAATTCGAACCTGAATAGGCGACCCAACAGGGCATCCTCAACCTTATGTTAGATTTACGTTTTAGAAAGAAGTTTTAAATGTAAGTTAGCAAGGAAACATTTCAAAAATATGCAAAGTTGGGACTTACACTGATCTATGTACAATCAACATAAATGAATAAAATAATAATAGTAATAATAATAATAATAATAATAATAATAATAATAATAATAATAATAATAATAATAATAATGTCTAGATCGAATTCAGACACAGCCTGTAAAAATATTATAAGAGAGCTGCTACTCCGCTCAGCAGTTTTTCGTGGTTTCTCGAGTCAGCACCAAGCGAATGCTGAAGCAGACCACAAACCGCGCACAAACCGCGCACGATTTGTTTCTCCCTCATCCTTTACCCATTCTCTCTCTTCAGACGTTACACAACACTGCAATACACTATCGCACTTACCGTGAGAGCAATCGAAACAGGGAGAGTGGGAGAGACCTGGAGAGAGAAATCCGCGCAAGTCTCCATAGAACGCGTAGCCGTCTTATCTGACGCGTCCGAGAAGTAATACCGCCACCTCTGTACTATTATATTCACTACACTTACGAGACTAATGACTAAAACAGACGACGCTCCTATACACACGAAATATTTACTCACTGGAGAAAGTCGAACGGCCTAACGGAAGTCGACTTTACACAATAGAGAATGTTTTACAGAAAAGACGAGAAAAGATTTTTCGTGACATTCATTCCGAATAATCGCCGTACGATGTGCGAGTTAACGCGGAACAGTAGATCATCCGGAGAGCTTTCATACGCTGTGAGAGTGGGATTCGGTCGGAAACGAGTCGCAAATGCGTGAGTGATATCCGTGTTCACTCTGAAACACATTGTGGGTTGATGGTTTAGAAGGTGCGCTCGGCCATTCATTGTAATAATCGACAAGAGAGCTACAATACACTATAATGAGTGAAAATAAAAGTAGATAACTGCAAGAGAATTCGGATATCTTTCCCATTGAAATCTCACATCGGAATAAATAATTGTTGTTTTGCATAGAATTCTCTAAATCAGTACTTTCATGTAGCAGGCGTATAAAAGACCGTGGATAGTTCGCAATTTTTTTCTATTCAGGATTCTATTTAGAAATTAATATCGTGCGACTTCGCCTTTAGGATAAACTGCCATTCGTGGGCGTGGTAGAAGAATCATAAAGTAAGGTGTGATTGTTATTATCTAGCACCTCGTAAACAATTTCCTGCAGCTGGTGCAGGCAAGCCAAAGGTACTCCATCTTGAGAATCCATTCTTTAGTAAAGGAAACTGTTAAAGTTTTAAAATTTGAAAACTTTGAGGGAAACAATCCAGCCTAGTGCTTAGGACCAAGAAGCCAACGTAGTTAGGACAAGAAAAATAGAAATGGCATTTCAGTAACAACCCCCCTTTTATAACCTTCTAATTATATCACGAAACTTGAGTCTTTATTAAGTGCTGAGACTACACTCGTCGACATTAATATTAACTATCATACTTTCCTCCAGATAATAATTTGTGAAACCATTTTTCGGAAACACAACTGTAAAAGAGAAATACGTAATTGTTACGAGTTAGAAGTTATTCAGTTCGAATATATTTCTTTCAAAGATCTTTTTTCAGAAAAACTGTTAATTTTCAACTTGTTTCATAAAAAAATACTATATTTAATAAGTGCCAAATGTATTTTAAGCCTCTTTAAATAAAAAACCACAAACTGTGATTCCTAACATCGGAAAGGAATAAAAATATAATTATCGGCATCCTTCTACAGCATCGTAATGTTCTCGCAGCAAATTTCAACGCCAGACGATATAAGAACACGAGTAATTACAGCCACTATAGTTCAAGTCTTCTGTTATATGTAGGCAAGAAAAAAGAAGTATTTCGTGCGAACGACCAGGCTCTCTTCGGGTCACAGGACGCGGCGGGGGGCACGGGGAAGCAGGCGAGATGGGGTGACTTAGAGTTGCGACGGAAGTTCGCAGCATATTCGATTACCTTCCCGCTCCCCGCCGTCCCAACGCCACGCCCTCTCCCGTGCAGGTGCCAGGCGGTACGTTCTTTTCAGGGGAAACTTGCCGCGTTTGTTCGGAGGAAACAGGAGAAAAGTTGGAAATAATGAGGCGGTGCTCCCCGAAACTAGATTTAAAGGAATTTCTCGGTTTGAAACTCATGTATGTCAAATACCTCACCCTCATTTACTATGTCTATTTTGTATAGATGATGATAATAAAATTGTTAGTGGTATTTTTAGAATAAAGTTATTCAAGGAAATGTCGATCTTTCTTTTTAAGTAATCATAATTATTTCCTGGCATAGTACACGTATAATTGTATAATTTACGTTTAAGTATGTTTACAACTAAAAGTACTGTAATTCGAGAGTTTTATACGAAGAATACGGAGATAAGATGTAAATATATTGTTATTATTATTTTATTAATTTTTTGTATTTTGCATCTGATATCCATTGACAATTTTGAATGTTTTCCCGACTCGCCGAAAAGTCATTAAGCGCTCGTGCCAGGTACTTCGGCTGTGGATTGTAATGATAAGAAGCGTGTTTCAAGAGGGTAATTAATGGTAAAATATGTAATTTTAAATAGACCCTGCGTTGGTTTTTATGTATATTTTAAGTTAAACAAGTTTGAAATAAAATACTAATTTATAATATTTTTAAATATATATAAATATATAATTCATAATTAAGTGCATGTGTATGAGTTATATAATCTTCGTAATATTTAATATTTTACAATATAAACATGCATTGCATTTATAAAATGTTCGTGACTCAGCGTAATCAAAAATTAGCATCGCTCTTTTCCGATGAAGGGAACTGATGCGCTATTTTAAAAAGAGTTATTCTCCGAAATCATTTTTGAAATCCACCAGTTTCCTCCATTGCTAGCCCTGAGGTGCATTTTTGGATCAGCTGAATCATTATTAACACATTTTATACGTAACTACACATACACACGTTTAATTTGTAAAATGGTGAATATTATTAATACTTAGAAACGGAATTTCTACAGCACTTACCATCTGCATTGCCGATAATTGCAATATCTGCTGCACAATTAAAACAAAGGTTCTGCAAAAAACTTCCGTCATGCAATACACTAATTAATATGGATTAATATAATTATTAATCTTTTCATTCTTAAAAATACCCCGTATTCCGCGAATACATTAAAACAAATTTAATCGTCATCACGCTATAGGAATGATAATTTTTTCTGAGAAGTTTGCAGCAAATTCAGTAGTTGTTTAAAGGACTGAGGGATTTTTGCAATGTTGGAAGAAACACTTGCTGAAGGGACCGTATGAACTGCTAGTGCTTCTAATAGCAAGAAGAGAATATATTTACGTTCGTATAAGGACGTAGGAAAACCGAACTAGTTTCAAGCGGGCTATGCAGCAGAGCAGCCTGCCACATGCACGTGCGAGTCGACTTGAGCACGCCTAGCGCCTATGATTGCTACCTTGAAGTCAAATGACGGGATTTACTTAAAAAATGACGGATATTTTTGTTCAATTAACGAGGAACAATAAATAGAAAGCCCAGAGCATATTTCGTTACATATAAATGCGTTAAAATTAATTGTGTGATGATGATGTTTCCTAAAAACAGAATTTTCAACCACTTTGGTCATTATGAGTTAATTATCTTTTATAAATATCTAGAAATCATTGAAAAAGATACTACAAGGTCTGTTATGAAAATTTCCTCGCCGGGAAATGTCTCAAAACAACACTTACCGCAACACTAAACATTACCAGGTGTAGTGTGTCTGTTGGTGTGATGAATTCAGGATTCTCCGAATGGAAAACCGTTTCTGAGGCACTGCAAACCAATTTAAGGAAGTATTGTAGATAATCCATGCTTCAAAATTTTAATTTGATTCTTATTCACAAAATACTAATTTTATATATTTTTTAATATACATATTTAAGAAGCCTCGGAAATAAAATGCAGCTAATACCAAGATTATTCATTATTCACGTGGAGAGTTAATACAATGGAGCGTCTCGCCTTAATCATGTAAGGATATACACAGATATAATAAAGTAAGGACCACCCCTACAGCAAAAACAGAACTTGTGGCTACCATGACCGGGCCAACAGCCAGGAAATAGGGCTCCAACTAATCTGGTTGATATGAAAAGAAAAATTATTTTGGAAGCCTAAAACTTCAGCATCGTACTTAATGCAGAAATTTATTGAGAATTGCGAGGTATCAGAATTCATCGAGACAGCAGGGTCCGCATGGTATCGAAATTTCCTAAGGGCTGATACAAACTCCTAGGCATTTCCTTCTCACCCATCCTACTCCCAGCTATCTTCCAATCTATACTCGTAATCTGTGAATATTCAATTAAACCAAAATCGACTTAACGCCATATCATAAAAATCGTGAATAATAATTTACTTTCAGATCCTGGAAAGGCAAATTCGTCAAACGCCACAGACCACGCGTAATCTTTCAATTCTCTTCTTTGTACTTTCCTCCACCCATATACGTACTACTCTGCCACACATGTCGGGTGATTGGTTGGGACCATACAGCGTGTTCCGACTATGAAAGACCTGGTTGTGGAAAACACTGCTATCCGACTTATAGGTCGGCGCCGGATCTCGCTATTCATCTGAGGATGTTGACCGTCACCTCCCGTGATAAAAGCATGTTCTATACTCACGGGAATAATGACTTCAGAAGTTGACGCGCCGTGAATCAATCGACCGGGAGCGATAGATAAGTGCATCAACCGATGTCACTGCAGCGTCTCTGATCGAGAGGTCCTAGGTTCGAGTCCTGACGGCGCCAGCATTTTCGACACTAGCTTTTCAGCTAGGTGGAATTCAGTCGCGGTCTGGAGGAGAATTCTAGCGTCCGACTGCTCTCATCGGTAGTTTTCTGTGGTTTCTCCGATCAACACCATGCGAATGCGGTAGCAGTACCCCAACAAACGGATCACGGACCGCGCGCGATCTTTCCTTCCTCTTCTTTGTCACTTCCCTTTCCCTTCCTTGTCCTGTCCTCACACTCACTTACACGAACATGCACTACACTACCATTTATTACGGGAGACCGGTCGGGAGCTTAGAGCTTGTCCCGGCTGGGGCGCTGCCCTGCTGGTGGGAGAGTCCTGGTTAGGGGGAAACCCCACTAGCCGACGGTAGGTCGGCGCCGGATCTCGCCATCCACCGGGCCATCTCCTGAGGACAATGCATACACTACACTTACGGGACGAATGACATACGCTGTTGACGGGCCCGGAATCACTAACCAACCAACCAACTAATGAATCGATCAAACGAGAAGTAATAAATTAAAAAGTATAAAAATTATTATTATATTTTCCACCTTTTTCATCTGACGAGACATTTCAAGTCTAATTTTTAAAATAATTGGGGTGCTGTGCTTTCGTGTCTCTCTTTCATTCCCTGCGGCCCCGCCCGCCCCGGGCTCCCTCTTCATTTGTGCTTGCGCGGCGCAGCCCCCATTAGCACGTGCGGCACGCGCGCCGTCATTTGTCACGCGCTATCGCCGAATAGCGCGCCAGATTAGATAGCGCGAGGGCGCCAGATTCGCTAGCGCCCTGCGGCGCCTCGGGATCCGGTGACTAATGATGTCACTGGAAATAATGCAGGGCATAAAAAATATTAATGATGGATATAGTATAACGCTACTCATTATGAGATCTGTTTTACAATACTAGAACGACGGCGTGAGCTTGCTGTGTTATGTGCCGGGCATCCGGTGGTAATGATTTATAACGCCAATTTCTTTCAATATAATCACTTGAATTCACACTCTCTGCATCTGTGTGTGATGGATACACTTCAACTGGACAGTAAATAAAAGGTGAAGACTATATCTTGAACATAATGCTGAAACATTCACATTTTCGTATTTTGCATGAAATCCGTACAACCATTTTCGCAGACAAATTTAAGTGATAATGAAATTTTATCGAGTGTTCTTCTATTCACAAAATTTTGCTTTTGTGGTTGATCCTGACCACAATGAATTTCAATTTTTCATTTATATCATTTTACAAACAAATACGCTAGAATTTACTAAAGAAAAACTTTTAACTTTTCATCCATATCTATCTATATATACTAATATATTGAGATATACCAAAATTTTCCTCTCTCTACATTTATATCTGCTAAAGATCTTAGCGTCCGGCTTGCTGGGTCAATGGGTCACGATATATTATAATCCTTATTACCTCTATAATGGATTATAGGATCCGCCGACTATACAGCGCAGCTGGGAATCTGAAATAGAATGATTCTATTTCTAGTTCATTTCTGTTTGGATTGACTAAATGAAAGATCACTTTCTTTTCTAAAGAACAAAATTCAACAAAGTTTATTTTTGCCTTTTTAGTAAACAATTTAGTGAATTTACAATTTTTTTAGGCCTTTGATCAAGATATCTTTCAATTTACAATTTATACCGCGGTTAACTTATCTATTCTTCGTTGATGTCCCTCGTAGACTTCTCAGTCGAAATATCTTGCGATCTTGCCGTAGTCCAAAGTTCCAAGAAATACTCTTCTGCCCCTATCCAAGCTGGTCTCCAACTATCAAAATTATCAGTCCCGATTACGTCCTATGACATAGTCCCGAACTCGATTACCACTCCCGACAAAGTTCCAATTTATACATCAATATTGCTTCCACATCAAAATATCTGCAATATCATTCACAGTCCTTAAAATTTCACTGATAACCCAATTCTATCTCGATTGTACTCGTTCCCTCTCACGAACATACGATCAGTTCAGAAGCGCGTTTCCGAGCAGAATGAAATCTTCCTGCATGATTCATCCCTAGAAGACTTCGTATTAAACTACCTTCATTTTTTTCATAACATTTGACCGTCCTTCTCTCACCCAGCCAATCCATACGTTTGTATTTTGGTGTAGCTGACCGTCTAAACTTCTTCGCCCAATCCCAAATTTTCTACTTTCGGCACCAAGCCATCTCTTAATGCATTTAGAAAAAACAAAAACTACATTGTTTATTCACGGTCGTTGCTAAGCTCTAGCTCGTGATATTTCGTAATGCATGTTCCACCATATTGTCTACAAATAAATGTTAGTTTATTTTAACGTGACATATCGGTATGTCACAATATAAACACAGAAGTACGTTGTCTTACAGCGCGGTAATCTCTGAATCTACTGAACCAAAGACCATGAAACCTTTGTGCTAGCATCCTTTAAAGTCCTTAATTTACCTAAGCTATGATTTACAAACTTTACAGTAATATATTTTCAAAATAATTACTTTTCTGGACATTTTTCGCCTAGCTCTACATCACAGATTCCAGAGTGCATCAATTTCAATAGTTTCGCTACGCGCCACCAGAGGATGGTGTCTGAGATCTACTACTGATTTCATCAATGTACAGAATTATTACAAAATTCATTGGAGTTTGAGTAAGGTTATGTAATGTCCCTGTGTGAACATTTGAAAGAAAGCCGTAACTGAAGTGGTAAAGAATGTCAATGTTCATGCATTACTCTTTGTCCGACTTATATACAAAGTGGTAAGAAATCATTGTGAGTTTGAAAGTATTTAATAATGGAGGTAGGCTCAGAGTACAATAATACAAAAAGTACAATAATATACAGAACAGAATATCCAGTAATGTACAATGTTCAATATATAGATTTCGTATACAATCTAATCAACGTCTTCTTTTACACAAATTTGTGACATCTGAATTGTTTGACGAAACGAGCGTCACAATTATCAAAACAGATTACAAATGCCAAGAAATGGTCATTCTACTAAAAGTTTGAATCGGCTACTCAGAGGGAAGAGCGACTTGAAGTACTCACTCACTGTAGGGCGGAGAAGGGATTCAGAAGAGATAAGGGATTCAGAAGGGAAGAGATAAAGGTGGAAAGGGGATGAAAAGATTGAATTCCTCTTCCTGTATAACACCGGGTGATCAGTACAAAACGCAGCCCACAGCAGGCAGAGCAAAATGCACTGGCGCGCGGCTGCTGGTTTCAAGCAGGTAAACTGACGGGAAGTACGCTTAATCCCCTATCCCACTAACGCCACTCTGAGGAGGAGAGCAGGTGACTGCCGTTTCCACGAATTTGTTGAGAAGGGTACTCCCCTGCTTTTTTGGCGTCGAAAGAAAATTGAATTGTGAACAACGACGATTCCTTCGTTTATTGTTTAAAAGTGAAATAAACTTGCCATGTAAAATATATATTGAGAATAATTTAATAGTAAACTTTGCTTGTTTTAGTTTCATAACAAGATTCATATGCTCCAGAACATATACTCCACAAAAGTTTGTTTTATGCTTTTCTGTTTTAAATAAATATTAACAAATTATAAATCCAGATTCGCAGAACAAATGTTTGTTCTTGTTATTATTAAGGTTACTTTAAAAAAATTAAAAAAAAATTAATTTTTTTATCCTTTTGTTTCTTTGAAAAACAACAGACCAATTAATCTGTGTCGATAAATGGCACTCCATACTCCAATCTTTTTTTTAATGTAATGGATCAAACACACATCCTGTCTCACGATAGCACTTCACTAACCGAAATATGGGACTCTTGTCATAGACTCAGATGAAAATTTTTCTTTGAAAGCTGCGCGGCACTCTTTGAAAGATTGCGTTCGAAAATACTCCAACACAAAACTGCATTGCTCTACGCTGGATCTCATCGTAAGTTAACTATGAAAGAAGGAATCTATGAATGAAGAAGCGGGCTGTTTTGTTTTGAGCAGGTATGATCCACATCACAGGAAGGGGTGAGTGAAATGAAGGGGGGGTGAATGTAGTGTCGCTGAGATGCAGTCGAAGGAGCTGTCCCAGAAGCATGTTGCAAAACTTTCACTTTTCTCTGAGTGCTTGGAACAGTAGGGTTGCGTTTTATACTGATCACTGAATTTACTGTTGTAAATGCCTGAGCAACGCCGGGTACTCCAGTTAGTAAAGAAATAAATTCAGTGGTGGTAGCAGAGGTCTTGCGGTAAAAATCAAACAACAATTCGGAGTTGTAATGTTTATTAAAAAATTAATATTCATTAAATATTTAGTGTACATCCAACTTTCGGGAACGCTTCTTCCATCTACAGTGGCTCTATAACAATGAAAAAGGAAAAAATAGTTTTAAGAAAGTAAGCTATGGAAGGACAAAATGGAATATTAGAAATAAATTTGTATGACAAATTAATGATAAAAATGATTTAAGAAAAATTACGTACTACCTAAGAATGGAACACAAGAGTTTGAAGTAGCTTGTGCCTTTTACTTTAAGAATGCTCGATATTTGATTATCTTCAATTTAAACAAAAAAGGGAGGAATTTTCTTGGTGGGAACATTCATGATGTCGAGAAAGAACTTTATAAAATAGCTAATTAATATTTATGTAACTTACCATTTACCTATAAAAAATGTTACGGAAAATTATCATGATGGGGATTTTAAAGAAATAGAAATTTCTAATACCTGAAAGCTTAAAAAGTTATCGGATTCTCTTTTCACAGCCCTTCATTATAAAAACGTAAAGGTGTGGTTTAACATTTACATTTATTAAAAGATGGATCACGTTTTCAAATTCATTGCTGTTTGTAGTGTAATGATCCATCGTTTCGAGACCAAAACCCCAGATGCAACGTTGCCAAAAAAGTGACAAAGTATAAACTTGTATATGGAGCGCAACGGTGCCGATAGGAAACATTTTTGTAAGTCCAAATTAAAATAAGGAATTGTAGCGCGTGAGATTTGGGGAAAAGTGAACATAATCGTCCGGTAGAACAGAAATTATGAAATGAAATAAAACAAACGGCATCAAATTCGGTCAACGCATTCGGAAGATATGAATTGAAATATAATTGGATTTTTTTAATAACATGAACAGAATATGGCCATTGTTGAGTTAGAAAATAAAGATTACAAACAGGGTTTTTCAAGAATTATGACAAAAAAAGGGAAAAATAAAAGGAACAAAATTAGTGTCAATTTAAAAAAAAAAATTTGGAAGTTTACAATGAACCCAAAAGGATAAACAAATGACGCCATGTTAAGAAGCTAAGAAAGTCTTTTGGAATCAACAGAGGAAAAAAGCAAGCGAGTGGCAATTATTTTGTTACAGAAATCTTCTGTAACAATGTAAGTTGCGGGCTAGAAACAATTCCGATGGGAGTCAGATGTGTTGTAGATTCCGGGATGAACGTTTCGTGTGCGCGAAATTGGCGTGTTATTAAGTTTTTTGAAAGTGTAGGAATTTAAATAGAAATAACGTTGTGGTGTTTATAGGAACTCGGAAATATTAGGAAAAGGAACAAAATTCGGGAGTAATTTGAATTTATTTTGTTTTAAGTAGGACTTTATGTGATTACGGATACTCAGATGTATTTTATTTTAGTGTAAGAAAATTCAACGCGACGAACATTTCGTTATGGAACATAAAAGAATAGATACCCAGATCAGTACAATTAGACGATTATTTTCCATATAAATGAATGCGAGGAATAATAATTTCAAGAAGTGACGTATTCGACGACACGCGGAAAATAGCTGTTTTTCGTTTTGTCAAATTTACCGAACAGTACGCCGCAAACTTATATAATTCTATTAGTCGGTGACGGACTGGCAGCTGAATGGTCACAATTATGCGAATAATAGCGGTTTGCGAGAAGTGGTTTCCGAAGGCGACCGCGAGCAGGAGTAGACGGCGACCGTAATCGAGGAGCATTGGACGGCGGCCACCAGACATCCTTGTTACGAGAGCTGAGCCGCAAAACAGGGAAGTGACACGCGTATATATGTGTGTGTGCGTGCCTGAATTCCTTGCAGATGCTTCACATGAAAACGCATTCCGTAACTTAAGAGAATTGTCGAAGATCAAGTTTTGTCAATAGAATTAAAGTAAGAAATGGTCAAAAGAAAAGTAGGGAATGCGCATTCGATGTATGAATGGGATTTTTATATTGTTTTGTGTTATTGTGTGTGAGTGATTTTTGTTGTTGTGTATTATTTTTTTCTTTGTTTGGCATGTTTATGTTATAGAGCACTATGTACTAGTGTAGAAGGAAAGACGGTGAATTGTCGCCGTATAAAATGAAAAGAGGGAAGGTTAGAAATATTAATAAACGATCGAACCAAAATGTGGTTCGTTTTTATCTATGAAAATATTCGTCGTTATTTACCCTAGCACGCACAATCCAGTCACCTCGCTTGGATTCCTGTATAGGACCACCAGCCTATCCACGGTATTAGATAGTTGAAAAAGAAAAGGGGAAAAAGGGATTCATTATATATGGCTGTTCAAAGCGCGGGCAAAAATAGCGTAGAGATGTTAATCGAGATAGAAATACATTACGTATGGTAGCCCAATAGGCGGGGCGAGGATAAGCGGAGATAATAGATAGACAGAGATTCATTACATATGGTTGCCCAACGGGGGGGAAATGATAGCAGAAAGAGATTCATTACAGTAGCATCGCTACAATTGTAGATGCACATATACTAGATTTCAATACCAGGTCACCCCACATTCAATAATATGAAGAAATTTCTGTGTATCTTTTACAATTAATACCGAGATCAACAATAACCCAATTAAAATTTTAATAATTTGAAATGTGCATCACGGTATAAATTGGTAACCATCGGTATAAATTGAACATTGATCCGTGTAATGAGTCTCTGTCAATAAATATAAATGTGGTTTAATTACACCAGCACAGCATATTTATTGGAGTAGGGAATAAGCACAATCGAAAGACCTCATCTCACCCCTGGGAAAACATGGCAAGTTACATACGGCAGCGGCAGGACTGTCGAACTCACGCATTCTGATATTCTTTCAAATCCTTCAAAATGCGTCATGTGACTGTGAGGTAATTCATTTCAATACGAATAGTTCATATGAAATGGTTCAACATTTTCATTGAATTTATCTTTTTTCGTACATCAAACTTTTATAGTATAACATCATTGCGAACTCAATAAATTTCGGTGTTTTAATCACTTCTTTTCAAAGTGAAATACGTCGAGAGTTCAACAGACTATTTTCCCTAAAATGGTCTCTAAGAAGACGAAGTAAAGAGTTGAAATATAATGTCAAAAGTAAAACAACATTACTTTTAACCGCAAGTCTATGATCACCACGATGTAATAGGGGAGGTAGTTCACGAAATTTGTTCGAAGTAGAAACAAATAAACAATTACTTTGGCGACGTTTCGTAATATTTTAATGCCATCCTAAATGCCGACTAAATAATTATGGAAATATTATAGTCTCTCAGCGACATTATGTCCAGATACCAATCCGACTTCACATGGAGTTGCTATAGCATAGAGTTCCATCCTGTACCACGTCTGACTGAAGCCAGGGCACCATAGCAAATGATTTGTCTGGTGCAATAGATTTGCTTTGGTGCCCTCGCCTGAGTCTGAGGCTAAGGATTACATTTCCTCCTAAAATAAAGACTATTATATTTAAAGACTATATTAAAGACTATACTATCTTAATTTAAAATTGGAAAATCCATTAAATAAATAAACATTCATACACATTTTTTAGTATATTTTCAAAATTAGGTCTTTTCCCCTTATTTTTAAGTCTTTTTGTAAATATTTTTTAAGTCATTGTATTGGTCATATTCAAAGAACTTTTAGATCCTCAGAATCCAAGCCCTGGTTATTACTATTTTAATCCTCAAACAAATCTCCAATGGTCCGCAAATGCTTCAAAGAAACGTGTTGGGTCGCGTGAGTGTCGCTGAGCGGCTTTCCAAAACGTTCCTCGGCATCCCCAGCCCTGGAGGAGTTGGGAAGGGCCGCCACTCCGCCTGGCGCAAGTGCCATCGCCGAGGAGCAACCGCTTGTGCGCGCGAGGCGAGCGCCCGGAGGCGAGGGCGCTCCGTGGAGGCACAGCGCTGAGCAGCCTCGAGGGCTCCCGGCTGGGAGCGCGCGCGCAGGTGGCACACACAAAGGGCTTACACTAAACGCCCTCCTCCCACCCTGTGTTTTCCGGCTTTGCTTTCTACCCCTTTTCCGTAGTCGTCTTGTTGTTCTTCTCTTCTTCCTCCTCGTCTTGCTCCTTCTCCTTTCTTCTTTTCTTCTTTTGGTTCTTTGCAATTCTTTCACTTCCCCCTTCTCCTCCTCCTCTCTTTTTCATTCTTCTTATTAATTTTATTTGATTTTTCCTTCACTTTTCTTATTCTTCTCGTTTACCGTCTTCGTCTCTTCGGTTTTCTCCTCCTTCCTTCTGATTCTGGAATTTATTTGAATATTGAATAACATGCATAATATTTCGAGTAATTCACATTATTTACCGATGTCAATCGATTTAGTATTGCCGATACTTGATATGACATTATGCCGATATATCGATACATCCGCATGAGAATATTGGTACCTAGCATAACTCTGTTTGGAAATTGCAACGTTTCTCTTCCGAAGTTCTTAAAACCCTTATTCTAAGACTGAAGATTTTTCTAATAGAGTGGGCGAATTTACGCCTAATTCACACGGAGCCAAATACATCATTAGTCACGTGCCTAAAATAACAAACGCTTTTTATTGTTATTTGCGAAAATGTGTAGAATTTATTTTAAAAATAATTAAAGTACCGTATTGATACGCAACTAACAACGGTATCAACATGGAAAGTATGCAGTTGCGAGACTGAAACACGTTAATGAAGGGAATGTTTTTATTTATAATATTAGAACAAAGAATATAAAACTTCATTTTAATAATAATGTCTGGAAATGTGTACATAAATGCAACCGTTATGATGTTTTTATGGTTAAATGCAACCGGTATCGATTATTTCGACATTGGTTACATTTAACCATTGACTGGAATATATTAAATTATTGTGCTATCCTTTTGTTTATTTTAAACCATCAATTTAATATTGTTCATGTCCATTTACATTTATATCTGATGATGCGTGCAAAACAACCCGCAAAACGTTCTTTTATAATTTACAAACGAGTGAATAAATTATATTTAGTAAGCACGTGTTTCGTATTTTAAACGATAGAATACCTCAACAATGCGAACAAGCAGTGTACTAGATTCCCTCCCACACAACTTTTAAAATCCCAGTACTTCAGGGCAGGGTGCATATTTATTGGAAGCTATATCCAGAGCGCTTATGAACTCCACTTCCGAGAAATTCGCTGTATTATACAAGTATGCAAAGGGAGCTTATAATAGAGAGAATCCGGTTAGAGGCAAACACTTGAAGGAAACATTAATGGATTGCAACTAGCGGAATGCTTGAGTTGGCGCTGGAAACGCCTGAAGTAGAAGACCCGTAATTCCAATTGTTTGTGAAAGCTGGGTACACTTAAACCTCCGCAGCAACTTGGGTCAATATTGTTGCTATAAAACTTGTAGATTTTTTTAAAATGCCGATGCAAGCTGTGAAATCAAGGATCTCGATATAAAATGTGAACATGAAATGTGGAAACTTCTATTGAATTCTGAAAATGAAATAAAACGTTCCAAAGAACACTAAAAAGGTGTTCAGAAAATGAAACGTAGACATTGATAACTAATAAAAAGTAGACATTATAAGCGATCAGCATAATCGGTGTGTATTTCTCCAAAACTGTAGTATTTAAAAAAAATTCAGACATAATGTTCACGTTTTGAGGTTTCACATGTGATTCTGAACCCAAGATATCTCGCGCAGATGTGTAAAAAAAGAACAATACCTGTACCTGTCTACCATCATTGCCACTTGTTAGAAACACTAATCCATTTCGTGGAACGTATTTTCATGAGCATTTATTTGTAAGGGGGAGAGTTCGAAGAAGAGTCTCTTCTGCCCAGCTTCTGCAACTTATTTAAAAAACGCGTATACACAAGAAACTGTGCCTCTGCAAAATGGCATTACTCAAAGAAAATATTAAGCATATCAAATATTATACTGACTTCAACAATATTTATTTTCCGTTCTCAAACAGAAATAATTAGTATAACATAACCAAATTGAACTAAATATTAACTATCATTTGACATTTTTTTCGATAACTGTGAATTTGAATTTGTAATGCAGGAAGCAACAATAACATAGAAATGGTTAAAACATACACAAATCGTCATAAAATGAAGGATTCATTTTATAATTATGTATACCCCCTAGGTTTGCAAACACTGAACTAATTCGTTATCGCACCGACTATCACCATTGCACACAAGATTATCTGCTTATGCAAAGTCTACCATAACAATTGTCTCACTCGTATTTCCTACTTATCTTGAGGTATTTCAACTTACTTTACTATAACATTTACACTGATAACACCTTATTGCTCACTTGTAAAACTATAATTAAAAAAATAATCTCTCTCCGCGAAACTCCATGTCCCTCTCTTACGGAACTTCAATGCATTCTACAGGGGGAGGTGGCTCAGGACACCAACTGATGGTATTGCACTGCCTCTGACCGGAAGGTACTATGATTCGAGCACCGATGGAGGCAGGATTTTCGACGCTAACTAGATAGTTAGGTCGAATTCAGTCCCTCTCTAGAGGTGAATTCTAGCTGCCGGCTTCCCTGATCAGTAGTTTTCCGTGGTTTCTTTGGTCTATACCAGACGAATGCCGGAGCAGTACCATAACGAACGGGCCACGGACCGCGCGCGATATTCCCTTCCTCTTCTTGTCCTAATCTCACTCATTACTTACACACACGTACTCTAACATTCACTACATTACCACCCATGCCGGGAGACCGATCGGAAGCGTGGAACTTGACCCGGCTGGGGAGCTGCCCCGATGCTGGAAGATACCTATTTGGGGAAAACCCTGCTAGCCGACGGGAGGCCGACGCCAGATCTCGCCATCCAGAGTGAAAAGAACATCGTCACCTCCCACAGTAAAAGAAAGTGCACTACATTTGCGGGACTAAGGTCCTTATCAGTTGACGCGTCGGGAATCAATAAAAATCATTCAATTCAGTGCATTCTCTTCCCACACACCGCTTCCCTTCTTGTTCAATATTCAAGTACTCCTTCACCTGTTGAAAGAAACTGTTCTAAATTCACGATTATTTTAATCGTCTCCTAATTCGTTATGTATTGTTCGGTTATATTACTCTCTTGAATTTTCGTGTTCTGTTATTAATTGAATAACAGATCTTGGTCTTTAACATTTTCTTGGCGTAAATTTTAATACTTTTCCAAATGGTTCAGTCCACATATCACGTGGCTTCAACAAAGAACTGTCAAATGACACACCACGAACGAAGATATTTTAATTTTTTAAAATTAAAATTGCTGCACATGTTAGTTTCTAAATATGTTAAGGTCACCTCAAAAAAATTTCATTAATTTGCTGTAATTTTCTGTTGTTCATTTACTTCGAGTCGACAATTTGAGTTTATTACCATAATATCCTAACATAGGCTACAGTGTTAAAGAAACTCAACGTAGACTGGAGTATTGGAAATATGTTATGGGGATACATTGTGAAACAATTCATTTTTCCGAATTGAGATCATTTACAAAAACACTTTTTGTAACACTTCATGGAAACAGTTTATCAGGAGGGACAAGTATACACTTTCCGTCTTATAGTTAATGATAGGGTTCAACGGTTACCGGATACCGATTAACATTGATTTTTGAACTTATTTACCAGTATAGCCCTCGCGGATAGCTCATTGGTCAGCATGCTCGCTTCCCATGACGTGACCTCGGGTTCGATTCCCGGTCGGCCAAGAATATAATGTGCGTAATCTTTGCAATGTCTCAGTATATGTTGCTGTGTGACAATGAGAAAACTCACTTCTCAAGTTGAGAAGACCAGAACACAGCGTAGGATTGCCTACGTGCTAACCACACGTAACCGAAGACCGGGACGTCGCTGGTAGGCCCAGGCTTCGTGAGAGGCTATTGCGCCAAAGTACATACTGAAACCGCCCATATGTCTGTTCCATTAATTTTTGAGAAGCACCCGAGAACGTCAAGACACGACAAGATGCAATTATAGTGTTACCGAATTGCAAGAGATCGCGCCAGCAGTAAAGGTATCCCTTGCGAGAATTTATTAAAGTTTCTGAACGCACTCGCGTACACGAGAACGAGAACCAATCAAAAATCACCCTTGAAAATATCAGCACTGGCGCAAAGCACCGCTACGAAAAGCTCTCTCTTTTGCTGCCGATCGCCGATCTGGACAGACCGAAATTGTTCGTGTTGGACGGAGAGGAGAATTCGCCGTATTTCGACGATAAGAAGCTTGAAAAAGGTAATTCGTCTCATCTTGTTAAAATAACTCTACCATGTATGAGAGAATTGAGAATTTTAAATAGTGAATATTCTGATAAATTCACGTGAACCCATTACGCAGAAATATACTATTTTTCTATCAACCAGGAAATAATATATTTCAACGTTCAATAACGTATACTGAAGTATGTGCTATAGGAAATGTTTCTTTCTATTTCTAGCTTTTTTTGTCTTTCGTCTTGGTTTACCACATAAGAAGTTCATTACGCGGAGATATTGCAGTCTTAAAGTATACAATTCGAAGGACTGTGGTAGCGATTCATCAGAGCGCGTGTAAACTCATCATGATTCATCAGAGCAATGTATAAATGCTAGATTAGAATTGTATTCAAATATTCAGCATAATATATCTAGAACCCTGTTCATAGTTAAAAGATTTACTTGCCTATGTTTCTTTTATTACAAAAGCAGGTTAAAAGACGAACCCACTCCTGTAGGGCAGTTAGGACATATAAAACCATTCCTAATTTTTGGTGTGACATTGTCATAACAAGTCACAGGTCAAGTAATACTACTAGGTTACTTGAGTAACCCGCTGTAGGCTTTTTAGAGAATAGTGAAAAGGTAGAGAGGTCACAATAAAATATTGATCTGTAAAACTACAAAACCAAAGGAACAGTAGAACACTTTGCAAATATCCTCTTCAATTCCACAGTAATTCGTCGCAGCATTTTATCTCCTTTTCAAGTATTTTTTGGAGATACATTGTGAAGCAATCTACTTACCTGACTTTTGTCCCTCAATTTCAGAATTTCGCTCACTGTGAGTCAAAAGTAAGCGATTGCAGGCGCACAGGCTTGCTGGTCGGCACGCTATATCGCAGAGGGGGCGGTGGCGGCGGCGGGGCGCCGCGCGCAAATTGTGGAGAGGGGCCTCTTCTAATTGGTCCTCATCCGGGTGAACTCTATGTAATGGATTCCAACTACTGCAGCACCTCGAGAGAGCGGGTTGCTTCCCGGGAACCACCGCGTTGCGTGCTGCGGAGGACGCTCTTGCCTCACCTCGCTCTCAAAACTTCTTCGCTCCCCGCCAACGCCCGAACTCTGTTCGCCCCATCGCATCGCATTGCGTGCACCCCCCTCCCTCTCGCAGGGCTTCGTTCTGATCTCCCCGCTTCTCGTGGAGATTACAGTACACGCTGCCCAATAAACGTAGAAAGATTTGAATATATAGAAACTGGTCTGATAATATTATTAATTTAATATTAAAGTACTGTTGGCGCTGTAACAAAACAACTCTCTAAACAATATTTATAGTAATATAATAATAATAATAATAATAATAATAATAATATAATAAAATAAATATTTTTTAAATGCAAATTCTGACTTGACCAGTAAAGCTCCAATAGGTTTTGTAACGTAAAAATTAGGACACAACAATAAGTAAATACATACATTATCAATTGTGTTGAAAGTTTGGGAACCTCAGCTTTTCTTTCTCCAAAAAATATTGCTTTCCGAGTTCGTTTCAAAGTCAGATTTATATGTACTACATTCTTGCTCTGCAGTAGCCTTTACGAAATAGGAATTGTCATATTTTTGACACAATTCTAACTTTTCATTTACTGTAGAATATTCAACAATAATTTAATTAGAGGAATAGACTAGACCCTGCGTTGACTACCAGCCCATCCAATTTCTTCTTCTACCTGAGGGGTGAAACCCCAGGATGGGCACCTAAGCTTTTCTATTTTATTCCCATCCCCGCCAACGCACAAGTACGTCGACAGGCTGGTATCCGGATCCCGCCGGAATACAGTTTGCCCTCACGGCAATCTCCCCATTCAATGACTGGGTTGGACCGCCCTGACAGCTCAGAGCTCCTATCTTTCCCCGACTAGTACCGGAATCAAAACAATGCGGTACTCATATGCTCCGGGAACAAGTTCCCTCCTCTTTTCTCAGATTATCGTAGCACAGCCAAAACGAAGCCGAGAGACCACCAGGGGTCCACCCGAACTTAGGTCGGGGCGGTTTGGGGCCCCTTTCCCGTCACCTCACTGTCTCTTCCTTGAAACTATTGACCTGAGTATCGCCAGAACCTCGACAACCCGATGGGAAATTTCGTTTTCCCCTTCTGGACTTCTACATGTGCAACCGCAACGTTCATACGAACGTCCCTTAGCCCAATCCAGCCTAAGGGTAGGTGCCATTGACACAACTGGTGGATTAGCGGGGTGTTCGGCAACACAGGGTTTAGCATGTCTTCCCACTGCCTCCATCTTGAGGCTAACGATGTGAGTTACACCGTGGAACCGGGTGGTCGTCTGCAACTCTCCACCAGAGATCGTGACCACCTATGTGGCCTCCGATCCCCCTGGCGGGAAACTCAAAGGACATTTGAAATTTCATTGAATTAAATTAGGGAGTGGTGCCTCCCCCCTAGGATGAAATTCTGTTGGGACGGGGCAACCCACCAATGAAGCGTAGATCGGAGTCGCATCTCTCACTTGCGAGTGGAGAAGGGAAACTTCCCACAATATAATATGCACTACACTTTTGGAAGAGATTTCTCGCGCTAAAGGATTGGAAGAACCCTATTTCTCTTTGTGCGTTCCCTAGGGTTCTCATCGCTTCCCTTGCAGTCACATTTAATAAGTTGTATCTCGAGGCCCATGGCTGTTAAGTTACTGTTAGGAAGAACTCTGAATAAAACATGGACACAGTTTGTTGGGAATTTTAGAGCTTGTTTGTTGGAATTTTGAAACTGTGGATGCGGAAGTTGCAAGGCGTGAGCGGGGATTAGTCGTCGTGGATGCAATTTTTAAGGAAATATTTACGTGAAGTTCGCGCAACGTGGGTGGTAAGTTGCTGCAAATTCTTGCCTTCCGGCCCATGTAAAATATTTACGTGGCTTGCTAGGAACAAGAACAAGCTTTCCGAGTCCTTGGTGGCGAATAATTTGAATTTCTGGGAATTGCGTAACGGCACAGCACAAACATGGACGAGAAAAGGTATCATAAAGATGAGCAAAGACAATTCACTTTGGACTTTAAAGTTATAAATTAATTAAATTAATTTTTAAGAGTCATATCAATCTTTCTTTTTTAAATTAATTGTTCAGAATTATTCATCTTTTAGTCTTTTATGCTTATACTATAATGATCGTTCACTTACAGTTTTCTTCTGTTTTCAGGTAAGCTTACGGTTGTTGCAAAGGCTGCTATATTACTCTTCTCGCTAGAGGTAAGAGATTTCTACTTATATAATTCATTAACTGTGGTCGTCACTTCTCTTCTTGGAATGATTTTGACGGTCTTCTTTTGGAGGGTTTTTGGGTTCATCCTAAAGTAGCCTTAAGACCTTGTTCGATTCTTAATGGAAGTTTGGAGAATGGAAAGAGTGATTGACAGAAACTTCACTTACACTACACTATACTTTTAAGATCACTTAAGACAATTTTTGGATTTATTTATAACATTGCATAGTAATGTCCACAACAAGCTGGCGAGAAGCCACAATCAGTAAGCAAAACTTAAATCGATAGTACATGTCGTTTAGATATCAAGAACAGTGAAGTATCGATACCTTTACATCATCAGACATAATATATCTACACTCGTCTTACGAGTATCGATCAATCTAAAATTAAAAAGAAATATTGTTATCGATTTGTATTGTTATTAATTTAAATTTTAAGGTTTCTATGTAGTTTTAGTACATTATATATTGCCCTGATTTATGTTGAATTTACGTAAACTCAGTCTATATTTTATTTTTAAAAGGAAGTAGTTCTTTACTTCAGTATTAATTTGCTCCCAGACAAAGAGTAGCCAAATATGTGTGTTGTTTTGCGCAATCAATTTATTTTAGGTAAGAAATATAATAAAAACGATTATTATCATCAATGAGCAATGAATTCGTTACTAACAACACAATAAAGACCTAAACATTCATCTATTGTGGAAGTCATCACTTAAATAAGCCAGAAGTATCTGAAGAAATTACGTGAACATTCAAAACATCTTTGAATCGGCCTACTTCTCAGTAGCGAACACATACAAGTTTTGAGATTGAAATTGAAACACATTTTAGAAATGCCAAAACGCTACTGTAATCACTAATTACACTAAAAATGTAAGCACTATGCCTACGGAAATATTATTGTTGTCATTGTAAATCCTTTACTGATTTTTCTACATGTTCAAATTGTAAATTTTTCGGGTGTGAATTTAAAACAAATATTGCCACAAATGTTATAGAAGAACAGCCCATATTTTCCAATTTTTTTATATTACTTAGATATAATTACAAATTATAATTACAATATTACAAAGATATAATAAGACGCGGTCCTTCGTTAAGGAAACTCTGAGGTCATCTGCTGTGCGAAGTCCTATCATCACACTTCTGGACCTAACAAGGATGGCAGCGTCCTCCGGTTCCAGATTTAGGAGATTTCGGGCAGACCGCAATTACTTACCGCTTGCTCAGCCCGGGCACCCGATGGCACCTGACGGCACCTGACGGCACCGTGTCTCAGCTAATTGGCTCCCAAGACTCCGTTACGTCCCTGGCGACCCCCCTCCCTCCCCTCTGCCCCATCTCTCTCCCCCTCTGCCCTCCCACTCCTCGTCATTGGCCCCTCAACCGCGCCCCCGCCGGGCGGTCGCGAGCTCATTAAATTATAAGCCAATCTGGCAGCAGGGCAGGTGAACGATGTAGGGAGATACCCCTGCTCTTGGGACACATGATGCACTTTCCGCACACAAGGTGGTGCTCGGCGAAGAAAATTACCTGTAATTTGCGGAACTTACTTTTATCAGGTGAGTTGTGCACCTCCATACAAGTTAGATTTCTTTTTAAAAAATACATTTTTAAAACAAAAGAATCTCCTGATAAATGAACAGCGGTGTTCTCTGTATCGCTAGAATGATCAATTGAGGAAAAGTGAGGATTATGATGATGCAACCGTAGTTTGATGGATATTAGAAGCAGAAGAATGCTGTACAAATCTTCCTCTCGGTTTTCGCGTTACTGCACTAGAATTTCTACAAGAAGTGACGGGTATTTGAAACTCGATTCCTGGAGATTTTCTGCAATACGTTCAAATCTAGTGCGTTTATTGGCTCGAGTCTCTTGCCCTACGATGATTTTGGCCACGTATTGCCTCCAGAGAGATATCTCATCTCTCAGAAACTGCCTAGAACACCCCCTAGTGTATTCTTGTTTTGGAGTAACTGCAGGAACTTACGAACATAGAATGTTTTGCTTATTTAATGCAGTCCTTAACTTTTCGGCTGGCACGTGTTCCTTTTAAATCATCATCTGGTACAATTTATCTGACGGATTGGAGTTCTCAAAAATGTAAACAAAAAAGATTTGTCTTTTGTATTTAATGAAATATAGTACACAAACTCAAATAGAAGAGTAAAATTATATCGATGTAAAAACTAACATCACAGAAATAAGAAAAATCGTCAACACTTTCTTTATAACCATTATTAGCCAAATATATTATTTTGTGAGTTCAAAATCACCAGGAAATTTTAAAATAAAAATATAGGAGTCGCTAAGGTGATCGGGAGCATCTAATATAACATATTATTTTTTAACTTGAAGAATCAAGTCAGGTATAAGTACTCTGGTACTCTAGTCTACAACATGAATGAATAGTACGTGGTGTGACGAACAAGGAAGGCACTGAATAAAATTATCGTCCTTCGAAGAAATTTATTTAGTGACCAGACAATTAAAGTATAAACGTAAATACCGGGAGCGGTAGCTCAGTGCATCAACTGATGTCACTGCAGCGCCTCTGACCGGGAGGTCCTAGGTTCGAGTCATGATGGTGGCAGGATTTTCGACACTAGCTTTTCAGCTAGGTCGAATTCAGTCGATGTCTAGAGGAAAATTCTACCGGCTGGCTGCTCTGATCGGTAGTTTTCCGTGGTTTCTCCGATCAACACCAGTCGAATGCCGGAGCAGTGCCTACCAAATGGGCCACGGACCGCGATTTGTCCTTCCTCTTCCTTGTCCTATCCTCTCCCCTTACACACACACTTACACTAACATGCACTACACTACCACATATTCCGGGAGACCGGTCGGGAGCTTAGAGCTTGTCCCGGCTGGGGTGGTGCCCCGTTGGTGGGAGAGTCCTGGTTAGGGGGAAACCCCACTAGCCGACGGTAGGTCGGTGCCGGATCTCGCCATCTAGCGGGGAAAGATCACCGCGCATCTCCCGAGTAAAAAACATGCACTACACTAACGGGACTAATGACCAAAGCAGTTGACGTGCTCGGAAACACGAAAAAATTAAATCAAATACGAACGTAAATGGCTTCGTGTGACAGATGGCATGTTGCCCAACGGAGAGTTAATCGGTCGGTTACTGCGGCGAGCGCTCTGCAGTAACGCACTCTCTCGACGCCGTGTCTCCTTCCTTGTCGTTTGCCTTCGCCCGCACTTTCTCCGTTGGCCACCGCCCCTGTTTGCTTGCGAGGACGGGCAGCAAGAGGGAGTCACCTTTCGTGTTTTAAATAAATAGTTTTTCTCCGGACGAACGACTGATACATAAAGAGCTGGGACTAATACTTGATTTTTTTTAATAATATTATTTATTCTTCTTGTTTGACAAACAAATGTCTTTCAAGGATGTGAACAATTTAAAATGTTTTTTCACAATTCAGTAAACTACAACAATTTACGTTGATATATAAATGCCAAGGTTACCCAGGAAGGGTCCTACATAATTTCTTTTTTATAATTAATTTAATTTTTTTTCTTTTAGCTTGTATTTCATATTCATAGTTAAGGTGGTTGAAAGAGATCTTTTGAATATGTAGTCTTAATGCGGGAAAAATATTACACGATATGCCTAATTTAAATTCATTAGTAGTTGCGCAAGATGGAAGATAAGAATAAATACGATTTGATAATTTTGAAACATACGTACTTACTGAATCTATTGCTAGTTCGTTTAAAATTTCATCATTAGGAATAAACCCGGGAGCTTTTAATATTTGACGTAAAAGCTTATTTTGAATAACTTATAATTTGCGTTTATGTGTTTTTGCAGTACCACTCAATATTGGACAAGTATATGTTGTTGTGGGACGATTGTGTTGTTGTGGGAGCTTTGATTTACTTGAATTACTTTATCAGGAGTTAAACTTCAAGTACCTGGGTTTGAAATCTCGGAACATGTTTATCAGATTACTATTCTTCGCATGCCCACAAAATGGGAACATTTAATTTTTCTACACCCGAAACTTTTCTACCGTTTCTTCTGTCGTTTTTCTGATAAATGTACTTTACTCATGTGTAAATTCGTTCTATTCGAAGGTCTAAAAATAAAGAAATGAATCTTATTAATAAAATTCAGGTACTGTGGGTTTTGCGATGCAGCAACCTACAACCCCTAATATAATGAGTTAATGTGGCAGAAGACACAGATTGTCGAATATGAACTAAGCCTGGTGAGAAGCAACTGGAAGCATTGGATGTCATAGTGACGGTAAAAACGAGTTCTACGAAAAAAATCAACCAGCAGATTTTATCCGAACGTCATTGAGAGCAGACATGAGTGCGTAAATGGGAGTATCAAAAGCAGTGAACATTTGTGTTGTCGAGGAGTATAAAATTTGTAAATAAGATTGACTAAGATAAACGTATTATTGACTATTAGTAGCTATTGTAGAGTGTAGCACTTTAAATTATTAAAAAAATCGCATTTTGAAAACAAGGCTAAAGCATTTTATAACATTATAAAAATTAAGATTTTTTCATTTTGTAGCGTTTGTTGAGAAAATTATTATTAAGAAAAGTACCTTTGAGAAGTAAATATTTTCATGCTTTTTAGATTTATCCATTAAAATCACAAAATAAAGAAAACTAATTTAATATTTCGCCATATGTGAGAAAGTTCATTTCTATCTTGTACAGATCTACAAGCTTTGCAATTACTAATTAAAGCAAAACAACATTATTTGACAAGGTCATGTATTTTGTTAAATGAAATCAATTTATATAAATACCCATTATCAATATGTAAACAATCACTGATAAATTAAATAAGGGATATTTCAGTTAGCTTGCTTTAACCTCTAATAATTCAACTGTATTGTCAGAAAAATTGTCCAGCTTCTACACTGCTGGCAAATATCTAAATAAATGTTTTCAAACGTCGATATGTTAGTGATATCACATCTCTAAATATAGCGAACACGAAGGAAACCATAAAATGCAATTTAGCAATTATATCGCACTTTGTACGTGATTTCGCATTTTGCGATCGATTTTGCTTTTATCGCAGATTGAAAACCTTCAGAAAAATACTGCCCCGGCCATAAAAACATTACTAGTTTTCTTCGTCGTTTGGTAATATTTTACGTTTTTAGCGATTGCTAAAAATTACCATCTCTATTTGTTGAAGAAAGACGATCTAAAGAATTGATACCGATAAAAGACTATGTGCTGATATTATATTACCATGACATTAAAGGAATTGCCAACTATAAGTTCATGTGGAAATTATAAATATTACTTAATTATTTTGTTCAGTGTTAATCTAGTAATTGTTTCAAGAGTAAGAAATGTTTAGACGTTATCAGAAGTTTGTTTAGTTTTTTCGTTATTTTGATAATAAATGTGTTATTTTCAAATGATATTGAATACTGCATATTTTTACAGAAATAAGTAAGATTTCAACCAAATCTATAATGAATATTGGAAACATTTATCAACACTTAATTTTTCAGTGACTATCGAAGTTTCCATTTATGAATGAGTAATTTATCCGAAAGCGACACTAGCCCTCAGCCCCACTCCGCCCAAATCCGCCCTCGTCCTCTGATCTGCCCTCTGGGCCTCTCAACCGCCTTCACTCTCCGCCTCCGTTGGCGAAGGGGGGGAGGGGACGGGTGTGGGCGGAAGCGGATTGGACGCGAGGCGCCCCTTGGGCAACCCAGGGGCGCTGGCGGCGGTGGAGTTGGCGGTGGCGGAGGTGGTGGTGGAGGCGGAGGCGGCGGGAGAGGCGGTAGCGGTGGCGGAGGCGGCGGGGGAGGCGGTGGCGGAGGCGGTGGCGGAGGCGGCGGGGGAGGCGGTGTTGGAGGCGGAGGCGGTGAGGGGCGGGGAGGTGGAGGGGGGGCGGAGGCGGAGGCGGAGGCGGCGAGGAGACGGTGTCGGAGGCGGAGGCGGGGGCGGCGGTGGAGGTGGCGGGGGAGGTGGCGGGGGAGGCGGGGGTGGAGGCGGTGGCGGCGGGGGAGGCGGAGTCGGAGGCGGCGGGGGACGCGGGGGAGGCGGCGGGGGAGCCGGGGGCGGAGGCGGAGGTGGTGACGGAGGTGGTGGCGGAGACGGCGATGGCGGAGGCGGCCGCCGCTATGGAACGCAACGCGGCGCAGCTGGCCGGAACGAGGCCCCAGCGCCAAGCGGCTAAGATTTCGGACGGCGCGGCGATGCGAACGCGAGATCGAGTCCGCGCCCGAGCGAATTGAAGCGAATCGACCGTGGACAGGACGCGGCGTCCAGATTGTTTAGCGAACGAGGCGGATGCGATTGCCCGATTTGCGGAGTTATCGAATCTCCACAATCTTCAAAGACAATATTAGAGACAGTAAAGGGCCAAAATTTCCGGCTTATTTTCTTTTCAGAATCAAAAAGAATTTTTAATTTCAAATGGTTTTAAAATATATCATCGCTATATTCTAACCCAGATATGCTACAGTTCTAGTTTTTCAATATTTCTTACTTCAGATTTATCGCAATCAAAAAAAGGAGATCGTTGCAATGCTTACATTTTTTTTTTTACAAACTTATGGTTGATTCATATTATTTCTTCTTTTTCTCCACTTCAAGGATCGGTCTATGACCTGTTCCGGCTTCTAAGAATTCCATCTTATTAGCGGTCTACCTGGGTCTCTCCTGCCTTGAGGTCTATACTTGAATGCCTGCTTTGGAATGCGAGTCTCTTCCATTGTTTCCGTGTGTTGTAACCGTTCCTGTCTGTAACACTTACTCTTGCCATTATTGTGTTATGTACAAGGAAAAACAATAACGTTTCTTTTGCAATCAGTTTATTACAGTCAAGCCACAATCCAAATCCAATCCAAATACAAACCAGGTCACAACCAAAGTTCCAGAAGATGTACCAATGCGAAACCAAGTTTCAGTCCGCCACAAGAATCACACACCGTAGCACGCGCACGTCGACCAGAACTCACTACTGTCACTAGGCACTGCTTTCGAAATGCCACTGTCTACCGCCCCGGATGAGGCCCTATATACACGCCCCGAGGCATCGGAGCGAGTCTCTTACTTCCCGCCTCCGTGGAGGAGAAATGCCCCTCCGATGACCGCCTTGGCGACGTGGTCCGGTGCCCACAGAAAAGCGCCGCCACTTGCTCTGCTCCTGGTGGCGTCTTCCCGTACTGCTCATTCCTTCTCTGGCCGCGCCCCCCGGCGCAACCCTGCAGCGGCCACAGTGGGCCGCAACTATACTATCCGGTACAGTGTGCCCACCTCACCGAACCTCGTGGGCACAAATGCTGTGATACACATCAGATTGCTTGCACGTTATATTATTTAATTCGTATTATTAATTTGGAAAGAGATCATCAGGACTATATATTTAAAATGACGAGGCAAACGAATTAAAATCGAAGTGATAGGAAGTACTGCAGCGGGATTTCGAATCCTTTTCTAGCATTGGCCCCTTTTAGGAGATAGGTTTGTTTAATCGGCACCCTTCAATGTTTTTATCTATGCAGAAGCGGGATTTCGGTTTTTTTATGGGGGGGGCAAAGGGTTCCCCTGAATAAGACAGTAAAAGTTCTCCTAAACCATATTACATATGAATAGTTAACTCTAACATTAAAATGAGATTTTTGAACGTTTTTTTTTTGGCCCCGTCCCACCACCCACGTTATCTACAGCGAGAAACGCGTTTTTTATTTTAATTTTTTTCGTCAACTTAAATTTGGAGTCGGTTATTGAGAAAATTTTGAAAATGTCCGGGGGTCTTCATGTAAAGCACTCCCAAAATTTTAAAGAATGTTTTTCAAAATTTTAAAATTTCAACTAGAACGAGATGGACAGGGGTTTCTTCAATTTGGAAAAGATTGTACGTGTGGTTTATACATTAGTAGTGTTCACAGATGGACGGACATTTTGAAGAAAAAACCTTTTTCGGTATCAGGAGACCCCAAAACGTGTATTTCTGTTGAAATCTCGAAATCTTTTTTCCGCAGCATTACATAACTTCCTCTATGCTACGTGTATTACTCCGTATATACGTATGTATACGGGAAATAAAAAATAACAAAAACAAGATTTTCTCAAAAACGACTCCAAATTATTACGTAAAACGTTAAGTTCTACGTAATACGGTACGTCGGTAAGGATAGTGCTACATGTACTCAATGAGATGATGTAAATGCCATATTGCTTTATTCTCTTGTTTTTTCAGAAATTACAAAATGTTTTTGACTTGACTCTTATGTCGCTAATACTTTTATTACCGGCGATTTGTTCACATTATTATATTTTCGAGGAAACGTGATTTAGATGATGTCATATAAAGTGTCTCGAAAACTCAAAAGTTTTCTGTGAAAACGAGCCAAAAATGCCCCAATTTCAGAAACGCTCAAATGTCATTTTCTCAAAATCGGCTCCATTTTTTAAAATTCTTCGTAAGGTTAGTGCTAAATGTAAATTTACTATTATATTATTTAAGGAGACAAAAAAGTATTTTTTGTTTTCTTTTGTTTTTTAAAAAATTACACATGTTTTATTAAAATATCAATCATGTCTTTAATATGCGTAATTCCAGCGATTTGTGTAGATTATTGCGTATGTGAGTGAAGAAGTTTCAGATGACTTCCAAAAACTTTTTTGGGGCGATTTCTATGAAAAAGAGTTTCAAATTTCGCATTTACAGTAACGCATAAATGCTATTTTCTTAAAAGCAAAGTTTTCAACAAAAATTTCCCTACAGGACGAATTTTACTCTCCTTTAATATTTTTTAAGTAATATATCATCTGTTCTACTATTAGGAAAAAGAAGACTTCATTTTTTTAAATGTACTGTGAGCTGCGATAGATTGCAGCTGGCAAGAGTATGGGTATGGATTGTAAAGTTGGTCCAGATCAAAGAAAATAGAAAACTACCAAGTACGTGAAAGTCTGTGCCATTCTGTGGCACCACTTGTTTCAATTCCTGAGCATTAGTTAAGAAAATAAAAAACATTTGTACCAATTCCCCGTCTTAAAATCACATTTGCTTTCAATACTCTTTGAAAACGGCTTCAACAGTTCTGTGCATTTATTTCAGTGTTTATTATAAATTTATAATGAAAATTGTTTTGTTGTTCAAAAAAACTTTTTTTGTGATAACAATGGAACTGACATCATTAATAAAAAACAGATTTGCGTTTGTAATAACAAAAGTGAAATTACAATAATAGCACCGAATATAACAAAAAATATTTAGTTGAGGTAAAAGTTTCGCTTTGTTTTCAGTTTCGCTTTGTTATCATGTATTAGTTACATTATATCTTACATTACAAAGAAAAAACATACTTACAATATGTAATAAAATAAATCGTTTTACTCTGTATCATTCGTATATTTTCACTTTCTCACTTTTTCAAAAATTGTAAATGCCCAGTATTTGATTTCTAACACACTGTATGTTCACGCTAGAACTGCCGGATCATTGAAAAGTTAGCCAGTCGGTGCCGTGTTTGAATCGTTGACAAATTTCTTCTTTCTTAAAGATCTGTTAAAGTTTTTAGTTTTCCGACTATGCTTCCATATATTTCAAGCAATGCTGAAAAAAATAATTTTTATCGCACCGCGAACCCACGAAACGTTGTTTCGAGAGAAGCACCTATTTTTCGGCATTTGAAATATTTAAGAACGCTAGGAAATTTGTAATGGAAATAATTTATTTACTCATAATATATGTTAATTCGAGGTTTATGCTAAAAAAATTTATTAATCGGGTTAATTCAATAATCTTAATATAAGTTAATTCCGTAAACAGAAAAAAAGTAAATCGTTAATGGAATAAATTTGAAGATCCGCGAAATGAAATGTTTTAAAAAAATTGGTCCTAACTTGCGGGGGGGTAGTTGCCCCCCCTTGCCCCCCCCTGAATGCCGCCTATGTCTCTGACACAGAGTACAAGACAATCGTCAGATAAATAATTACACGCAAATGTGATGAAGATGTCAATTAGACAGAGCATATAAATAAAGGTTCAGAAAAAATGATTGATCAGATTCGTGTGATATAATTCGTTTCTTCTTATCATCATAATTTTACAATTATAAACAAGCTTCAGAAAATTGTGATGTGAATTTCCTAAAGAATAATATAAACAACAAGGACGTTAATGGTTTTGTATCGTTCATGTATTCTGGTTCTGGTGCATCTGCAGTTTCCCAATAAACATCACATGGGATTTTGTCATCGCATTACAAAGGTTTCTGAAGCGTAATTCTGTCTCATTAAGAGAGATTGTTTCCCCATTGCTATTAACGTTGTGGGTCAACAACTGAAAACATGGGTCAACAACGGTATGCGGTGCGTACTAGTGATGTTCTGGGTTCTGCACACATAGGGACTCAATAATTATTGCACATGTGAATTCTTTGTGGCACATTACTCATGACAAACAACGCGTTGTAGCAAACGACAAATTGTATGTTTCGCCTTTTATAATTAATATGGGTCGGAATAATTTTATAAAGACCATTTCACTCATGTCTGTCCGCGCCGTAAGTAACTAATGATCAGCAAGAATCTATTCAAATTCAACCAATCCCAGATGTCTATCGCCATATGATAATCACTTTTGTTTACCTTCACCTTTTGCACTTAACTGTAATTGCTTTATTTACCCTTTCAAGATAAAGATAGAAATTGTTTTAGGTCCATAATAGCTTGTGAGCATCAATATAATAGTAAGGTAGTTTTGGTAATGTTTAAAAATCTGAAATAGAATCTATTATTAAAGATTCAGTGACAAAAAACAATGAAAGAAACAGAGAAAGTGTGTGGAAGCAATTTCAATAATTTATGAAGAAAGAAAATACAAATTGACAGCACAAACTACATTTGAAGAAATTACACATATTTTAGGCAACTAACATGCGAAGATTAGATGATGAAGAGCACAAAGAATATGGTATCAAAACTATGTGAAACGTTACAATCACAATTATTCAGAAAAAAAATTAATGAGTACACACGTGTGTTCAGTTCATTCGAAACTAACAAATCACGCTGCTAATTCGGCTCCTGCATCTTCCATTTCAAATAGTTCCACGTAATAGCAAGACATGAAAAACCCAACTTCCTACAACTTTAATTATTGTGTTTTTAATAAATGTTCTTGTAAGTAGCTTTCACTAGAATCACGCTATCACCAGAAATACTTAAACTTGTAAATTCTACTCCAAGGTATCGTAATAGATATTCTATTATATTTTATCCACTGCACTTACAGAAGTAATAACCAAAGTAGTTTGCACGCTAGGAATCACGAAATACTCAAACCCATAATTTTGGCGTGAAGCAAACTTGGGCGAAAAACCCCAGGACCCTGCAATACCAGAACGGCTCTTGTAGTTAGTGTGAACAACTTGACACATACGTAAATAATATTGCAAGCATTTTGATTGGAAACTGTTCAGATAGACTGGAAAGACAAGTCGCCATTGTAAATGATCTTGACTTCAAACTAGGATTTGAAAGTAATGGAGAGTAGTAAGTACAAGCAAGTTCTAGTTGATCTTGGTACTGAGCCAAAAAGAAGTACATTGTCCGACACTAGTGAGCTCGTTAGAGAACGATAGGGAAGAAATTTGGCAGAGATTGCAAAGGAAGAGAAGTCAGCGCGTTGGGAGCCAGGGGAAGGCACTTAATCTGGCGTGGAGGCGAGTAAGCAGACAAGAGGTGGGGCGTAGGGCTCGGAGGTCGAAGCCAGAAGGAGAGGTGGAGGACGCGATCGTGAACGAAACAAGAGGGCAGAAAGAGAGAAGAGAGGGAGGGGGGGGGGGCAGCAGGAATGGGGTGGGGAGAGCGTGGTGCTAGAATTGGGAGTGGGCGCGGGGGAATCAAGGCGGGGATATGGGGTGAGGTGGTTACACCGAGGCCGGAAGCAGGTTCAGGGAAAGGGACAGGCCAACAATGGGGTTGATTTGATTTTTTCGTGTTTTTTCCGGGCACGTCAACTGCTTTGGTCATTAGTCCCGTTAGTGTAGTGCATGTTTTTTCTCGGGATATGCGCGGTGATCTTTCCCCGCTAGATGGCGAGATCCGGCGCCGACCTACCGTCTCTACCGTACCAGGACTCTCCCACCAGCAAAGCACCGCCCCAGCCGGGACAAGCTCTAAGCTCCCGACCGGCCTCCCGAATATGTGGTAGTGTAGTGAATGTTAGTGTAAGTGTGTGTATGTAAGGGGAGAGGATAGGACAAGGAAAAAGAAGGACAGATTGGTAGGGTACTGCTCCGGCATTCGCCAGGTGTCGATCGGAGAAACCACGGAAAACTACCGCTAGAATTCTCCTCCAGACAGCGACTGAATTCGACCTAGCTGAAACGCTAATGCCAACAATTGGGGGAGTGTGAGCTGGAACAGTAGGCAGCGCCTGGGGCAGAAATGATCGCCGGGTTGAGGGACGAGACGGGGACGAGACGGGGACGAGACGGGGACGAGACGGGACGAGACGGGGACGAGACGGGGACAGACGGGGACGAGACGGGGACGAGACGGGGACGAGACGGGACGAGACGGGGACGAGACGGGGACGAGACGGGGACGAGACGGGGACGAGACGGGGACGAGACGGGGACGAGACGGGGACGAGACGGGGACGAGACGGGGACGAGACGGGGACGAGACGGGGACGAGACGGGGACGAGACGGGGACGAGACGGGGACGAGACGGGGACGAGACGGGGACGAGACGGGGACGAGACGGGGACGAGACGGGGACGAGACGGGGACGAGACGGGGACGAGACGGGGACGAGACGGGCGGGGACGAGACGGGGAGACGGGGACGAGACGGGGACGAGACGGGGACGAGACGGGGACGAGACGGGGACGAGACGGGGACGAGACGGGGACGAGACGGGGACGAGACGGGGACGAGACGGGGACGAGACGGGGACGAGAGATAGGAATGAGGGTGCGGATGGGGTGGTTCGACGCTTTAGGCGGCACTGCGGGGCTAGGCTAGATACTGAGGCGAGGGCGAGGCAGGGCCGGGGAAGTGTCATGGAAACGACCATGGGGCGGGGGCGGAGCTGGGTGGCAGGGGGGAAAAGGGGGGGGGGGGGGGGGGTGTTAGCCGTCGCGCTCTAACAGCCATCGCCCTCGTGGCCTCCCGTTTCCAAGCCAATCGAGTTGACCCGGGTCGTGGCCCCAGCCTGACAACGCTTTTGTCTACTCCCCTACACCCGCCCTCGCATATACTCAGCACATTTGCCGTGTTTACCTATACGTGATCCACTGTTCGTATCTGGGATATAGAAATAATTTGATAGGTGTTGATGATGATACTACATGAATGATGATTAAACACCGTGACCCTTCGAAATGACAATTTTTTTAATTAACATTCTAATAGTTTCAAGTAAACTGATGTTAAAGATATATCTATCGAGCTATTTAGACGTATCTCTATCCAGAATAAAGATTTTTACCGTAGTTATTTGTCCACAGGTTGAATTATTAATGATTCTACTTAAATCCGAAGTAATATAGAATCTGATCACATTAACAACTCATTTTGGTTTTGTCATTTAGAACCTTGTCAATCCAAATGGTCGAATTGTGTAATGATAGTGAAATATAGAACTTTTCAATAACCTGCTTGTCAGTTTCATTAATTTTGCCACCTCCTCACCTCAAAGGCTTCGTTCGTAGGTTGTTTCCGGATTAGAACCACGACTACTAAAATAACCCAATCCGTAACCTAACCTGGGGACTCGACATTTCAACATTACCAATTCGTCTCGTCTTAACGTTTGCTTTGCTAAACTACTGACTATCTCACCCTCTCGCCTTCCTTGCACGTCAACCTCGATTGCCCTTGCCTTTACGTCACTCTTATCAACTCACGTTCTTTGTGCTCCTGCTACAGTTTTACATACCATCTAAGTTGAAAACTTCTTTTCTCTGACCTTTCGGTTCGTTCCGCTGCACAAGCTTCTACCCATCTACCTCCATTTTTCCTATCGTTTCGTCGTGTAGTCCCTCTCTCTCCCATCACTTCTCCGTCTATTTCTACTCCCAAACACACCGAGCACATTAAAGACACGGCATTTCTGTCGTATCTTCCGTCACAGTCTCCATTTTCACCTGGAGTCTTCTGATGACTTTACATTGACCTCTCTTCGCCTTGCACTACCTTCTGTGAATTTACCTCCCAGCATTTCACGTCATCATCTTATCTCACACTTTCTCTTCTTGTCTTGTTTTGTTACGTCTCTTCTCCGCTCATTGCTTTCAGCTCCATCGTATTAATTTTTAGTCTTTTTCCTTTCACCTTTCTTTGACTTTTATCCACTCTCTCTGCTAGTCAGTTCTTCTCACTTCACATCACTTCTCTCTCTCATCACTCCTCTCATCGAATTCTCTCTTCTCTCAATACTTTTTAACTTTTCCTCGCCTTTCCTTACTTCCTATAATATTTCAGTAGTCTACATACATTTTTCGGCTCTCACTCCCACCCCTCCCAATATTTATAAATGAGGTCTTTAAAGAAATAGAATTTCACGGAGACATGACAAATCGTACTTTGAGTTTAAAAATACGAAGGATGTTTAAAAAATTCAAAATGTCATGTCAAATGCAACCCACAACACTCGTCCGGATTTTTTAATCTATATCATTAAATAACTCTTAAACAATGCATTTTAGGGACGTAAAAACTAAAATTTTGAGGCCAAAGGTCTCAAAGAAATTTTCCTCATGCCGCAATCTATAGGATGAGATTATCTTGAACCTTCTGTTACATTTTTGCTGGTTCAACGCTTCTCGATTCTATCCCACCTGTTCATAGCCTATAGAATCTACATCTGTATGTGAAATTAAACCAAGTAATTGATTGCTTAGTGATTGAATTACACGATTGTACCTCTCTGCTTGGTAATAACATTATATAAGAATAGTTTTATTGACAATGTCGTATTTTATTGTTTTCAATTACAAGGAGACGTATAGAACAAATGACGGTAGATAATGTCTTCAAGAAAAAAATATATTCCAGGTTTAATACGGAAATTTAAAAATACATAATAGGGTAGGGTTTAACATGCGAGAGTTCAAGGACGGGTACTTAAGTTTTCTCCTCTTTTTGATCTTTCTGTTCTCTTCTTCCCCTCAGTTTGCGTCGTCTTGCGCACGTGTCGTCCAAACCAGGCCCGACCTCTTCCTTCGCTCCATCAGCCTCGCGTCTCCGGGCAGCGTGCCCCTTCTCTAATAGCTTCACGTCAGACCCGCTCCCGTCATCCCCGAGAGCCAATTCTCTCTCAGTCCAATAATGACATGTCGCCTCTTTAACCATCATCCATCCCTCGCCCTCGCCTTACCTCTCCCACCCGCGTGACCGTTCCCACCACTTCGCAGCATCTTTCATCTCCCGAAAGTCTCACCGGGAGCGGGAGCTCAGTGCATCAACTGATGTCACTGACCGGCAGGTACTAGGTTTGAGTCCTGACGGCGGCAGAACTTTCGACACTAGCTTTTCAGCTAGGTCGAATTCAGTCGCTGTCTGGAGGAGAATTCTGGCTGCTCTGATTGGTAGTTTTCCGTGGTTTCTCCGATCAACACCAGGTGAATGCCGTAGCAGTACCTTAACAAACGGGCCACGGACCGCGCGCGAACTTTCCTTCCTCTTCCTTGCCCTATCCTCTCCCCTTACACACACACTTACACTAACATGCACTACACTACCACATATTCCGGGAGACCGGTCGGGAGCTTAGAGCTTGTCCCGGCTGGGGCGGTGCCCCGCTGTAGAGTTCTCGGTAGACAAAGCGATATCTCTTCGCAGATTATTTCGGTGTTCTCCCGCTTCCGCCGTCTCACATTCCATCTATTCATCATCATCATCTTCCCCGTAATCCTCATTATTGCTGTCATCTTAGATAAATCATGCCAGAGTTGTAATTGACTCAAGCTAAATTTCAATCCGCTCCGTCTCGTGTTTGGTCCTGTTTAGTCTTTTCCCCTCACCTTTCCTCTCCTCTAAACTCACCGAGACCTTTGTGATCCAACGCCTGTCGAGTTTCTTACCACCTCGCTCAATATCCCCACATCGTTAAACCGAGTCTCGTCACAGCCTGAGCCATGACACGATGCTGCCTCTGGAGACTCCATTTCCCCTAGCGCGCGCCTCTCCCCGCCTTGCCCTCCTGCCTCCTCGCCCCGCGCCGCCACGCCGCCCGCAACCCATTGACGAAGCGGCCGGTGTGATCGTGCGGGCGTGCAATCGAGTTAGGAAGCGGCCGCCGCGGCTTTGGGAGTTGCAGGCAGTGGCGGCGGCAGAGGAGGAGGTGAAGGGGAAGGAAGAGACGATCGCGAGGGCAATATTGAGAGTGATGGCGTGACCGGGGGCCGTGAACGGGCGCCGTGACCGGGGGCCGTGACCGGGCGCCGTGACCGGGGGCCGTGACCGGGGGCCGTGACCGGGGGGCCGTGACCGGGGGCCGTGACCGGGGGGCCGTAAACGGGGGCCGTAAACGGGGGCCGTAAACGGGTGCCGTGAACGGGTGCCGTGAACGGGTGCCGTGAACGGGTGCCGTGACCGGGAGCCGTGAACGGGGCCGGAACGGGGCCGGAACGGGCCGGAACGGCCGTGGCGGGGGCGTAACGGGGCGTGTACGGGGCGTGAGCGGGAGCCGTAGGCGGAGGCCGTAGGTGGGGGCCTTAGGTGGGGACCGTAGGCGGGGTCTGTGAACGGCGGCGGCGTTTATCAGCCACAGAGCGGACCACACGACGTCGGCGGCAGGGGCTGCGGTGTAAGCGGTGTAGTGGGCTGGGGCGTCGTCGGCGAGGTGAGCGTCTGAGAGAGTGGCGGCGGCAGAGGCAACACCGGTTAGGGCGGCGGGTGCGGTATATGAGACTGAAGGGATCGGGGGCGAGGGCGTGGGCGGAGGACGAGGAGAGGATGGCGCACTCAGCCGGCGAGGGAGCGAGTTAGCCGCCAGATGCGCAGCTCGCACGTCCGACCCCCCGCTTGGCCTCCGTGTGCCTGCCCCGCTCCCGCCCCGCTCCCGCCCCGCTCCGCCCGCTCCCGCCCCGCTCCCGCCCGCTCCCGCCCCGCTCCCGCCCTGCCTGCCCCTGCTCCGCCCTGCTCCTCCCGCTCCCTGCTCCGCCCCTGCTCCGCCCTGCTCCGCCCTGCTCCCGCCCTGCTCCCTGCCCCGCCCGCTCCGCCCCTGCTCCGCCCGCCCCGCCCTCCCGCCCCGCTCCTGCCCTGCTCCTGCCCTGCCCTGCCCCTGCTCCGCCCTCTCCTGCTCCTGCCCTGCCCTGCCCGCCCTGCTCCCGCCCTGCTCCGCCCTGCTCCTGCCCCTGCTCCTGCCCCGCTCCTGCCTCCTGCCCCTCGCCCTGCTCCTGCCCTGCTCCCTGCCCGCTCCCGCCCTGCTCCGCCCCTGCCCGCTCCGCCCTGCTCCTGCTCCTGCCCGCTCCGCCCTGCTCCCGCCCTGCCCTGCCCCGCCCTGCCCGCCCCTGCCCTGCCCGCCCGCCCGCCCGCCCGCTCCCGCCCTGCTCCGCCCGCTCCCGCCCCTGCTCCCGCCCGCTCCCGCCCTGCTCCCGCCCTGCTCCTGCCCTGCTCCGCCCGCTCCTGCCCCTGCTCCGCCCTGCTCCTGCCTGCCCGCCCTGCTCCGCCCTGCTCCTGCCCTGCTCCTGCCCTGCTCCCGCCCTGCTCCTGCCCTGCTCCTGCCCTGCTCCGCCCTGCTCCTGCCCTGCCCTGCCTCCCTGCCCTGCCCTGCCCCTGCTCCCGCCCCTGCTCCTGCCCTGCCTCCCGCCCTGCTCCCGCCCTGCTCCGCCCTGCTCCCTGCCCTGCTCCTGCCCTGCTCCCGCCCTGCTCCTGCCCTGCTCCTGCCGCTCCGCCTCCTGCCCTGCTCCCTGCCCTGCTCCGCCCTGCTCCTGCCCTGCTCCCGCCCTGCTCCGCCCTGCTCCTGCCCTGCTCCGCCCTGCCTCCGCCCTGCTCCCGCCCTGCTCCCGCCCCTGCTCCCGCCCTGCTCCGCCCGCTCCCGCCCGCCTCCCGCCCGCTCCCAACCGCACCTGCCCGCGCCGCTCTGCACCGGCCCCGTCCCCGCCACGGCCGCTTCGGCGCTCGGAGGAGAGGCCGACGACCTCGGCGCCGCTAACGGAGACGTCCTCGCTGCCTTCTCAGCTCCCACGTCTTCCCCGGAAACTCATAAGAGACAGAACGAAAGTAATGCAAAATAAAATTTGTTTTAATAATAATAATAATAATAATAATAATAAATAATAATAATAATAATAGTAATGTATTTTAAATAATTTTAGCAGTTTTGAATAAACAAATGAACGGAGTACAAGTGTCATCGAAGTAGGCGCACCAATCGTGACATTGCGCTGAAATTAGCTGACGTACGAATATTTATAAACAGACGCGTACTTGTCTTTCGATGAGGTTAAATTATGCATTACATAGTTTTTTGCCTTATTGTTAATGGCCATCCATAAGTAGTGGTTTTTACTACTTGATAGAACGTAAGCATTGTGCTGCAGTAAATGAAGCAAGGTTTAAGTCTGTTTCAGTTTAACCTTTTGACAGTTATGGGGAATTACGATGGTTTGAGTCGGTCTTTGGGATACCTGGATTAATTACATGGGTGTGCAGCATTGCGATTTAGGCTTTTTAAGGATCATGGGAAAGTGTGAAGGTTTTGGTAAACATTTTGGGCTATATGTGTTTTGTGGTCACTTCATGAAGGCACTTTCAATTCTCTGCGAATCTGGGTGTTTGGAACGAACCAGGGGGCATTTAAAGTTCTTCTTAAAATATATTCTGAATGGCTGTTAATTTTAGGAGTTTAGTAGTTGCAGCACATCCCCAAACTGGACAGGCATATGTCATGGTTGGTAGAATTAAGAATTTAAATAGTAGCAATTGGCATTCGATTTTCAATGAAGAATGTGCTTTGATTAGAGGGAGGGGTTTTGATATTTTTGCAGAAACGTTGTTGGCTATAGCATTTATATGTGGTTTCCAAGTTACTTTTGTCAAGCAACACTCTTAAGTATTTTATCGATGAGGAGTTCACGGAATATATGTATTGTGAAGAATTAACTCAGCAGGATTTTTGGAACAACGTAACGTGAAGATTTTTGCTTGACGTTTTAACGGGTTTATTTTGATTCTCAATTTTTGAGACCAGTTAACATACTCGTTTAGTGTGCCTTGAATAATGTCCTTGGCTACGGCAATGTCGCTGTGCTTTGCGAAGAGGGCCACATCATCTGCGTACAGCGCGATCTTGGAATCATCCTCAGTGGGGATATCGTAGCTAAGAATGTTGAACAGAATGGGTGAGAGTGCCGATCCTTGTGGCACTCCTGCATCAATGGTGTGTGGGTAAGAGGTTGAAGAGTTGATTTTTATAATAAACCATCTGTTAGTGAGAAAACGTTCGATAACCTTTTGTAAATACTCCGGATTCCTAATTATCGCATTTTATAAATTACGCTCGAGTGCCAGATTCTGTGGTTATTATATACAGAAATACTGAAGCTATATGTTTCTTTAGGTGATAGCCTTGTGCTATTTCTTCGGTTAGTCGTAGTAGTTGGTGCGTTATTGAGTGATTGGTTCTGAACCCGAATTGAATCGACGGAATAGTTTCGGTGGAATTGAGGAATTTAATAAGTCTAGACAGTATTAGTCTTTCAAAAATTGTAGATATGGTTGGCAATAGACTAATAGATCTGCAGCTTTCAACATATCTCGGGTCTTTTCCAGCTTTACAGAAAGGAATTATCACAGCATTTTTTTACGCTGTATGAAAATAGTGAAGCCTTAAAGCTCCGTTGAATATTTCCGTTAAGGCTGCAATGGGTCGCCTGTTCAACATTTTCAAGCATTGCAGATTACGCCTACAAAATGGCGTGGCGTGTCTCAGTCATACGTATTAACTGTCTGGTGCCATCAGTATTATTTAGGATGGAGTAAGGATAAAAAGGTTAAAATTGATACTTTAAATTTTGCCCAGAAAAGTGTTATACATAGTCTAGCTTCCACAATGAACGTAATGTCTATAAATAAATAATAAAAGTAGTGTATTTATAGATTCTGTGATAACTCACAAAAAAGCAACTAATGATTCCTGCTTTCGACTGATCTTCATTTGATGACCAATGCGCTAGAAAGGAGAACTGTGAATGAAGCGGTATTCCAATACGTGATGTTTGCCTATTGACCTCGTTTTGACGATTCTCGAGTAGGGTTCTTCAGTTTATTAGCTCTGGTATAGTCGATTACTAAAAATACATGTGGACTTAAAAAGAAAAAAACACTTAGATTGACTCGCAATAAAATATGGTTACATGCATGTGGTAGGTTTATCTTTTTTCTCATAGCACATACTTTAATTCTGTAAAATCTATTATAACTTATTTAGTTTTCAAGTGATGTAGTAAAGATCTATCTTGTTCTGAAAGTATGCAAGAAAACGTAGAGAAAAAGAGGCATGTTTTCGCGAATTCCCGTTTTTCTCCTGAACGATACATTACGCTTACAGTCTCATGAACATTACATGTAAACATAAGTGTATAAGTGTCAGTTTTAAGTAATTATTATACACAACCATCCCATGCAATAAATTCACAGAGAGATGGTGCCCACTCAATACTCGCTGGAATTTCAGATCACTACACATCGTAAGCGTTTTGTATCCTATAAGTGAAGTAATCAGATGAACCACACAGTCGCTGACACTGTCCCACCTTACCCGTCAATGCTTCGCTGATAGTTCGGGATATCTCAACGGACGTGCGCACGACTGACCTTTAGTCTTCAACATTTGTTTGGCCGGCGCAGATTTCTCGATGCGACGCGTCGTTTACCACTGCCCTAGAGACCAGGCGTTCTCCTCCCCCAACAGCCCTGGATTGGAACTCCAATGGACCGCGTCAGCCCCTCCGTTCCCCTGTCCCTGTCAATCAGTTGGCGTCCCCTTTGAGCCAAAGCCACCCCTCCCCGTCCCCCAAATACCTCCCGCCTCACACACCTGTCTTCACGCGATGCCGCTCGATTGCTTATCCGCTCAACCGCTTGGAGAGCTCCCTACGCGCCGCTTCACCCTCCCGCAATCCTTGTCCGATAGCAGCGAACACGATTTTATGTAATTTTTTTCAATTTATTTCAGGGCGCTTTTTAAGTGCTTGGTCATGTTGCCACCTCTGGGGTTTTCAACATTGGAGTAGCTGTGAGTGGAACACACAAGGACAACACAAACAGGCCTGACGGCTCTAATTTATTTCTTTGTTTCGTTATTTATGTACGTGTTTATTTATTTATTTTTATGGCAAATATCGGTCACCTCGGACCATTGTCACGTTATTGTCCGACGCCATGTCATATTTATCTCGGAATGATTAACGTGTCATTACTCGCTCTGAGGAACAGACTATTCGTCTGTATCCATTGTTCAGACAACGTTGCTAGTCTTGCATAATGAACAATGAGGTGCAAGGATTCTTGTGGGGGGCGAGGGGACAATCACAAATGTGTCCTTGCCTTCGCAGGATTCAAACCTGCAGCCCCCTCAACGCAGAGGCTGGCTGCCGCAACCACCTGCGACCGACTCTTGCCTATTTTATTTACCTATTTATTTGTTGGAGGTTGAAGGTTATTAGTAAGGTCATGAAGGTCTACGAGTGCACATCGTATGAGTAGATTATACTGTAACGTATTGCAGAGCCATAGAATCTCGTAGGCAGGACCGGGAGCAGTAGCTCAGTGCATCAACTGATGTTACTACAGCGCCTCTGACGGGCAGGTCCTAGGTTCGAGTCCTGACGGCGGCAGGATTTTCGACACTAGCTTTTCAGCTAGGTCGGATTCAGTCGCTGTCTAGAGGAGAATTCTAGCGGCCGGCTGCTCTGATCGGTAGTTTCCGTGGTTTCTCCGATCAACACCAGGTTAATGCCGGAGCAGTACCCTAACAAACGGGCCACGGACCGCGCGCGAACTTTCCTTCCTCTTCCTTGTCCTCTCCTCTCCCCTTACACACACACTTACACTAACATGCACTACACTACCACATATTCCGGGAGACCGGTCGGGAGCTAAGAGCTTGTCCCGTCTGGGGCGGTGCCCCGCTGGTGTGAGAGTCCTGGTTAGGGGGAAACCCCACTAGCCGACGGTAGGTCGGCGCCGGATCTCGCCATCCAGCAGGGGAAGATCACCGCCATCTACCGAGAACAAACATGCACTACACTCACGGGACTAATGATCAAAGCAGTTGACGCGCCCGGAAACACGAAAAAACCAACCAACCAACCAATCGTAGGCAGGTCTAACGGCGTCTGGCAGGCGCTGAGAGGCAGGATTTGTGCAGGCAGAGAAAGCTGGTAGGAGAAAGTAAGGAGAGTTTGAATAGGCGGTAGATAGTGGGCGGAGACACCCGAAGGTATTTTGGGAACTTCCAGAAATCCATGGAAAGGGATTGCCGCGCGAACGCAAGATAAAGTTGTGTGTCACGTGGTTTAAAGGTATATAAGGGAGAGCGCAAAGCCCGGGGGTGGATTTCTTTTTGAGCTGAGTGAAAACGTCGTTCAAATGCACAAGACTTGCGGCCAGGGTGGTGTTGAGACTAGCTAGGCTCGTAGTGTTGGGTGTACCCAAGTATTGGGACGCCACCAGGGAACATCTTTTCCGCGAGTGACAGCGGTCACGGAGCTCTACGCTGTGTGCATAAGCTCGCTGAAGAATGGTGAGCCATGAGTCGGGCAGATCTTGAATGATATAAGGATCGTTCCAGCGATCAGGGGATAGGGTCCATCAGAGCTGTAAATAACTGTTCAAACACTTTATTTGTAAATACTTAATTATTAATAAACCTGTAAATATCAGAAGCTGTGATTGCTGTTGTGTTCCTTGACGTCACAATAGCAATAATGACGTTGGTGATAGAGAATGAAAGACTGGACAAAGCAGAGAATCTCGAGAAAACTTACTTGCTTTCTCCACTAGGCATTCTTTATTGACTGTTCGCTATTCAAAGCATTTACCGGCTAAGTTTAACTAAGAATCAGCATCGCTGCTATCTCCCACGTGACTCTTGACCAATGGGCGTTAGTGTTCGAATTCTATCAGCGGATTTTCAACTCTAGCTGGATGACTTGACCGAATTCAGCCGTGGGCTAAAGGAGTCTTCTTGCGGTCGGCTGCTCTAATCAGTAGTTTTCCGTGATTTCTCCGATCGAATGTTGGATCTATACCATTGCAATCTGGTCACGAACCACGCGCGAACTTTCCTACCTCGTCCGTATACTGTCCTCATCTCTTATTCATACACTCTTAACTGATATGCAATTCACAACCACACAGTCGAAACCTTACGGCTTGTACCGGTAGGTTAGAATACCTTACGCTTGAGTTAAGCTATCTGTTAATTTGGCGTTCTGAATTTCGATGTGCTTTGGGAAGCTGCTAAAAGTGATTGATACACTCACAAATTTTGAGATTCAAAATGTCGAACTTATGTCAGATGTATATGAATGCCAAAGTGGTTTATCGTAGTATCAAAAGTGGTTTATCGTAGTAAAAAGGAAGATTGGCCACGCCACGAGTCATTCTTCTCTCGGAGTTCAAAATCCTACTTCTACCACACAATATATTGCCTTCACGGGTTGCCTCGCACGAATACTGCGCCGCTATTGCCACAATTCCGGCTTTCTCGGTGCGAAGATGCACTCCCCCATCATTTCCGCCCCTTCCCCGTCCCTACTGTCCCGCCCCGTCGCGAACCCCGCCACTTGGCCCTGACACACCCATTCCTCCACAAACCCCAGTCCCGCTCAACCCCCGCTCGCCCCCCGCTCACCCCCTCTCGCCCCCGCTCGCTCCCCCGCTCGGGCCCCGCTCTGCCGGCCCCCGGCCCCCGTTCGCGCCCCGCTCGCCCCCACTCGGCCCTCGCTCGCCCCCCCTTTGACCCCGCTCGTCTCCCTCTCACCTACCGCTCGTCTCCCGCTCGCTGCAAACCACCACACTTCGCTCTTTCCCACCCCCGTTCCCCCTCTTGCCCCTCCGTCCACCGCTCACTCTCCCCGTTCTCCCCCCCCCGCATGCTCCCCGCTGCACCGTATCCCCGCCTAACTGCGACCACTCCTCCCCGCTATGCTCCTCGCTGCGCACGTACTCCCCGCTCCGACCTTTCCATCCCCGCCCTACCCACGACCGCTCCGCTGTTCGCCAGGAAAATCTTATTTTGCTGCCGGATTTCGCCCTCCCAGCCTTCGCCTCACCCCGGCGATTGCTGCCGGTGGCGTATACTAGGATTAGGCTGCTCGCCACAGCAGCCCCGTCCCGGCGGCGGGCGTTGCCATTTCGCGCGCCCGCCCGCCCGCTTGCCTCGCCTGTCCTCGACCGGGCGTCCAGGTCGATCGGCCGCTCCGCCTGTTTGGCCACTCGCCTCCAGTTGCTCACTCCGCCCGCCCGCCCACCCGCTCCTCCGCTTACATGCGACGTAATCGCCCTCTCGCGGCCCGCCCGCCCGCTCACCCATCTTCCCTCTGGCAGCTGGCAGCGCAAGGGGCGGGGCAGGCATGGCGGGGACGGGCGAAACAGGGAGGAGCGTGGAAGAACGGAGCCGGAATGAGGTGCGGGGCGGTGTGGGGTGGTGGAGGAGAAGAAAGGAGGACGAGGAGAGGTGGGGCGGAGAGGGACGGAGCGAAGCGTTAACTTTACTCGTGCGTTTAAGAGGCCTGACTGACGACTTCGCTAAGGGCGGACGAAGAGATAATTTACTGATTGTATTGTGACATACCGATATGTCACATGAAAATAAACTAACATTTATTTGTAGACTATATGGTGGAACATGCATTAGGAAATATCACGAGAGCAAGGGCTTAGCAACGACCGTGAATGAACAATGTAGTTTTTGGTTTTTTTGTAAATGCATTAAGAGGTGGCTGGATGCCGAAAGTAGAAAATTTGGGATTGGGCGAAGAAGTTTAGACGATCGAAAGGTCAGCTACACCAAAATATAACCAACGTATGGATTGGGTGGGTGAGAGAAGGACGGTCAAATGTTATGAAAAAAGAGGAAGGTAGTTTAATACGAAGTTAAATTTTAAGTATGGGACGACTGATGAAGCAACTGCTCTGCACTAGAGTTCTCGCATCGAATTCCGTGTAAGTCATCTATGTGTGAGCCACGTCATGGAGCCATAGTTGGCAAAGGCAACGTATCCCGTTTAATTATCTAAATGATCATTCATCAGCTTATATTTGCACAGGGAATGACTTTCGGACTGACAGCCAGCGACTCTACATTTCAATTGAGCCAGCAGGCGCAGAGTCAATAGTGTGTGTGTTACGTCAGTCCACGCAAACCGGCATTGTTGATGAAAATGTAAACATCATGTGCCCGACCGTAAGCGGGATTTGTTTGAGAGTGAGAGTGGAAGTGCTAGTGATTTTAGTAATGTTGTACCTCTATAATTGCGTTTTCTGCTTTACATTTTTAAAATCATATCTGTACACTTTTAATAACTATGAAGAGTTTATCATCTGTTAATTAATTATATTGGTCGCATGCGTCTTAAAGCCCTGTTAACATGCAACCCTGCAGGTTTGTTAAGTGCACTTGTATCTACCTGTATGTTAAGAAATTTAATATCCCTAGTAATGGGTTTTAACATCCTTAGCAACGTAAACAATTGTCAATTTATCACAAGTCAAATGTTTGTTAAGGAAAAAGCATGGCGATGTACAAAACAAAACTGATTGAAACAATTCAGAAGTAATTCACATAGGTTTGGTAAATAACTATTCTTAACTGTAATATTATTAATAATACAATTATAAAAATGTATATTAGGTAAATTAACCTAATTTTCCTCACATTCCACCAAATGAAACTACTCCGATAGTCGCATTTACTGACGATGTGAAGGTGTCGCCACTGTAAATCAACGGGCCAATTTCGTAACCGAACGTCGTTTCTTTGGGTTCAGGAGAATTATTTGCATCCATCTTTCACGAACCACGGTATACGAATATTGTTTATATAAATACATCGCAAGCAACACCCGATAATATCGTTCTAGCGTGCCGCAGCAACAGAATTCATGTCTTTACTGTCGCAGTAAAGTTTCGAGTAATTCGTTTTATTTCATGGTGACCGATAAAATGCTGAACATATGACGAAATGTTGCAGAGTTATTACTGCCTCGTCCAAATTAAAAATTTCGACTCTGCTACGTTCCACCTGGAGTTTTAACTTTTGGCCTCGGCGGTAATAACACTCATAACATTTGTAGGTATGTTAAAAGCTATTAACTTATTTCTATCTGCAACATAAGTTTACACTAAGACAACTATAACATTGGGTCCCTATGTGGGTAATTATGGTGCTGAGATCATGTCCGGGCTGGGGCGGAGCTGTACAGGGAGAAGGTACCTGATGGACAAAACCCCGCAAGCCCACTGGTCGGTTGACGCCATAAGTTCACGTTGCAATGAGGATAAACACAGACACCTTCTACAACATTAAATGTACTATTTTTACGGGAATAATTCTCATTTCGGTGGTAATTGATGACACGATAAAAAGTCTCTACTTCGAACAATAATGGAACACGCGTGGGGAACATAGCGGGTTGTGCGGTTTAACGCCTAGGCAGATAGAACCGCGCGCTTCTGCATTTAACAACGTCACTCCAGACGCCTCCTAGCCGTCAGTCTACACCCAACAGTTTACAAACTCGGTAATGGAAGGGAGCAGTTTAATTCGTACGCCAGTTGCGTAGCGCGTTTGCACTTGCGAATTCTCTATTAAAACTTCTTAGATGAGCAGATCTTCGGATTGAGAGCCATTGGTGGTGAATTTCTGATGCTAGTAAAAAGACGCGGTTTAAACTTCCCACTGACTTGATGGACGTTCTTAAGGTCGGTAAGTTCTTATTGGTCGTTTGAGTGGTTTTCATCGACCAATTGCATACAGATGCTGGAGCAGTATCTCGTTCAACCGGCCACGCGCAATCTTTCTTCCTTTATCCCCTAAAGCGGAAAACGGACTATTCCATCAACATTAGACCTACTTCACGTGATCTCGAAAGAACAAGAATTCGATAGAAGTTAGACTGCGCGGAGGTAGACAGAGAGTCGAAGAAGGGCAAAAAGAAAAAAAGGAAGAAAAAGGAACGTTGGAGAGAGTAAAAGAAAGAGAAAGAAAGGTACAGAAAAGGGGTAGGGATGAAAAAAAACATTGAAAGAGAAATAAAGGAAGAGCGAAAGAGAGGGCAAAACGAGAGAGAGGAAGTAAACGGGGAAAGAAAGGAAAGGGAAAGGAAGAGGAAAGGGGAAGGGGAATGGATACTAAAGGCGGGATAATAAATAACAAAGAAAGAATGACAGAAATAAATAAAAAGAAAGAATGCCAAAAATGTTAGAAAGTTAGAAAAGAAAGAGAGAAAGATACTTTTTGAGAATCGATCCAGAAGATTGTAAAAAAAATTCTTCATAAACGTGTGTTTTTGCTTCTTTGAGGCCACCAAAATGTGTTTTGAGTAACTTAAGGCACCTGTTGAGGTGATCTATAGCTCATTTGATTCATCTCAACGAAGACTTAGCATTGTTTTGAGACTGATCATTTTAGTACTTTCTGAAAAAAATCTACTTTTGCATCTTTATGCATTCCCTTTTAAATGTGCATAGCGGAATCTTCGTTGCGTAAGCACCGTGACTGAAGAAGGATTACAGGCGGAGAAGTTGCCTCGTGCTGGGCGGCAGCGAACATTGGCTCAAAGGTGGCAGTACGCGGCTTCATTGTTCCAGAGCAATGTGGGTCGCGCAGACTTTCTAGTTTCGTCGGAATGCAGTGAGAGTCGCTCTGATGTTTGCAGAGCTGGCAGCTAAAATGTGCTGTGTTCAATTTCTGTAGAAACTCTTTGTTCTATTTCGGGATAAAATAGAACAATTTGTTGAAAGAGATGATTCAGTGCATCATTCAATTATGTTCAGATATTACTATTTGACTACTAGTAGACTAAAGGAAGAGATGAAGCCATGACATTGCCTCATGGTGATATTTTAATGCAAAATATTAGACTACACATGGTCTCTACATCCGAATTAAAGTAACTAGCTTGGTTAAACAACGTAACTAAATTATTTTTTCACTGTATACAGCACCTATCGAATCTTGTATGGAGACTTGTATTTACTGTATTCACGAATTGTAGAATCTTTATATTGTGACATTAAGAAGGAGCAAATCTGTGCTGAATGATCTACGTTAAAAATATGAAAGATCATAAAATATGAAACAGCTGTATATTAAGGGATGTAATTATAAGAATGATGCTTCGAGATTTTTTCAAATCAAGCAATGTAGCGAACACGTAAAATTTTTACTCTACTTTGTCACTTCCATACCAGAAGGATTATTATTGCATTTTTTCTTAAAAATAAACAGAATTATACATTTGTTTAAGTTTTCAGTTTATTGCCTCGAGGTTTGAAAACTACTAGAAGTGATTACTAATAAATAAATGAGTGTTAGCAATAAAGCCAAAGATTACTCGAAAAGCAACCCATCAATGTTACAGTGCTGCCACCTTGGCTCAGATACCAAAATGACGTAATAATGATTTTATTTTAAATACTACATCTCATTATAAATGTCCTATGATTTAAATCTTTTATAAAAGAATTGTTTGAATTGAAAGATTGTTTTCTACCAAAGGGTGGCTGTTTTAAAATTGATATATATGAGTCGATAGATGTGAGTCCACGCTGCTTCATGATGGCGCTGCTTGATGTTGTTTTGTTTTGATTGTTGAGATTTGTTTACAATTCGTCAAGGTTTTTTTTTTCAGTGTAATTGCATTGTGGTGTTGACAGTTTGCATGTATTTGCTTTTGTGGTGTATTTTGTAGAGAACATTTGGACAGTGGGTTTTGCTCGGTTGTATGAAGTAGTGAAGTTGTTCACAGGTTATGTCGAATTCCAAATCGTTGTTTACGCGCCCCAAAAGACGCAAACGTACATTAACCGGACGCAGGGAAAGAGAAAGTCAGCGTAGGTGTCGTGATAGTAAGGTCATTTCGTTTTCTGTTGAGTCATTGTCTGTGAAATGTCAGTTTTTTTTCTGCTTTGTACTTCCCATGTGAGAGAAATTCTGCAAACGAGTTTACTCTGTGTTGCGTAAATGGGAAAATGCGTATACCTTCGAGCAATATGCCAGAAGAAATCAAAGAGCTGTTTATAGGAGATGGTGAAACCAAATCAAAAAACTTTAGAAATAATATCCGTTAGTACAATAGTACTATTTCTTTTGTGTCATTTGGTGCCGATATTGCATTGCCACCTGATCATGGGCCATACATATTCAAACTTTTGGGAACTCCACATCACAGAATATCTTTGTTATACCCTGAAGATCCAAACACTGCAACATATTGTGAACATTTGTCTGGGCACAGTATTTTACATTTATCTCAGGTCTCACCGCCAAATTTTGACAGGTTATCACTAGTTATAATTTAATACTGTTAGGTAACACCTTCTTTCTTGTTAATATTCTGTTGGCTGTTGTTCACAACCTTTCATGCGTTTTATGGTTCTTTCAGTGATATATCTATAGTTTCAAAACCCATCAAGGACCAAGACGAGGAGTTGCAAAGAACTAGAATTTCTTTATTGATCCTTGTTTTCCATAGTACCCAAAGAAAGTTGTAATTATTTTGTTTATTACTTTTCTAAAAGTCGTTTTCGTCTATAAAAGCCAATGCACCAATGTATATTGCATCTCAAACAATCCAACACGTAGTGCGATATCACCCCAACCTCCTCTCTAGGCCGAGCCCTTCAGCTCGGTGTGTACCTTGAATGAAGCGGTTAGAACCAATAACAGAGACGTTAATGTGGGGATTACAACGCGGGAGGACCGCTGCCAGCAGCAGAGACCGAGCTGTGATATTTAGGCGAGCGATGAAAGGCAGTGAGCACGAATTAAATAATCAGGCGGAGTTAGTATGAGCGAAATGGTGTCGTCGGCGCATGCGCGCGTGCGTAGAGGGGTCGTTTCCACGGCCGAAGGGCCTGCGTGGAGTGCCCTTGCTCGCCCTTCCAAGTCTCGCTTGCCTTTACGACGTACTACCGACGCGGAGGGCGGCTGCTTTACGACTCATTCCCACCGTGTCCCTCGCAGACCGTGTAATAAATGTACTTGCGACGTTCGTATACCCTGTGGTAAGAAGCTGGGTGCATCAATATAGATTACTTTTTTTATATTTGAGAATCGTTGTGATACAGTGCGAATCGAGGTCTGTCTCTGCGGTTTTGTCTTTCTTTGCCGATCTTGTCTCTGTGTGTTTTTTTTTTTTTGAATTAATTTGGTATTCTTGTTGAGCATTACGTACTTTTAAGTTTTTCAATTCAACTAACAGAAATTAAACATTTAAACTAACAGAGCGATGTCGCTCGCCTTTCACCAAGGATTGATTGATTGATATTTTCGTGTTTCCGGGCGCGTCAACTACTGTGGTCATTCGTCCCGTTAGTGTAGGGCATGGTTTTTTTTGTTGGTTTTTTTTTCGGGAGATGGCGGTGATCTTCTCCCGCTGGATGGCGAGATTCGGCGCCGACCTACCGTCGGCTGGTGGGGGTTTCCCCTAACCAAGATTCTCCCACCAGCGCGGCGGGGCACCGCCCCAGCCGGGACAACCTCCGAGCTCCCGACCGGTCTCCCGGAATATGTGGTAGTGTAGTGCATGTTAGTGTAAGTGTGTGTGTGTAAGGGGAGAGGATAGGACAAGGAAGAGGAAGGTCAGATTGCGCGCGGTCCGTGGCCCGTTTGATAAGATACTGCTCCGGCATTCGCCTGGTGTTGATCAGAGAGACCACGGGGAACTACCGATCAGAGCAGCTGGCCGCTAGAATTCTCCTCCAAGCAGCAACTGAATTCGACCTAGCTGAAAAGCTAGTGTCGAAAATGCTGGCGCCGTCAGGACTTCAACCTAGGACCTGTCGATCAGAGGTGCTGCAGTGACATCAGTTGATGCACTGAGCTACTAATCCCGGTTTTCACCAAGGAGATCCAGGTTCGATTCCCCTCGAATCTCATGTGAAGTTAGTTCCAACAAAACGCGTTTGACTGTTTCACAAGGGCTTGTCCACCCCTATGAAGTGTCCTAAACCCTACCCCTATCCTGTTTCCTCCCCAATTCTGGCCGCTGTGTAGTGACGCAGGAGCGCGTGGTGGGAGGCCCGTACACGGAGATGATACCTGGCGGCCCTCTTCGACAACTGACTGCGACGAGACGTGACGGACATAAATATAAAGTGGCGATCCAGTGGCCGATATCGCTAAGGCAGTAGTGTCGTGGCGATCTGAGACCGAAGGGTCGCGGGTTCGAGTCCTGTCTCGGGCATGGTTGTACATTTGTAAATGATCTTGGCTGTGCAGGTGACGCCGCGTCGAAGGCTGTGTTGCCGACGTTTCGACCATCATTTTTGTGGTCATCCTCAGGGCTGGTCGTCTTAGAGACCAGCCCTGAGGAAGACCACGAAACGATGGTCGAAACGTCGGCATCACAGCCTTCGACGCGGCATCACCCGGACAGCCAAGATCATTTACATGACTCTGGCCGCGGAAGCCTACGACTTCACTTGGTTGTAAATTTGTTCGTCCTATCATACCTTATCATCACCACATCGTGTCATTTTCACAGTTACCATAACGTTAACTCCAATAGTGATCGCTCATGACCTAGATGTTGATGCGACCTTAAATAACAACAAAAAACAATTAACGGAGGGTTACTCCAAATATTAATAATAAAGTAATGGAGGATTACTCCAAAAGCGCTCAACACCCAAAAAGGGGTTAGAAAACGTGTTGCGTCGTGAATTTAGCTGCTCTTATAATATTTGGCGTAAAGAATTAATAATCTAGTGTAAATAAATTACTAAATTACAAACTTTAAGATAATTGCAACTAGAAGGAAGATTCTTTTAATTCAGTTAAGGGCTTGTACCTACATGCGCTAATGAATCTGGCCCAAATTAAACATGGGCAAACACGTAAGCTTTTATAATAAACGTCAATTCAGATATGTATGTGTGTGTATGTGTGTGTGTGTGTGTGTGTGTGTGTGTGTAATGTATACGGCCTATGTAATAATTGGATAATCCATTCATTCATTCATAAAAAGATCGAACACCAATCGAAATTTATTTTTATTAAATTAAACAATTTAATTGGGAAGTAGTTCAATTGAAAATCTAAATGTACATGTATATTTGATTCACCTGTACAACGAGGCAACATAAGTTTGAAGATACAAGAGAGACATGCATTGTGATAATAATGATATCGAACTATCGAGATAATTTGGAGATAATCGTAGACAATTGTTTGTAAAATCGTTTACAATTTTAGGATGATGTTTTTGAAATTGGCAGCACGCTATGAAAAAACCACTGTTGATGTTTTGCCGTATGGAACAGTTACCTTCTATAAACAGCAAGCCCGGGATTCAAACGTGCTAGCGAGGAGAGCACTGGCTGCACATTTAAGATTAGCTGCGTATGATTTATTTATTTATTTATTTTACGTCAAAAAACAGTTAAAAACTGCGTATGACGTGCTATGGGGAAAAGTGAATTGTGTGCACATTTTCAAAATTCTGTGATCCCTACACTAAGTCATATACTACTTAAATTTTGAATTTTGAAAGGGAGAAAAAAAACTTCCATGTAGTAAAATCTATTTTCAATGATAAATAAGCAATAAATTTTGAATTTTGAAAGGGAGAAAAAAAACAACTAAAAACTCCCATGTAATAAAATCTATTTTCAAGGATAAATAAGCAATAAATTTTGGCTTTTATTACTTCCTGCCGCGACAACATGAAAACAATAATTTGAATAATTGTATTTCCCACTGAATTCTAGAAGACGTGCACAGAAACTGAAGTTACATTTATGTCCAGAAGCAAAACAAGGGGCCATCTCAGCATTTGCTCAATGGATCAGGGAAACTGGACGAAAAACCTGACTGAGATGAGGATTATGAAATATCGTAACGCATTCAATAGATGACATCAAGCGTGATTGATACGTACCTACAGGCAACTGAAGTCAAATGTGGATACGCGATGAGAGAATACGACTGCTGCCAACATCCCTATCGCCTAACAAAGGGCATTGTTAACCGTTGCGCTGTCACAAGTCTCCCTAATGTCTCCAAAAGCAATCCTAATACTCGACGAAATCACGGCGGGTAGTCTGTACGCGTTCCATTTATCATTTTGTTTGCAATTACTCCTGTCACATCCTATGAAATGTTATTCTCCGTCAGAATGTGATGGGCACGAAATTTCGGGGATGGCTTTTTATCAGAGCAATAAGTGTGGATACTTTAGCAGACTGCATGGTTTAAAACAGACATTAGACTCCCCCTGCTCTAAACAACATTCTTGTATTGGGGATGAAAAATATGTCATGTCACACAGGGTTGTTTTATGTATCTATGACTTCACAAATGTCATCATATCTTTACAGTGCTTTAATTGAAACGCCGTTTTAATTCTCATTCCATTCCACAAATACGATGTCTAGCTTTCTATTTTGAGATTTTGTAAATTGGTCGTAATAGTTTTTTTTAATGTTTTCAGAAATCGTTGGACAGAAAAATGTAAAAAGAAGGTATCTAAGTAATAGTATATTCAGAATAATGAAGATTATTTTAATATGCTGAGGGAGTACATTGACACTTATCTGAATTATGTACTTTAACCTTCGTAAACAACATGCCTACATTTAAAAAAGGTGAAAATCACAATTATGAGTTTTATACAAATATGCCTATTGCGATGAAAGAGATTTATTATAATATGTGTAAATTCTGTTTCATTATTAATAAAACTCGAATCATTCGTTTTGTTGTTTTGCCTGACCTCATAATAATAATTATTATTGGTATCGAATCAGTGGTGTGGTAAATAACGTTAACTTCATTTGATTTGACTGACTGCCTGAGATCGACGGAGCACAAAATGTGGTGGGAAACTTCATTTCACACTGCATTATACTACATAAATAACAATTTATTGAACAACTGCGTGTGAAACGTGTTGCTTAGGCGACTCAACGACCCACGGCAGTGTACGAAGTGAGTCCCTTTTAGTAAAACATTCACACACATATACACCACAGTATTCTGAGTTAGATTAAATAATGTCTTTTTTGACATTTTGCTGAGAAATGCTTTGTAATTGCGAAGCAGTTTCTTGACTTTTCTATAACGTTAAGTACGTTGCGCTCATATGAGTCGAAGTCGATATTCGCCTATTGTTGATCGAGTAACCCACGGAAAAATGCGAATCAGAGCAACCGCTCGCTAGATTTTCCTTCGAGACAGCGGCGAAATATAACCTAGCTATATAGCAAGCTGAAATGATTGAAGGCGTTGTCATTGTCAACAATAGTATTTATTTCAATAATAGCAGCTTTCCATGGCTTAGTCATCATCATCAGTTTTCTGCTGTCTGGGAGCCACAAAAACGACTAGTCGCCGACTAGTTTCGACATAGCCATCGAAAGCTGCTATTATTGAAATAAATACTATTGTTGACAATGACAACGCTTTCAATCATTTCAATTATGTAAATGTCAACTACAACTCACCACTGAATCAATATATAGCAAGTGTCAAAAATCCTGCCACTGTCGGGACACACTAGAACATACCAGTCTGAGACACTGCAGTGACACCAATTAATGTCATCTATACCGGTCGAGTCTTGGAAATATGCACAAAGTTTCAGGGATAAAAAGAAATGTAGTGAAAAAATTTCTACGGGAATCCATGCTTTTGATGGCAAAACCGTAAATGAATTATTTATTGCTAATTTTTGTAATAAATAATTTATGTTACAGCAAAATAGTTCGAAATTCGAGTTTACACCTCGACAGGAATGTTGGTGAAATATGTGTTTTGCGATACGATTGGTCACCCTCTTGTTTATTACACGCCTAAAGATCAAACTGTGGATATTGAGAGCTACTGTAAACTAGTGCGAGATCTGAAACCCAAAATCAAATCAAGACGGCGAAGAAAAATTTCCAAAGGTGGGATTTTGCTTTTGGGTTATGAGAACAGTAATCGTCCTCATACTACAAAGAGCACTATCTAGTGCATACATGATCTTGATATTGAGTTACTAGAGCACACGCTGAACAGTCCTGACATAGCTTCGAGTGATTTTAACATTTTTGCCAACAGGAAAGAGCACCTGCGTGAATGAAAGTTTTTCTCGCGTAACAAGTTTGTGGAGGCGGAGCATGGCTGGTTACGCAAAACCTCTTCTTGGGGGTCATGATGAAGCTTGTGAAGAGAAAGACAAAGTGCATAGAAGTTATATTAAGAAATGATTTTAATTAACGTCTATAATTCACAATAAAAAAACTTTTTTTAAAAAAATGACTTTACTTTTTCACCCACCATCGTATAATAAGATTGGAAAGCTGACAAAATCACATTTCAGCTATCCCCTCATTGCACCAAATTCCTCACTTTTTCATGTCATTTTTTGTGGGCATCAACAGTTTTTGGCTCATGTCATTTCATCACAAAGCTGTTCCTCTCTCCGAATAACAAAAAATCTTAAATTCATCTCAACTCCTGCTATATTAGTGATGCGACAGATTACAAACCTGTTACAACGCGGAACGGGCGAATAATTTGCTCTCCTCATTAAAACACCTTTCAACCTTATATGTTGGAGTAAGCTCTTAGCGACGCAATATTCCCCAGATATTTTCGCGAATGAAGTGGGTGTGTCGGACGAGGCAGGTGAGAAGAGAAAGGGGCATTTTTATTACATTATATGAGTTATAAGGATGACAGACACATTTAACTCTCTTCTAATTGCACCATATTCCTCACTTTTTGATATGTCATTTTTCGTGTGAACCAACAATATTCTGGTTGATGTCACTTCCTCAATAAGCTCACTCACCGAATTACAAACGTTGTTAGGTTAGTCTCAACCATAAACAGATGACGAAACTGTTACAATGTTGAACAGGCTAATAATTTGCCCTCATTAAAACACCTTTCCACCATACATGGCGGCGTAAGCTCTCAGCGACGGGATGTTCCCCCGAATAAAGTGGGCGTGTCGGAGGAGGCAGGTGGGGAGCGGAAAGGGAACTTTTATTATATTGTATGATTTGTAAGGAAGGTAGACCCAGTTTAGCTTTTTCTTAATTCCAAAAAATTTCTCAATTTTTGATACCATTTTTCGTGTGCACCAACAATATTCTGGTTGATGTCACTTCATCAATAAGCCCTGTCACCGAATCACAAACGTTGTTAGGTTAGTCTCAACCATAAACAAATGACGAACGTGTTACAATGTAGAACAGGCTAATGATTTGCTCTCCTTATTAAAACACCTTTCCACCATACATGGCGGCGTAAGCTCTCAGCGACGGGATATTCCCCCGAATAAAGTGGGCGTGTCGGAGGAGGCAGGTGGGGCGCGGAAGGGCATTTTTATTATGTTGTATGATTTGTAAGGAAGGTAGACCCAATTCAGCTTTCTCTTAATTCCAACAAATTTCTCACTTTTTGATGCCATTTTTCGTGTGCACCAACAATATTCTGGTTTATGTCACTTCAACAATAAGTTCACTCACCGAATCAAAAACGTTGTTAGGTTAGTCTCAACCATAAACAAATGACAAACGTGTTACAATGTAGAACAGGCTAATGATTTGCTCTCCTTATTAAAACACCTTTCCACCATACATGGCGGCGTAAGCTCTCAGCGACGGGATATTCCCCCGAATAAAGTGGGCGTGTCGGAGGAGGCAGGTGGGGCGCGGAAGGGGCATTTTTATTATGTTGTATGATTTGTAAGGAAGGTAGACCCAATTCAGCTTTTTCTTAATTCCAACAAATTTCTCACTTTTTGATGCCATTTTTCGTGTGCACCAACAATATTCTGGTTTATGTCACTTCAACAATAAGTTCACTCACCGAATCAAAAACGTTGTTAGGTTAGTCTCAACCATAAACAAATGACAAACGTGTTACAATGTAGAACAGGCTAATGATTTGCTCTCCTTATTAAAACACCTTTCCACCATACATGGCGGCGTAAGCTCTCAGCGACGGGATATTCCCCCGAATAAAGTGGGCGTGTCGGAGGAGGCAGGTGGGGCGCGGAAGGGGCATTTTTATTATGTTGTATGATTTGTAAGGAAGGTAGACCCAATTCAGCTTTCTCTTAATTCCAACAAATTTCTCACTTTTTGATGCCATTTTTCGTGTGCACCAACAATATTCTGGTTTATGTCACTTCAACAATAAGTTCACTCACCGAATCAAAAACGTTGTTAGGTTAGTCTCAACCATAAACAAATGACAAACGTGTTACAATGTAGAACAGGCTAATGATTTGCTCTCCTTATTAAAACACCTTTCCACCATACATGGCGGCGTAAGCTCTCAGCGACGGGATATTCCCCCGAATAAAGTGGGCGTGTCGGAGGAGGCAGGTGGGGCGCGGAAGGGCATTTTTATTATGTTGTATGATTTGTAAGGAAGGTAGACCCAATTCAGCTTTCTCTTAATTCCAACAAATTTCTCACTTTTTGATGCCATTTTTCGTGTGCACCAACAATATTTTGGTTTATGTCACTTCAACAATAAGTTCACTCACCGAATCAAAAACGTTGTTAGGTTAGTCTCAACCATAAACAAATGACAAACGTGTTACAATGTAGAACAGGCTAATGATTTGCTCTCCTTATTAAAACACCTTTCCACCATACATGGCGGCGTAAGCTCTCAGCGACGGGATATTCCCCCGAATAAAGTGGGCGTGTCGGAGGAGGCAGGTGGGGCGCGGAAGGGGCATTTTTATTATGTTGTATGATTTGTAAGGAAGGTAGACCCAATTCAGCTTTCTCTTAATTCCAACAAATTTCTCACTTTTTGATGCCATTTTTCGTGTGCACCAACAATATTTTGGTTTATGTCACTTCAACAATAAGTTCACTCACCGAATCAAAAACGTTGTTAGGTTAGTCTCAACCATAAACAAATGACAAACGTGTAACAATGTTGAACAGGCTAATAATTTTCTCTCCTTATTAAAACATCTTTCCGCCATACATGACGGCGCAAGCTCTCAGCGACGGGATGTTCCCCCGCATAAAGTGGGCGTGTCGGAGGAGGCAGGTGGGGCGCGGAGGGGGCGGGGCTCGTCAGAAGAAGCGGCGTCGTTAGGCGCGCGGCTGAAGGCGCGTCGTTAGGTGCGGGAATAAGAGGCCTCGCAGCCAGAGGTCGAGTGCGGATTAGGGGCGTCTGCGCGGAGTCCCTCCATTGGCTGATCCATCGGAACGAGAACAGTCGCTGATCCGTCGCGGGGAGGAATATGGTCCGTTCCAATCAGGAAACGAGTTTTTGTCAGGTTCTGAAACAGTGGAGCATCGATGAAGACAGCATCGGATTATAAAACATAAGCATCGGTTTGCGAAATGTATTATTGCAATAGCCATATGTGTTTGGGGCGGGGTTGTTAGTGGTTAAAACTAGAGTACGCCGAGGGACGAGTGATGCCGCCACTCCCACGCGCCTTGACACGGGGCCCAGATCCGACGAAATATTACTGAAACGGGCCACGGACCGCGCGCGATCTGTTCTTCCTCTTCCTTGTCCTATCCTCTCTCCTCGCACACACACTTACACTAACATGCACTACACTACCACATATTCCGGGAGACCGGTCGGGAGCTTAGAGCTTCTCCCGACTGGGGCGGTGCTGGTGGGAGAGTCCTGGTTAGGGGGAAACCCCAGTAGCCGACGGTAGACCGGCGCCGGATCTCGCCATCCAGCGGGGGAAGATCACCACCATCTCCCGAGAAAAATATGCACTACACTAACGGGACTAATGACCAAAGCAGTTGACGCGCCCGGAAACACGATAAACCCAAACCAAACCAAACGAAATATTCCTGCGTGGGGTGATCTACCCACCCCGTGCTCTCTATGGGAGCCCGCCGCCGACCAGCGCCAGCCACGGACAATTCTGGGTGAGATCGCCAAATGGCCACATGAACAGAAACAATGACAGGTGGACAGGGAGTGAGAGGGATTATCATTAAATCATAGAGCGCAGTAGGCGTAACAATGTATAATGTTGCTTGTATAATCATTCTGGGTTGGTCTGATGAATAAATTAAATGATATTCGTTCAACTAACGTATTTTAATGACTAGAAAATTTGGAAACCCGTGCATGCATGCCTCCTCAATCCTTTGCCAGATCATACATGTGGCGACGCAGGTGAGTTCTCACTACTAACTGGCAGCCGGACAAGCAGCCAGCCTACGTGGAAGAGGGCAAAAGGTTACAATACGTAGCAAAAGGTCAATTTACTTTACGATGCGGATTTAAATGTTATGGAATGGAGTTAGAGTGCAGTTAAGCAGTTCGATGGAGAGATTTTTGCAAAAAGTGATTAAATATTAGTAAATCAGTACAATAGCAATATGGAATTTGTTGTGACAGTGCATTGAAAACTAAGGTTTGTGGGCAAGAACATGGTAACTCATATCAGGCTCGTTTTGCATCAACAGCGATGCTACCGTCAATAATAAACAAAGCAAAAATTTAATTTTGTTTAAAACTTTGTTTTAAGAACTTGTCTTCATTATCTGGAGAAACGTATTCTTAGATCTTTCGATGCACTAGATATATATCAGGCAATATTCATAATTTTTCTTTTCACTTTTAAATTGTGGGATACTATGCTTGTCTTCACTTTATCTTTTAAGATGTGGCGGCTGATGCATAGAAATTGTGAAGGGCAATCCAAGATTATGTATTTTATGTTATAAATATATTTTTTTTAAATCTGAAGGGTTTCTCAAATATACTGTGTATGTTTCAGAATATTTTAAATGTGATATTACTTATATAATATAAACTATGATTTTCATTCTAACAAATAAAGAAACAAAGTTATGGTTTTATTTACGTTATTCGCAAAATAGGTCTTGTATATTAAAAGTCGAGATAAGAATCACAAGGTACTCCATAATACTGAGTGGCAGGATACTGCTGTGGATGTTGTTGTAATCGAGGGCCCATTGCGCGTATCTCTGAGTTGAATTCTCTCTCAGCTCAGACCGCAGCAACCCTAGCGTTATCTCGCTTGAAACAGCAAGCTATAACGCAAATAAATACATTCGGAAAAGACCTTGCATCGCTTTACCCTATGTAGTAGATGGATATACCCATATTATTGTAGGGTCGTTTCAGGGCTGCGAAGAGTATGAGCGTTAAGATCGTAGAAAGAAAAGCAATAGTTTATCGTAAGCTCCATTATTATGATTTTCCACACGATTGTTGAAGTGACATTTCACTTCTTTCACCTAATTATCTGCCACAGTTATTAATTATCAGTGTAATTTTTATAAAATTACGTAACAATTAAAAGTTATGCAAAAAAAGTATGTGATATGATTTTGTATCTCTAGTTTGTATCTACTTAATCGGGTTACTGGGTTCATTATTGTATACAGTAGTGAACTCGCAATTAAAGTTTCATAAACCGGATTCTGTCGGAATTCAGACCGTGACGACTTTATGATCACATCAAAATAGATGGGTCAGACAACGCTAATTCTGCAATTCTGTAGATGGCTTTGATCGGATGTGCAATACGCTGATCCCTTATTCCCTTACTAATTTAGAACAATTCTACGACTGCAATTTTGGTGTCAATCCAGAGCTGAAAAAGTACTATACCTACATTTGAAGAACTCTATGTTAGTACCTCGAGTATTAAATATTAAAAAATTACTATTCACAGCAAACACATTCAGTAGTTTCGTGTATATACTAAAAATTATACCGATTCTATCTACAGGATTAACAAACACAATTTCTCTAAACTCATAACATCTATGTTTTCGATACCCAAACATTCAATGAATTCTTCGATCACAACAAAGATCTATATCATATTAAATTACATCGAGTGATGCTCACCACAGATATTTCTTACTTCGAACTTTCTAATCAGTGGGAGTACATTTGGGGATATAAATGTAATTCAGGTTAATACTTTTGCATGTTGACATTTCGATTCACAAGCTCATAGCCTTGCTGTGCGATCGTTGTGTGTCGCAGATCTTTCCCCGTTCACGCGGAGTGAGTGGGGTTGGCTGAGGCAGAGATCCAGGACGGGTGACGGGGAAATGGGCCGGCGGTGTATTCATATTGAAATGAACGGGTCGGGAGTCCCTTGGATGACAAGCGTTCCCTAGGGGACTGACGTTATAACTACCAAGAGGCCGCGATCCCGCGGTGAACTTGAAGCTTCATGAATACCTCAGTGGCTCTCGCAGAATGACGAGGCAGGAAGGAGGCCATTCCTCTCTCAGGTTTACGTATGCACTACGAAACATTCTACCAGAAACTTGATTAATGAATTAATTAATTTTTCTGAACGCGTCATCTACTATAGTCATGACTCCCGTAAGTGTAGTGGCGGAGCTTAAACCTGAGATTCGGCGCCTACCTGTAAGTCAGCGTGCGGATTTTCCTTCTCCTGGTATTTCCCCAGCAAGCACCAACAAACTTATTTCCTTAATGATATCCTGACGTGTGGTGATGTAGTTTTGATTAAAGAGAGTTATTAACATGACGCGTTTAACGAATTAAATTTTCGTCATATGCAAGTTAATGTGCGACATCCTTGAATCGTGTAGTGCACTTTATTGGGAGATTGTTTTAGATTTCATGGACTTCAGTTTGAAGCAGATTAATACGAGAAAAACTAATTCTGAAATTATTGTTTAGTACATAATACTAATAATGCAATTCACAATCTAACTACAGATAAATCAATACATAAATATGGCCGTTAGTGACTTCATGAGTTCGGTCTGTTAAGCGTTCAAAAATGCTAATAAAGCAAAAATGCATTAAGCGTTCAAAAATGCTAAATTCTATATGTGAATTATGGGATAAAAAGTATAGTCTAGCTAGGTTGCAAACATTTTATGACCTGCGTAAGATTTCTTGAGTTTCCCGTTTGCTAGATTAGATAGTGGAAAGTTTAAATAGGTACATTGTGGCCAGTTTCATCAAATCATATCTACTAGCTAGTTTGTCTATCAAATAGATTTATTACAAGTGAGTGAATATTGCTTTTTGTCAAATGTCAAAACGGCTGTTCGCTATTGCGACGTCAGTTGACAAGTCTGCCTACAAATACTTAAGTGACTATTAGATTATATTTGCACAGAGGAAACATATTACATTGTTTTACACATCAACGGAACTGATCCAAATTACTTTCCTCACTTCTGAAGCGAAAACGTTGCAGAGCAAGGATTCACGCAGAACGTTGCCTTTTTCTAAAAAAAAGTTATTCTTGCTTGGCCTGTGACCCTCAGCAGCCGTCCACAGTTAATACAATGTTTATTTTATAGAGAAGGTTTAATAATTATTATCAGGATTGTTCTATTTCAGGTGCCCATTGCTTTATTTGAAAAGGCTCATCGTATCCAGTCTGCTCAAGAAGGGTCAGACATTTCCTGAGCAGTTTCCTTTTCAAACATGCCTTCGTGAATGTTTGCTTCATCCGACATTAAAAGCCGCCGTGGAAAGATACTACTCCCTCTCTCCGTCGCCATCGCAAACGGCTTCGCTCCGTCCTTTGCGAATATCGTATCCAGAGACCGGGAGCGGTAGCTCAGTGCATCAACTGATGTCACTGCAGCGCCTCTGACCAGGAGGTCTTAGGTTCGAGTCCTGACGGCGGCAGGATTTTCGACACTAGCTTTTCAGCTAAATCGAATTCAGTCACTGTCTGGAGGAGAATTCTATCGGCCGGCTGCTCTGATCGGTAGTTTTCCGTGGTTTCTCCGATCAACACCAGGCGAATGCCGGAGCAGTACCCTATCAAACGGGCCACGGACCGCGTGTGATCTGTCTTTCCTCTTCCTTGTTCTATCCTCTCCCCTTACACACACTAACATGCACTACAATACCACATATCCCGGAAGACCGGTCGGGAGCTTAGAGCTTGTCCCGACCGGTGCCCCGCTGGTGGGAGAGTCCTGGTTAGGGGGAAACCCCACCAGCTGGCGGTTGGTCGGCGCCGGATCGTGCCATCCAGCGGGGGAAGATCACCGCCATCTCCCGAGAAAAGCATGCACTACACTCACGGGACTAATGACCACAGCTGTTGACGCGCCCGGAAACACGAAAAACCAATCAATCAATACACCCAGATGAATACCTAACTTCAGTTCAATACGTTTGTATTAGCGCGAGCCCATTCCCTGGCTGTGCCCCGGGCGGCTGCTGAGTTCCGCATCTGCTCGTGCGTCGTGGGCGCAGGCGCGGCGGAAATGAAGTTTGCGAGCCGTCGTTGCCGAGGAGGAAGAGAAAGAGAATCAATCGAAAGCTGTTTAACTTCGGCGGAAGCCTCCGCCCGACGACGTGAGCGCCTTTCGAGCGACTGGCGGAGGCATGCGGAGTCTTCGGGACGCGGCGGAGGCCGGTGAACCAATGCGATCGCTCTGATGCGCATTCACGATCAGCCTCGGAATTCGATCACGTTGAAGAACAAAACGTTTTGGTTCGCGTCTGACCAGAAGCTGAAATCGTATTCTGCGAATAGTTGCATCATGAAATGAGATGACATGTGTCATGTTCGGTTTCCACTATTACATGTTTTATTGAATTTCCTTTACAAACTAGCGTATATAGGAGGTGTGTTGTAAGTAGTAAATTCAAATATTTTCCTTTAATGAAATAAAGTGATTTTTCAATATTGACGTCATGATATTTCTTTTCCAAAACTATTGATTCTTCATTACACGTGGCTTTCAAGGTAGTCTGCGTAATGATGAATGTTGACGGCGAAAGACAGCAGTGTGGAGTGTATGGCAGTGCTCCCTTTTCAAATAACACCAATAAGGTACCAAAAAACGCAATAAAATGAATCATACTTGATATTTCCTTTAAAAAGAATGAGGAACTCAACGATTAATGGGAAGCTGAGAAAAAATGAACGTTATGCCTCATGAATGATCCCCTGATGAATCTTAACATCTATTTCTTATACATAGTCAAGTCTTCAATGATTCATTGATTGATTTTTTCGTGTTTCCGGGCGCGTCAACTGCTTCGGTCATTAGTCCCGTTAGTGTAGTGCATGTTTTTCTCGAGAGATGCCGGTGATCTCCCCCGCTGGATGGCGAGATCCCGCGCCGACCTACCGTCGGCTACTGGGAATGCCCCCTCACCAGGACTCTCCCACCAACGGGGCACCGCCCCAGTCAGGAAAAGCTCTAAGCTCCCGACCGGTCTCCCAGAATATGTGGTAGTGTAGTGCATATTAGTGTAAGTGTGTGTGTAAGGGGAGAGGATAGGACAAGGAAGAGGAAGAACAGATCGCGCGCGGTCCGTGGCCCGTTTGGTACTGCTCCGGCTTTCGCCTGGTGTTGATCGGAGAAACCACGGAAAAGTACCGATCAGAGCAGCCGGCCGCTGGAATTCTCCTCCAGACAACAGCTGAATTCGACCTAGCTGAAAAGCTAGTGTCGAAAATCCTGCCGCCGTCAGGACTCGAACCTAGGACCTTCCGGTTAGAGGCGCTGCGGTGACATCAGTTGATGCACTGAGCTACCGCTACCGATGTCAAGTCTTCAAGTTAGACACTCTTTTTTGGTGCAGTTGTCAATCGTTTATCAGCTTATAACAGCTTCCAGATGTCTCACTTGCACGAGTTTTCTGAAAGTATTCTGTTAGGGACTCTATCCAAAACCGCTGTATATCTACGTCAGAAGTTCGCTGCTAGAAACAGTTCTCATTGCTTGACATAGAAATGCTTTTTTATAATAAAGTCCGGTTCATGGGACTTCATCAGTGGGAATAATTAGACAATTAGTTCCCTTCTGACTAAGTATTATTTTCACTGGTCAAGCCCCATGAACCTGACTTCATTGGCCGTAAGGGTTCTTCACGCTTTATTATAGATTATTGTTTTCCATTGGATCAAACTTGTTTACATAGTTTTATTTGATTATCCATTTTACATTTGAAATGATAAGTAATGTGTGGCACGTTAACATAAAAAGCCTATCTGGAAAGCAAATTTAACACACATTGCAAATACTTTAATATAAAGCCCCGGCAAATTACATGAAACCACTCACCTTTGGACACAGCAACAATTTGTTTTCGGTAATGACATAAATCTTGAAAGGCAGTCTAAGAAAATTATCGCACACGACAGTCGTTACCTCTTCCTCTTATATGAATAACACAAACGAAGGGTCACATTCTTATAGTGTCGTCTTGACTTCTTTATTCTTTCTCTTATCACCTAGATGATCGTGTTTTTGGAACAGTAGTGTTTCTTTGATACATTTTACCTTGTGTAATCCGCTTCATGATATTTCGCATTAAAATAAGTCAATCGCGCTTAACGTTTACCAATCTGTACATCATTAATATTGCTTGGTTTTTGGTTTATCGTAAATGTTTTATTGTTTTGTTGATAAGAAAATATAGAATATTCAGAGTTTCATACTTTTGGAGCACATTTCACTTATTATCCAAATTCAATGCCTCTATTTCTTACTTTTTCGATATTTGCCTCGAAGTACTTTTTATTTATCTGAGACAAGGGGCATTTGGAGAGAGTAACAGGAAATGTTTTCCAGTTCATAATGGGTTAATACCGCAATGAATGTTATAATCATGAAAATAGAACTTCGGAAATAAATTATTTTTGAATAGAGAATTCTTTTGATCATAAGTTAACATTTGTCATATTAATTCCTGACCGTAGGTACTATATTTGAAGCGTTTGTTTTCAAGTCTACTATTTTTAATGTTAACGCTTGCCGGCTGTCTGAAATGCGTTTTAGTATTTTGTGGCAGACGTCATCCGGTAGGGAGCAATGAAATAAGAATCGCAATATTTTCACAAACAGATTTGCGGTGACGGATGTCCAGAAGCGTGTCGGTTGACAACGACGTCACGCCAAACAAATTAATCCATTTTGTTTCAGGTTTGAAATTTACACACACACACACACACAACACACACACACACACACACACACACACACACACACACACACACACACACATGCACTTCTCATTCAAACTCTTAAACATACTGGAATTTTTATCGAATGTTTCGATGTTGCCCAATGGAAATACTGTCCACCTATACGGTGAACACAAATCGTTTTTCTGTCACATAGTCACCCTCAATACAATGATTAGTTTGGATAATTAATTTTAACTTTTATCTCATCTTTTCGAGGCCTTCTATATGTCAATCATCACGCCATCTATACTTTCACTTCTGGTTTAACTACACCGTTGATCACTCACTACATGAGTGTAGCTTGTAAAATTTTAGTTTTTTGTTCCCTTTAATATTTAATAACTTCTAAGAAATTATTGGATACCAGGGATTCAAGTAGCACCGAAAATCACAATTGTTGTTATTAAATAAAAGTTTGACTTTTACAACTTAATTTTAGATGAAAGTTCAAGTAAGGGATTTTAGCGTATTCTGGGACAGTTTTACAAAATTCTTTCACAATAAATTTCCCAACAAAGAATGATCAGATTCTCAAAATAAAAGTGTAATGCTAAACTCCATTGCAGTACCAGACCATCAATAAAGTTTTCAAATGGAATGCATTCAACGAGTAAAATAATTTCTGTACGGTTAAGAGGCGTTCTTGAGAGCTCCGGTGCAGACGGTACGAATGAGGCCTTCCTCAGTGCCATTGGCCAATAAGAGGTTTTAAAGCTAATCTATATAGGTATGCATTGCATATCAATTTGATATAGACATAGGAAAACAATTTTGCATACGTAATATTTGGATTTACTAATTTGAATAATAACTATCAATCATAATCAAACAGATATTAGTAGTTTGTTTCATTGTTTTATGTGCCTAAAATGTTAATCACCCAATTTCGTTACAATTAACGTACGCACGACACAATTAAAGCACTACTGCACATTGTAATGTGTTTATGAGAAAAAATAATAAATCCTAAGGAAGTCATAGTATGAGTAACTTGATGTTCTCCGTTAATTTAAATTCATCATGAGGCCACAGAAGAGAAATCATCTGAACCCCAAAACAAAGTTCCGTGGATGTTCAATCGTCAGATCTGCAATACAGTTCAGAAAGAGCCTCAGAAATGCTTCTATATGCAGTAAAGTTCAAATATTCAAAATAAGAATAACGATCATATTATATTTGAAATAAGCACTTCGAATTATATAAAAATCGAAATAAGGACACCAATTAGGAAGCAGAACTTCAGGGTTTTCCGACTAAGGGGAACAAATATGCAATTCTAAAAATCCGAACCCTTGAATTTTGTTGCCACGAGAAATGTTTAATTGGTTTTTGGATCATTGATGATCATAGATGGCATTGCCAGCTGATGTGTTGCTAGAGTATTTAATACATACTTGTTTCCATTATTAATTAGCGTCACTATTTATAGTGCATAGACGACAGTAAAGTCATTCCCAATTTTACACTATCACTGTCGTCACATATTAAAATTTTCATAATTATTTTTAACTACATAATTAAAGTTAGTGATAAAGAGTAGTGAGTTTTATCAAGTTATCGGTAACTATTTACCTGTCAATTAAATGCTGGCATCCTGCTTCTACATTATGAATATTATTTTCAGCTCCCTGAAAAATTTTAATGCAATTGATCAGGTAGCAAATAAATATTTTTAAAAAAATCGCCATTCATGGACTCATCCTCTGAAGAAGAATTCGTGAAATTATTGTTGGCAAACTTCAAGATATAGGAGGACAATAAATCAAAACAATTGTATCATTCTGTGAAACACAAGTTCATTAATTCGTTATGTACTGTAGCTAGATTTATTCGCGTAGTTTGCGAACGGAAATTTAACAAATTCGTTTCCAGAATACGAGCTGTGGTGGGACGAATTAGCAAATTACCATGGTCGTAATCGCAAAGATGCACTCTGATCCCCGCTCAAACAGGCCTACTATGAGTAGGTTATATTCCCTCGCATGCAATGACAACAATAATGGGCAATACTCTTAATTAAAATCGGTTGACATCGGTTAAAATTGGTCGACACTGCAGGGCCTCTGACCGGAAGGTCGCAGGTTCGAGTCCTGACGGTGACACTAGCTTTTCAGCTACGTCGAATTCAGTCGCTGTTTGGAGGAGAATTCTAGCTGCCTGCTGCTCTGATCGGTAGTTTTCCGTGGTTTCTCCGATCAACACCAGGCGAATACTGGAGCAGTACTCTAACAAACGGGCCACGGACCGCGCGCGATCTTTCCTTCATCTTCCATGTCCTATCTTCTCCCCTTATACTAACATGCTCTACACTACCACATACTTTGGGAGACCGGTCAGGAGCTTTGAGCTTGTCCTGTCTGGGGCAGTGCCCCGCTGGTGGGCGAGTCCTGGTTAGGGGGAAACCCCGTTAGCCGACGGTAGGTCGGCGCCGAATCTCGCCATCCAGCGGGGGAAGATCACCGCCATCTCACAAGGAAAAAACATGCAATACGCTTACGAGACCTATCTGTTGACGTTCCCTAACTAATGACCCAATCTGTTGACGTTCCCGAAATTACTTAACAACCAACCAACCAACAACCATGTCACCCGTTTTAGAGCAATCACCGTACGAGGATTTGTGTACTAGTCTCACGGCGTTCAGCATGGCCGCTCATCTGACTCCCCCGAAATCGCGGGGGTGATAAGGCAGGATATGAGCGACTCTGACATTTCTCTCGCCAAGTGCTGTGGTTCACTATGTGACTCGCTCTCAAGCAATCAGATTGCGAGGATTTGTATATTTCCTCACAGCCAGCGTTCAGCGTTGTCGCTCATCTGACACACACTAAGTTGCCGAGGTGATTATGTTCGGCTGAGGCGAAGCTTATGAACATGATATCAAGACGGGTCGTCGCCTGTCAACAAATCTAAATGCTTTTGGATTTAATTTATCTATCATATAGGTGATGCAATGAGCGTAGTAATGTGTGGCAACAGCGCATCGAACTGTCAGAGCCGCTCTTGCGCTTGCGGTACTGTAATGAGTATTTATAGTCAAGGCAATGATATTATAAATAGTGACAAGATGATATCTCTTTTCAGTGTATTGAAATATCACCAAAATTATTTTTAAAGATGGGTATTTTGATAGTGGAAAATGCGATAGTGCTCTCATTTATTAAATCAGTTCGAAATTTGCAATTTTAAAACAGAATGCAAAAGAAAACAGAATTCCAAAAACAGAATCAATGCATCCGAAAGACTACGGTGTTCAATATACTTCCTTCTCGTGCAACCGTTTATCATTACGAACCGCAATAACGTTAATTTGCTAAGCGCCTGCGGCGTTGGCGTTGTCGCCAAAATGGCCGCCCGGCGCGACGGGTAAGCGAATGCAATGCGCTCTAGCGGCGCGGCGCGCACCTGCCGCAGCGCCCGCGGCGATGCTTTGGCGTCGCGTTGTTTGCCCAAATAATTCCCAATCAGTGCCGCTCGGCATCGCTGTGCGAACAAAAGCGCAGCGCTCGGCGGTTCGGTGGCTACCCCGGCCCCGCGCCTCGGAACAAAATGAACGAATCGCAGGCCGATTCAGATTCTAATCACGGCGTAATCCCCTCCCCCGTCTCTCCCTCACTCGTACGCGTTCACACACGTCACATGCCCGAAAATGGAAATGACTCGATGACTTTTCATGTTGCAATAGAATGCAAGGCTTCGTAAATGCCCTTTTTTTTGCCTGACAGATAATAAATAGTGGGGTGTGTGAGGAAAGCTATTAGCATATGGGTCAGCAAACAGCGATAAATGGTGCAAGTATGAGTTATGCCCTCGGTTTTGTAATCATTCCTCGCTGCTAAATAGGGTTCCCAAGCGTTCCAACTTGGCCAGATTTTCTTCTGGTTCTTTTATTGGTAATACAAAATAATATTTTGTATACCATCATTATAAATGACCTTTTCTGTTGCAAGAAATCGTTCATAATCGGGCATTTTACGGCACCAATGATTGAGTCATGACATGTCCAGCCAAACGCAGCGAGAGAATCGTGGAGAGGTACAGATAAACGGAAGAGCCGACACAGATGTCAAATACCTAAGTTTTCTCGCACAGATGTCAAATACCTGAGATGTCGGAAGAAAGTTGTGTCGCAACATTTGGTTTCTCTTTTAACTTTATAATGCTGCTAAACAAGAAAATAGCATATGCAACTCGTTTATAATGTTGCTTCATTGCATTCGTTCGAATTTGAAAACTCGCTCCTAACCTCGCTCCTTTTCAAAACATGTATTCATGCAATAAAGCTTTAACATTATAAACTAATTGGATAAACTACTATTTTATCACTCGTGTATGAAAAATTACCACTTATTTCACTTTTTATTAAATGGAAAGTGTTACTTCGCGGTAGGCGTGCAGCAAAGAAGTCATGGCCAAATAAAACAATTGAGTACTGCAAAGAAACACTGGGGCGACGTGAATCAAGATGGCTGCCGCTAGGAAAAATAAGAATGATCGCAATGTATACTTGTAAGTTTCCATAAATTCGGACTAAAAATAATGCACGCAACTCGTACGATGGTGTATTTCGCTAATTCATTTCAAAATTCTACATTAGCATTTCATTCGTATGCAAAGGCTCATTTTATGTACTAGATACGTAAATAACTTTTTTTTAAATCGTCACATCTTGGAGTCCTAGCTGCCGCAGATAAAGTAAAACTGAATAACTGTGTGGTTTTTCCACATTTCATTCAACGTAATATTTATTTTCCTGAGTATTGTCTTCATGTCAGCCATAAAGGGATGTGTGTGGGGTTGATCTGGGGACATGGAGACCAACACATTTTAACTCATAGACCCAGAACCCGTTCTTTAGGCTGAAGTGGGCATAGTTACAATTTTTGCATTACTACGAATTTAGCATTACTGTTCGGTAAAAAGGTGTATTTCCTCGTCAAATGCACTAATACATAAATAGAACGGCACTTGGAGTTATTACTTCTGACCTTTGCACCAAGTTTATCTGCCTGTCGCAAGTCGTATTTGGAAATGACGAATCTTCTCTCTGAAAGCTTTTTAGCTTTTTACGAGAGGTTTTTACTAACATCTACAACCTTATCTGAGAGAAGAGGATAATGCCAATTATTTGCTTTTAGTTCGAGATTTTAAAGTGTACATGTAGCTCTTTACTGCCAAACCCTTTTTATAATGGAACACGTTCATTTCCAATTTTACTATATTTTACTTTGCATTAAAAACAATGTTTTATCTTGGTACTGTCACAGTGCGTACTGATCTTAAAATAATTTGACACATGCGCAAATGACCTTAACTCTTAAAAGAGCCCTTAGCTTTTAATTGTATCGCTTTTCAACAACTTTAAATAGGTATCGGCGGTCTATGATACCTCTCACCCTTAATTCCTATAATTCAACGTATTATTTGACAACATTGAACGTATCTACTAGCGTAAAAATAAACATTTGTTTCATCACGGTTTATGATGGTGCAAAACTTCAGTTAGAATCCGGTGATGACAGGGCTATCGACAAGGGATCACAACCACCACGTTTGGGAACCTGAGTGTATCACGTCGAAAGTGGATGAGAATCAATGGGACGGAGTGAGGACGAGTGTAGAGCAATAGCACGGGGTGGGTGAGACAACGTCAAGGATCGTCCGGCTGAGGTGGCTCAGGGCTTCAATTGAAGTTACTGCAGGGCCTCTGAACGGAGGGTTCTAGGGTTCGAGTTCTGACGGTGGCAGGGTTTTCGATACTCGCTAGATAGGTCGAATCTAGCCGCTTATTGGAGGAAAATTCTATCAGGCGAGTGCTCTGATCGGTAGTTTTCCTTGATTCTTCGATGAAGGCCGGGCTAATGCCAGCGCAGGACCCTAGCAAACGGGTCACGGGTCTTACTTACACACACACACATTTACATACACCACACTACGTCACATGACGAGTCGAGAGCTAACTTCTAAGAGATTGTGTCGGTTGGAGCAGTAACCAGCTAATGGGAGACACTTGGTTGGGGAAAACCTCCCGCCGACATGTAGGTAGGAGCCGGATCTCACATGCGACAGAGGAAGATTATCGACAGATCCCGGGATAAACATGCACAATATTTATGGGACAACTGACAGCTCATGACGCGCCTGAAAATACCGAAGAATCTATTAGTCAATGGAGGGTAGGTACTAGATACATTTTTTTCATAATGAATGCCTTCATTGTTGGTAATATTCGAATCGTTTTCGTGTTCATTCTCTTGCCTCTGTTCGGTTTCAGAATCATTATCAGATTTTTCTAAATAATCAGAATCATCTCGTCTGTCTTCAAGGTATTTCAATTCGCCTTCCACGAATTGTTCAAAGCTCTCGTCATCAGGTCTAATTGAGTAAGGACCAGGTCTCCACAGGTCGTCTATATTCTTCTACCAGGTCGCCTGTAATATGTTATGGAAAATTTATTCTGTCAATAATATCATGTTTTCTCGTAGTTTTCGTACCATTAGGAGAAAAAATACTTCAGCAATTGGTATCACTTACTTGTTCAAAGATCTACGCTATAAAGGAAGATACTGAGCCGTTGGACGTGTAGACATAACTATCAATGATTGTTGCACAAGCGTCAACTTTCCGGCGCTGTATCTCAGACCGCGATACCAATTAAAGGTATAATAATTAATAATCAACATCTGTTGCGAGTCACACTCGAACACAAACACACATACACATTCTTCCATACTCTCATTCATCCATGCAGACATCATTGTTTAAATCACTTTACTAATCTCATGGATTCCCAAAACGATTTTATCAACAAAATTGCAATCTCGAATATTTGGACCGAATTTACTTTTTTCATTTATACCTACGTTTAGCCGTAGGAAAGTAATTTGTTGGAGAGTTAACTTCTTGGTTAAACATTGCCTCATAAATAGTACGTTTAAAACCACTTTCAATTTTAATGTCAATACCTGAAATATAAATGACAAACTAAAATCTTGATTGGTATATGATATAATATAAACGTGTTTTGAAATAAAAACAGACCTGTAAATGAAAAATGGTGCACAAAAAACTGACAAAGATATAGTCATAAATTCATTTGTCCGACTTTTTGAAGTTCGAGATTATAAATTGTTTTCGCTCTACCCGATGCAATGTTTTCCACGTGAATGGCCCTTAGTATTATTTCACCAGAGTAAAATTCCCGTTGAAAACGTCAATAAGCGACAAAAATCCGATCATGTCCGAACATCACATGTGATAACTAAAACATTAAATAATTCCCATTTGCATGCTCTAAAAAAGGAAAGCGAGAGATAGTACTGTAGAGAAAAAATGTGCTAAATTAGTTTGAAGCATTCAGTTAACTAGCTTTCGTATACAGTATTCCATACTGCAATTCCCGTGTCGGTTTATTTCTTTTCTTTCTTTTTTTCCTTTTTTCCTTTCTTTTTTTTCTTTTTTCTTTTTTCTTTTTTCCTTTCTTTCCTTCTTTTCCTTTCTTTCTTTTTTTTGCGCAGGTCTATAATAATGATAAACTGATAGATACAAACTATCGATTTGAGAAATTATATTAATGGAAAAATTTGAGTTTGTGTTTTGATATTTTTTGATAAACCTAATAAATAGAAGCGAATATGGTGGTTGCAACCTAATACCATTTTCAGAATCAATCACCCAAAAGTATCTCAAGAAGGAATTAATATCTAAGACATCAACTTTTGGAGACCATTAGGTTCCCAGCGAAATTCCTATATGCAAGTCATCCGTCCATTCCCACATTAGAGATATACATCACGTACAAAAGGTTTCTTTTGGTAAAACCGCGGAAGTTTGCACACAAAAGGCGTGTTTGCGTCTCGCGGTGTCCCGCCTTCTGTATTCTGCGAGAGCGCGCCTATAAAAGCCAATCCTCTCAACAGGTGGTATCTTCGCATTTACTCACCGTGGATTGACAGAGCGTCTGCTCGGAATCTGTAGCTGGTACACGTCTCAACTTCCGTTGACGGAAAATAGAGGAACCGGAAGCAGGAATGCCCTCGCTCTCGTATTTCTGCGTATTGTCCGTACAATTTCCCGTTCTACTTAGATGAAGAGTAGTAAGATACAGCATTCCATTTCTATCAAAGAAACATCTTGAATATAAAACATTTTCAGTTCTATTTGTGAGTATTTTCTCATTTTGGCTTTCTTATATTGCAATCTTTTCAATCGCCTTTGCTGAATTGCTACTCACAGAGACTTTGTATTTTGCATTGCTCTTTTAATTTCATTTTATTTGCAGTACTTCCAGTAATAGTCAGATTGAAAACACTTGATCAGTCTTCAGTTATTTTTCTTTAATTGCCTTGCATTTTTTGCTTAAAATTTCTTTCAGAACACGCTCAGAATTATTTTCCTCTCCTCAATTAAACATTTTCTGAACTTTACACGTTATTTGTCTCAATTTACCAACAACATTGTAATATAATATTCGTAATATAGTTCTGCTTACCAGCTTTTAGAAGTTACCCAAAAGTTTGGTTTCAAAGGTTTAACTTCAATTATTTCCGTACTTTTTACTCATACAATATTCGAACAGACGTTGTAGGATTTAGAAACGTAATGTTTAATCATGGATTAACATATTCTGCTGATGCTCCCTAGTTAGTTTGACAGTGATTGACGTAGGAGTATTGTACGAAATATTAGTGCTGTGGAAAGTACCAAGCAATTTTTACCTACATTTGTAATAACACGTAAAATTAACTGTGTTGCTAATTTCCGATGCGCGCAAATATTGAAAGAAAGTCAAGCAGCCATGCGAGAGGTGCCTATGATTTTCTTTGGATACCGTAGCGAAAAATACAAAACATTTATGTTATTAATTTCTAATGCCGCCTCTGCCAATATGAGAGGTGTCTCTGGTTTACTTATATTTACAGCAACTCAGAAAACTACAAAAACAAAGAAACACATTAAGTTTTGACTGGAAAAATAAAATATTTGATTGTCATCTCACCTGTACTCACATTGCGTGTACCAACATTGCGTGTATAAAAACAGATGACGCCCACGTTTATTTATTTATTTATTTTACGTAAAAAAACAGTTAAAAACTGCGTATGACGTGCTATGGGGAAAAGTGAATTGTGTGCACATTTTCAAAATTCTGTGATCCCTACACTGTCATATACTACTTAAATTTTGAATTTTTGAAAGGGAGAGAAAAAACTCCCATGTAATAAAATCTATTTTCAAGGGTAAACAAGCAATAAATTTTGAATTTTGAAAGGGAGAAAGAAAACAAAAAAACTCCCATGTAATAAAATCAATTTTCAAGGATAAATAAGCAATAAATTTTGAATTTTGAAAGGGAGAAAGAAAACAAAAATCTCCCATGTAATAAAATCAATTTTCAAAGATAAATAAGCAATACATTTTGGCTCTTATTACTTCCTGCCGCGACAACATGGAAACGATAATTTGAATAATTGTATTTCCCACTGAATTCTAGAAGACGTGCACAGAAACTGAAGTTACATTTATGTCCAGAAGCAAAACAAGGGGCCATCTCAGCATTTGCTCAATGGATCAGGGAAACAGGACGAAAAATCTGATCGAGATGGTTAATTATTTGCTTTTCATGTGCTGTGGTAAGGAAAAGCAATTTCTCTTGATGTTCTTGGTATGAAAAGAAATATTATACTATGTATCCTTTTATACCATACTATGATATTGAGTACCCGTGAAGACTATTTTTCTTAAACTATTTAATTTATTGTAGTGTTGTAGGAGAGTATTTTATTTGTTCGTCAGCACTGTGCATACTTCGTACGAAAAACAATTTTGTCTGCTGCAGGTAACTAGTTACAATTATTATTGAATCTTACACATTTCTGTAGCAGCCAATTCCTGCAGAGGTCTCTTTATCGAACAGTTTCAACAACATATGTTCGTTTACTACGATCATTTAATGTCACTTCGCAATCTTAATCTTTATGAGAATTGCACGTCCAATGTGATGTTATATGCCCTTTATAAACAAACGTTACATTTTTGTTGCATGTATAGTCAACATTTTGTTTATTAACGCTAAATTTGCATTATTAAATTAGTGTGAAATTACCTGGTTGATCATGAATTCTGCTGACATCAGCTCAGCAAAACTGGACGAAAGAGTATAGTAAAATATATTATTTATACTATCTGACCACTTAATTCACCAGATCATTTAATATCCATTGAATAATATTGTCGTAAAGGAATGAATCAACAACTTTTTTTAAAATTATGAAAGACGTTCAACTAAAGTTGTTCCCTTTAAGTTGATATAAAATGCACATACGTGTTTCAAGCTCTTTAAGGAAGACATTCTTTGACAGAAATGGCTGTTATATTAGTGATATAGTTGCATTATAATCCCTAAAATTATGCTATTCTAAACCATGTGTACAAATATGTTTTTGCTATAGCAATGTTAAGTCTTATTATTTAGGGTTATTTGAAACTTCAATTTAGTAATGAAGTTAAAGTCTGTTCCGTCATACCGAAATAAATTGTGATCATGTACGTTTATGTTCCTAAATGGTACTATAAGGAAATTTAAAAATTATAGTACGCTAAAGAAAACGTTATATTCTTCAGGAAGAAGGATTGAGACAGGATAAAGACAAAATGTGTGGATTGAAAATTGATAAAGCAAATATATTTTGCGTAATATTTATTAACCGGTTAATTGATTATTTATCATTGCAACGTGTTAAATTGAATTTAGTCAATTCCATAAATAGTGTGGGTGGTAGAACATGGTAGATTCATTCTGCCGGAATCTAAAACAAACGAAAGAAAAAAATTGTAGTTCGGTTTATAAATATAATTAATAATAGGAATAAGAATAAAAGTAACTCTGAACTTGCTAAAAGTGTACAACTCAGTACAGATATAGGTGTAATCTTATTGAAATATGTTTACAATTGTATTTTAGATACTTTCTTTAGAGACTAAATCGTTTTAATTGATCATGAACATATTTTGGGAGATAAGTTATATTACAATTATAATGTATACCATATTTAAGTGACGATTATTTGCTGGTACTGATGTTTGATTAAATGCAATGCTATGCAGTAATAATCCAGGCATTGTTTTGTCATGCTAGTGACTCACCTGCTCACTTGCAGCAGGAGCACTTTCCACAGGTGCAGTTCCCAGTGCAGCTGCAACCGCCATCGCAGTCTGGAAACAGAGTACATTATATGTGACGATTAACTTACCGAAATAAAATATTTATTTATATCATTTTTCCTTCCAATTAACTCGGCTATTAATGGTTCTCGTATAAGGTGTGCTAGAGTTGGACGACGTAAAATGAACAACGTACATTTTGGATACATCGTAGATTTTTTACCTTTGTGATATGTGTGAATGTAAAGGAAGAGAATGTTGACGTCTCGACGCATCAGAGAAAAGGTGACGGTCATCTTTCTTTATTGTGGCACAGGAAAAGGTCGAAGATTCATTTCAAATATTTTACTTTCGAACTTTTTGTAAAATTTTATATATAAATTGGTAAAATGATATAATAGGAAGAAAGCATTAAAATAATCCCAGTGAAATTTTAAAATCCACTACCCTGAAATAGAAGGGAACAAATGTATATAGCTTCCTCAGAATGTTTAGTTCTGAATGTGTTATTATTGTTAATATTGTTAATTACAATTAAAATTCACTCAACAAAGTTTACAAAAGAGCAGATGTGCTTTTCAATCTTCGTAGGAGATATCGTATTGTTCACGTAGTTTGTTTTGTTAGTAAATGATGTAGGCTTCTTTGAGCTGATTTGCTTAGGCATTTAGATAACTAGAACATTTCGACACGTCCCTATATTTTGGTAGCAAATAAACTACAACAAACAGTTCCTCCTATTTATATGGAATATACTAATAAATTAACTGCATTCGTTATATCCATCGTAGGGAGCAGGCAGATCCCTTAACAACACGTCGTGTCGACCAGGCCATTTTATTAGTATCTCAACATAATTTGTGTCTAGATGCTTGTACATCGTAACAGACTTATTGTGCTTCACTACTGTGCCTCAGAAAAGAGCATTGCCACACAATAACATTTTGACACTTGCACTTGTGATGACCTTCACACTGCATTGCGAAGTCACTTTTGCGCTATTCCATTCATTTTGAAATGATGGTCAAAAGGATAGATTGCAGGGAAGCTACATGTATTGCTTGCTTTTATATTTAATATATTATCTGCACAGCAAGACTATCAAATTTTTAGGGTAAAGAAGATTGACGCAACTTGTAAGTTACATTCATCGAACTGTTTTTAGACTAAGATGTCTTAACTATCATTTCATGGACGTGTAAGCACGACTACATACTATTTTTTACTGCATCTTACTGCATCTCAGTTTAGTAAATAATCTTAGCTATCAAATAATTATTAACGATAATCGCGTAATTCAATTCCCCACACGTAAGCATGAGTATATAAGGCTTCTTACTGCGCGAGATTATAAGGCTACCTTCTGTTGAGTTCAATAACTGGGTGAAGCTATAAAATAAATAATTATGAATGTACATTTCGTAAAACACCATCCTTTCTTTGCTAAGTAAATAATATTTTATCGATAGGGCCCTTTTCACAGTGAGAAAGAAATGTATTAGAGTATTGAAACAGATTAATAGAGTAATTGATATTCATCTTGTTCACCTGAAGAGTAAGTGCTTATGGCACATGATTTATTTGGTCTGTAACCGCGTGTAAGAATTTTAGAATATTTTCTGAGTAGGCACTTCCGTTAGTATGAACTGGTCATTGACGATTTTGTACTATTTAATCTCATAATCAGTTCTTTCAACTACTTAAGGATAAGTCCAAGAGCTAAGAGAACAAGCTTGGATGTGTACATCTCAATATTCTTTAGGTGATGTACACTACATTTCTAATGACTAGATACTTTCGTTACTTTTGAACTAATCGTAAGCTCTTAGACGTAAGCTATTGCATCGCTCTTCGCTTTGTGAACTACTCTTACCGAGCGACTAAAAAGCCGAGCACCCTCTTGATTCCTACATATTTTCTACGAATAGAAATGTTCGATTCTTCCGTAGGATATCACTAACCATATGCATTCAGACAACGATGTAACGTTTCTCGCTTTGAGAACAATTTTATCGGAGCGTGAATCTCAATCGAGACAGAGGGAAGGCGTAATAGTGAATAGCCCTTGATTCCTGCATCTCTGGAGACGGGAAGTTTTCATTTCTTCCATCATTTCCACCAATCATTGGCATTTATAAATATAATAGGCATCACTTCTGCCTTTCAGTGCTACAAACTGAGATAGTATGAAGCAACTCCTTCCCCGAAAGCAGTTGGCGCGTATGTGTACTCACTGAATCCGTTCGATTAGCAGCAGAGAGAAGGCATAATTGTGAATAGCTTTTGATTCCTGCATTTCTAGTGACTAGACTCTTCCGTTACGTTTAATCTAATCATAGGCACTTAATCGTCAACTATTGCAACTCTTCTCGCTTTGAGTTCATCAGAGCGACTAAGAAGCAGCTCCTTTGACTGCTGTGTGTACTCACTGCATCCGTTGGGTCCGCAGCAGGGGGAAGGCATGGCTGAGAGTGGCTGGGAGCGGCTGAGAGCGGCTGAGAGGAGCTGGCGGCTGCTGCTGGGCGGCTGTGCCGGGGCAGCGGAGGCGCTGCCTTTTATACTCCGCTGCTGCTCTGGCCTCGGCCCCGTTGCGCTCCGCCGCCGCGCTTTTTGGCCGCGCAGATCGCGCTCTCCACAGCCTTAAGCTGCTCGCGCGGTGAAAACTCTTTGCCCCTCAGTGGCACGTGCCTTTGCCTTCACGGGGGCAGCATGAGAAACTACGTACAACAGCTGGACGGATGTTAACACCTTGAACCTGCTATGAGAGATCAGTGTCATCTCGTCATTGCGATAACTGGTGGTTTGCGGTCGTCGATGGTGTAACGGTTAGCATATCCGACTATCACACCTAAGTTTGCAGGTTCAAGTCCGATCGATTCCGTGGAATTTTATTAACGAAAAAAATTCTTCGTACGCCTTTCTTCGGAGGTGAAGTAGAGCCGGATGTCCTATGTTATTAGATTTACTGCATGTAGAATATCCTCAAGCCTAAAGGAAATCTCTGAGCTAAATTCAAATTGCCTGTTTCGTGAACGGATCGTAGTGATATTCGGGCGGTCAGACGGAAGAGCAGGCCTCATGGCCTGAGTCTGGCTTCGTAAAATAAGGCATCAATTCAATTTTTATCTCTGCAGTGTCTTTCACTTGCTAAGGAGTATCTAGGAATTGCGTTCTTGTTTGGAGGAGAATTCTTGTGCCCAATCGCTCTCATCTAGTTTTCCATGTTCTCCGTCCTATTCCAGGTGAATGTCGGAGCTGTAACAAACTGACGAAGAACCGCGTGCGATCTTCCTTTCCTCAAGCCTTTGCTCTTCTCGTCTTAAATACACGTACATGCACTACATTACTGCACAAATCGAAGTGCTTGAAGCTCATTCCTGCTGTAGTGGCGTTCCTTTGGTGCAGATCCCCGGAAGAGCAAACTTCCCAATCCACTGTTTATGTCACGCCAATCTTGTGTTCCCATGCGTCGCGCAATTATGTGTTCCCTTGTGTATTCCGCCACTTTGTGGGACATAACAAGCACTAAACACACGGATATTATTTCCGAATTATTAGGCATGTTCGGAAACACGAAGTAATTCACTTAACCCTTTAGAGACGGAGTGCCCATTAGTGACATTCGTAGCCACGTAGAATGTCTTGACATCTAGTGGGACTCATATATCTTGAAAGCGGTTGCACTTTTGTTTTTACTTTCTCGCTATGGTGTAGAGAGGAAGTTATGTAATGCTGCGTGCAATACGCCAAATTTTCGACAGAAAAACTCTTACTGCCGGGCCCTGATAACGAAAAAGGGTCCAGTTGTTAAATTTATAAAAATATCGTGTAACACGTGATGTAGCCAGAATTTATTTTTTGTAGCTCCTTGAGAGCGAAAAATCAATTGACACCAAAACGTCTCCGTCTGACTGACTTTGAACAACGCTAGCAGCTAAACAGTTCAGCCGATTTTCCCGAAAATTTATATTCCTCGAGCGATCTGGCTGATGTAGCGGCCCTTGAAATTGAAACCGATATATTAGTTTTGACCGTACAAGAAGCCTCTTGGTCATACTCAAAATTTTTAAAAAATTCTCCCATTTTTTAAATTAAAATTTGTTGTTGTAAAGTGTAAAGTACGTTTAAGAGAATGGTATAGGTCTCGTGTTTGTTGAAACCCCTGATTTTTCGAAAATTTCAAAAGTTCAAAATTTTTTCAGCGTGTTCGTATAACTACAATAATTGTTCATAATTAATATGAAGATAGAGATTTTTCCTTTAATGAAATGTGTTTCTTAAAGATAAATTTTGATGTAATGTCATGTTCAATTTTTCGAAATTTTGAGTTCTTCTCGGGTAATTTTGCGTGAAAATACGGGCGAGAAAGTACTGTTTTAGCAACACTAGTTAATATAAAAATAAGAAGGTAGTTCACGGTGAATAAGGAAGTACTATGGATTGTATGATTCCTCATAGACAAGAAGATTTCCGGAAATAATTATTGAATCCCCAAATAAAACCTTCGCAGTAAAATTATTGATATTGTATTCAAGTGGTTAATTACAAAAATACGTATTGTCATTAATTCTAGAACGAATAAGCTTTGAGTTTTGGAGCTTGTAATGAACAGAATTTGAAAATGGTTTCAAGCTGCATGAACTTCCCTCAAAAACAATCCAATTCGTAAACAAGATTACTACGTCTCTTGAAACTTTTCTTCATGGTTTGAGTTATGTAGGCCAAGGTTCATTCATCCGCCTGGTAGACTTCGCGGTCGGAAGTATAGGCTGTGGCTACTAAACTTTGCAGCAGATTTTACAGGCCACTGGTTCCAGGAAACGGCCGGACTTTTATGTATTGTCTAAAAACATCTCGCGGGAATTCCAGTTGTTCTTTTTACCTTATTTTCTATTACTTCAAAGAATAATGCGGATTCGGTTGGTAAAACAGTTGGGGTAACAGACCTTCACACCGATGTTCACGAGTTGAAACTAGGTTGAAGTCTTTGAATATTTGTGAGAGGAAAATCATTAATACTAACGGCTTTCTTCACACAGAAAGTGGAGAATAGCATTTTACTTAATAAGACAGGAATGTCGACCTTTTCATGACAAGGCATGAGAGTTCACACGCCGTGGTCGAGACTGGAAATCCTGTCGAGTCCAGAAAATTGTCTTTTGCCGTGTGATGAACAATATTTTATTTACCATCCTTTTTTATGCATATTTTCAGTAAATAATGAATGTCACTCTATCATTATTTTGTTCTTCTAGCATGGACACATACTCGTTGATCGTTGTTCTTGTGTTTTCTTTAATGGTCACGAAAATATCTGGTTCTGTCGATGTAATCGATCTTGAAATGGAAAATAATTTGGAAATAATGAAAACTCCGCCCTATATATTAGAAACAAGAAAAGCAACTGTTGATATGTTTGTATTAAAATCAAAAGATACATAGAACTATGTGAAAACACTATGTGAAAGAATACAGAAAAGCTTGTAAGTGTCCAGATGCGAGAGGGATAAAAAATGTCACAGACATGCATCTCCCATTCATTTCAGAAATAAGTAAAAAGTCCCGTAAAAAAACTCTTGAATGGATTGTTCAATTACAATTACTGTAAAAAGTTCCAAATAAAATATCAATTGATAAGTGCATGTTTTGAATGTATTGAAAGCCAACTCAATATACTTTGGCATTGAACCTTTGGTATGTAATTTGCTGATAGTAGTTTTTTTTCTTAACTAGATGAAGACGTGGCTTATGCGCTGAAGTAAAAGTACTGTATAAGTTGACAAACGATATCCATAGCAGGTTAATCAACACTGTCAAGAACTTTTAATATAATGCAAGGCTCCTTGGTTCTTCGTGGGCAGCAGATACAACGGTGACATTGGAGTCAGGTATAATTGGGACGGCATGTAAAAGCATCTCAAGCCTTAAGACACCTTTATGAGAAAAAAATGTACTCTTTTCAGTCATACCTTAGTTCTAGTATAGCGCTTGCACGTGTCACTCAGTATTATGAAAAGTAGCAAAATTAGTAAACTTCGGCTGACATTGTCATCTTCATCTCTCTAGGAAATGAACTCGCACACTAATGAAAAGAAACACAGAAGTGGTCTCGTGGTCTCGTTTTGTTTCTGGGAGATACAGACCAGCAGTTCATAGATTTCGGAAAAGATCTCCTATTCAAACTCTAGAAATTTATCTTGAATAGAGTTCTATGTTGCGAGACCATTAGACAAAACATTGAGGAAAATTCAACTGTAGTTCGGTATATGGGACGTACGCAATTTGAATTTTAAGGGAGAATTTTGGAATTATTAAAAATGAATTTCTTGGATTTTTCATGATTTTTACGAGCATCGAATGCAACTTGTATATGTGATCCACGAACTTTGATGATGAATACGATACTATGTATTCAAGCGTAGGTGTGGGAGAATTCTTAGAACTTATGCTCTGTTCTACTCTGGGGAGATGATGAAAGTGGTGGTTTACCCTTGCCTTTCTCAGGAGGTGTAGGGGGGAAGCTGATCAAGATATACGTGAAGAACATTCTTAACAGTAGTTTAAATTTAAGCCAATTATTGAAACTTAAGCCTTCAACAAGGCGTCCAATGAGAACTGCTGTTAGTCATGTGATTTTCTATACAAAAAAGCAATATTTTACGCTAAGGTGAAGGCACCGGTAACAAAAATTTCCCTGGCACGTGACACAGTTTAGGCCTTTTTATTTTTTCCTATACGTGAATATTCTTTCATAAATAAAAAAAAAACATTTCAAAAAAGACAAGTTACCGCAATATCTCGTAAAATACAAGTGTTAAAATAGATATGAATACATGTATCAATTAGCCTCAATCCCTCATGCACTTCCATTAAAATTGCATTGCAATAACGTTAACCGTTGAAACTTTGCAGGATGTGCTAAAGTTACGTGACTCACCAGTACACTAGTACATTGCAGTTTCTAATGTATAAAATTAGATGCTTCATACAAAATTTAAAACGTAAGTATCATATATTTATTATTATTATTATTATTATTATTATTATTATTATTATTATTATTATTATTATTGGTTTTTTTCTTCCTGGGGCTTTTTCCCGCTTCAGGGAATGTCGATTTTGATTATCCATGCTGAGTACCCACATGTCCTTCATAGGAACACATATTAACCCTTACATATACTTGCGGGCTGCTCGGTCTGTGATCAGCAGACTCAATACGACAACATACATACATGAAAGACAAGGGATACACAACCACGCCCACGGCGGGACTCGAACCTGCGGCCCTTCAAACCGACGCGCTGAGTCGGCACACGCTGTAGCCACCTCGGCAAGTTAATATTATCGATTTGACGTGTCTGAAACATTTCTTTGTACACCACATGTACCTGAAAATTCTCGCCAAGTAAAAAATTGCAGTAAGACGTCCACAAAATTTTCTTTTTTGAGAAACCAAGGATCATCTTAAATGGGTGGTGCAATTGTAGATCTCAAGGAAGAAATCAAATTCGTAGTATCCGTTATTCATTCCTATTAAATCAGATCATAATATTAATAAATATATTTGATACATGGTGGTTAGAGGACGGACTTTTAGGGGGACAATTTTCCTGGTTTACGTGCTAAAATAGGTGCAAAAAATAATAAACATAGGGCCATGTTTAGGTGCAATAAAATAAAAATAGGCGCATGTTTACTAGGTACAAATATAATAAATAATTTTAAAGTATATACTTTATACGAGGGATATCCCAAAAGTAAGGTCTCCTATTATATTTTTTATTAGTACAGAACTCTGTTAGTGTGGCAATTGGTCACACTGTTATGAAGAGAGCTTCCCGCGCTGTGTGTAAACATGCGCACGCCGCGCTGAGGCGCTCAGTCCCCCACCCACCCACCCTATAGTCCCGACTTGGCGCCCAGTGACTAATACCTGTTCCCGAAGTTGAAAGAACATTTGGCCGGAAAGCGATTCAGCTCCGACGACGAGGTGAAAGAAGAGGTTCATAACTTTCTGAACAGCATGGTGGCGAGCTGGTATGACATGGGTATACAAAAACTGTCAAACGTCTACAAACATGCATCGACAGAAATGGTGATTATGTCGAAAAATAGCTAAATGTTCAAGCTGTAAACTGATGTAAACCATTGTAGAAATAAACAGGTCTATGCACTTATAAAAAAAAAGGACACCTTACTTTTGGGATTACCTTCGTACCGCAACATGACAAATCTACAAGAAATGTTGAGGAAAACTGGTAAGTTACATACAACTATATTTTTAATGTAGATTGGTATGATTAATTATATCACTAGGGAACAATATTTATTGTAATAAAAATAATGCAAAATGTATACTACATATAAACAGTTTTTCGAGATACCTTTTCGTTAATTTAACAACCGCAATGAACACTGCTCCCAGTGCAAACGTCTGTCCAGTTCTGACGTGAGTTTCGCAGCCCTTTGCGAAGGGCCGGTGTTCCTTAGATTCGGTGCGTGGTGAGGGGCGAAGGAACGTGAGAGGGCAACGAGCAATAGGTTGATTGATTGATTTATTCCTGTTTCCGGGCGCGTCAACTGCTTTGGTCATTAGTCCCGTTAGTGTGGTGTATGTTTTTTCTCGGGAGATGGCGGTGATCTTCACCCGCTGGATGGCGAGATCCGGCGCCGATCTACCGTCGGCTAGTGGGTTTACCCCTAACCAGGACTCTCCCACCAGCGGGGCACCGCGCCAGCCGGGACAAGCTCTAAGCTCCCGACCGGTCTCCCGGAATATGTGGTAGTGTAGTGCATGCTAGTGTAAGTGTGTAAGGGGAGAGGATAGGACAAAGAAGAGGGAGGACAGATCGCGCGCGGTCTGTGGCCCGTTTGGTAGGGTACTGCTCCGACATTCACCTGGTGTTGATTGGAAAAACCAATGAAAACGACCGATCAGAGCAGCCGGCCGCTAGAATTCTCCTGGAGACAGCGACTGAATTCGACCTAGCTGAAAAACTAGTGTCGAAAATCTTGCCGCCGTCAGAACTCGAACCTAGGACCTCCCGGTCAGAGGCGCTGCAGTGACATCAGTTGATGGACTGAGCTACCTCTCCCGGTGAGAAATAGGATTTGTTTAAAATATGGCTTTGAGGTACCGATGGGTGGTAATACATGCGATCAAGCTCTTCGTTGATGCAACGCAGAGGACATATCAGATTTGCCACCAGAAGAGCGCAAATGTTAGACGTAAAACACCAACATACTAAATATATCAGAACTCAACTGTGTTCGCTTCGAAGCACCTTTGGAATCGGCAAGATATCCGGTAAAAAAGGCAGCTCTGTTGCGATAATTGTAAAGAACACCAATGGGTTTCCTTTACTTTTGTTCTTCTGAGATTAAACATAAATACAGATTATTTTGGAGTAAAGTGTAGCAAAACAAAGTGCAGGGCTTGCACAAACATTGTCTGATTTAACTTTAAATAGTGTAATGTATACATTCATAATTAGCGTTTATTGGAGAAAAGGAGGTAAATAGGGGCAGAGAGTCTGTTTAGGTGCAGTGGTGTGATTTATGTGCAAATTAGGTGCAAGGAAATTTACTGAAATACTTTCTATTGGGATGTATATCATTTTAAAAGTAAGAAATGAAAGCTCCCAATGCACTTTGTCTGTGGGTGCATCACCTAAAAATTCGCCCTTAATTTTGATATACTACTATAGTATAGGGAAGAAAAGTATTTGAATCATCTTAACAATACAATCACGGTCGTAAAAGTGTGGTATAAGATTCTTTTGACATTTAACGTCGCCCACGCGTCAAGAGTAAGTCTATTCCATCGGTTCAAACGATGATGAAAGTCGAGTCGCGTCGAAGGGAGATACACGTAAGTTTCTAGATTCGGGACATGAGTTGGGATGGACGGACGGACCAACCACGCATAACTCGGTTAGATAAACTTTTGAGCTTAAACTTGGTAAATACTTGAGTCTCTCTTAATCATCGGACGATTATAATCTGATAACTCGATGTTGTCCAGGTATTTATTTATAACAACTATCTATCTCGTATTATGCAACCATGTCCCCCCCCCACTCCTGTCTTCCTCCCGTCCTCCCTCCTTTCCGCCCAGCTCCCTTTCACTCCGTCTACTTCGTCCGACTCGCCCGAACATATTCCTAGTAACAATGACGCCTAAATGATTTTTCTCAAAATTTATTTCCTCAGGCCAGCATAACTGCCTTACAGGGATTGTTTTCACATAAATAATAACTCAAATCACAAACATACAAGAGTAAATGACAACAAAAATACATTTCAACACACCTGGAACAAAGGATAACACAAATTACAATAACTCTTTAGATAAGTAGAGTTAAGGGAAGCCCAGAAAGTTCCTCATTATTGTTATCTGTTCGACCTAAATATAATCGAACTGTATTTAATTCAATTTTGTAAAAAAATAAATTGTTTGATCCCAATGTATGTGTTTTGTTTTCTCGTTTCCTCAAGCGTATTCTGTGGGAGCAATCCCTTAAATGGTTCAAACATTTTTCTGAAACCTACATACACAGATATATACACACATTCTCTTTTATGGAATATATTTGTTCTAAGACAATCCCAATGCCTGATTGTTTTAGTGTATTTTTTCTCGAGTATTCATCGTAGTACGAGCCAACATGCTGTTTTGTGTATTTTGTTTTCATAACGGAAACGTGCATTTGTGTTTCCTATTCCTCGAATACCTACTGTACAAGGAAAACTGAATTCACCTGGTCAACGATGCAGCTCATTCATATCATTAATGACAAGTATGCCAAGAAACATTTGCTTCCGAATATTTGCTATGCTGAGCTATGCATTTTCGATGTCAATATCATCGATGCTGTTTAACCACGTCAAACATTCTTTGTATGCAAATTAGCTGTCAGACCAAAAGTTGGGGTTTTATATTATAATATATTCCACTGCGTGCAACTGAATAGACCGGAATGAATAATGGATTTTATGGATGGTATTTTCGATACGTTTACGATACGTGTGTTGCATGTTCTATGCAAATATTAAAATTATTAATAAAATAATAAAAAATAGGCATACAGGCGTAGATTATACTTCTCCTCATACGTCAGTTTTTACTGTTCTTTGACAAAATAAACCAAATTAAACTACATATAAATTTTTAAATACAAATCTAGAAAATATTATTTATTTATTGAATTAAATAGTTCTTTGAGGTCAAAAATGTATTTGAGATCATTCGTTGGTCTTACGTCCAAAAAATGTATTTTACAATCAAGATTAATCTCCCAGTTTACACTTCTTCATTTCCAAACACTAAACCGTTGCTTTAAGGGTCGATGAAGAAATTAATTCGAGAGGATTCAGAATCATCTACGACATGTCGTCATGGACGCCAACATATCAGCCGCCCCCCGTCCGCCTCCCATCGCCGCTCCAGGTGCTGCGGGCAGTTCAACAGAACCAGTATGCGTTAAAGATCGACTTACGCGATGGATTCACTGCATCGCAGCCTCCGACGCTTCATGGGCGTTGTACTCAAGAAATACGCCTACCAGTTTACCTGCCTTCCCATGGGGTGGTCGCTGAGCCCCCTATTTATGCAGGTCGCAATGCGGGCGGCTCTCCAACAGCTGTGTACGTCAACAGCCTTCGTCTATTACGACGACATACTGCGGTTGCATTCGGACAAAGATGTTCTTCTCCGAGACGCCCAGGCTCTCCACAGCGCCGGATTTAACATCAATACCGAGAAAAGCGTGCTCGACCCCGCGACACGCCTCAAATATCTCGGCGTGATCCTGGACCAATACAATCACCGCCGACCCCGACTACGTCAGAGCGGTCGCATCCGTACCCGCACGATGGCTCCGGAGTCAGCGCTTCGCAGCCTCCGTCGCGGGCATGGTTGGACGGCTCACCATCGCCATGAACGCGAGCTACCCGCTCGCTCGTCTCATCAGGAGCTCACCTACCCTGGCCGCACCTTTTCTTCGACGCCTGCGCCCGGAGAAGCATTCTGTCACGCGGCCTGCCGGCCCGGAAATTGACATTTATTCCGATGCCACGTGGTACCGATGTGCTTTTGTTTTATTTACAGGGGATGACCCACACGCATGGCCCCCCTCTGTACAGTAATAATATTTACGAGACTGAAATGGAGGCGTCACTGTTTGCCTTACTTTATTATTGTAAATATTGTGTTCACCAGATGTAGATAATATTGCTGTGTATTATAATCTATGTAGAAAGGTATGTCATGTTAGGAATCCGATGTTAGTGGCCTTGACCCATGTTATATATGTCAATTGTATGTTTAATGTATTTTGGCCTTGACCCATGTTATATATGTCAATTGTATGTTTAATGTATTTTGGGTTCCCACTGAAACTAATAAAGCGGACCCTTGGCGCGCCGGCCTCCTGCGGATCAGGCTACCCCTGCCAATCAGGGGCCGCCGTTGCGCGTCCCCGGCGCAACTGCCCCCTGATTAAATTCACAATGGGAAAAACTTTAAACAATCCCAAAAGAATTCGCTCTCGATATCCCAAAGACATGTTTAAACCCCCATAATAAAAATTAATATGTATTAAATATGTAAATCTTCATCCCAATGTATGTATAGAGTGTATCTAGATTTAAGAATGTATAATGTATGTAAAATTTGTGTATTGTATGTCAAATTGTTTAGTTGTAAGTATTAGAAATATAAGTATAAAATCCTGTAAATAAGCTAGTAGTAAGATACAAGAGTGAGAGGTTGTATACTCAAACGTGAATGCCCATACGTTATGTATTACAAATGAAAATGTACAAACCCCTGAAAGGCAAAACTGCCGAACAGGAAGAAAATAAATTTTAAAAAAAACTGGCCCCTGATTGTGCTGGCGGGCCTGAGTCAGTCAGTTGCCGGACAGCGAGCCAAGCGGATCCAAAAAGCCAGGAGCTAAGTAGTTCAGCTTTCTTCTCTGTTAAGCCCTAGTCTCTGACCAAATCATTTAGTTGAAATGATTGAAGGCGTTGTCATTGTCAACAATAGTATTACTTCAAAAATAGTAGTAGTTTTTGTGGCTCCCAGACAGCAGAAAACTGATGATGATGGCTAAGCCATCGAAAGCTGCTATTTTGAAATAAATATTATTGTTGACAATGACAACGCCTTCAATCATTTCAATTATGTAAATGTCAACTACAACTCACTACTGAATCAATACAAATCATTTAGCTCAGTTTCAGTAAATAATTGATGTTCCACACTATTTATGGGATACTGAAACTCATCGTCAGCTGGTTCATCTTTATCTCAGGGAGATTCATCACTTGACATATTCTCCGGTTCAATTGTTGCAATAACCACTGGTGGTTCAGGAATTTGGCCTATTGGCCGAATTGTAGATGGTAGGTTAGGGTACTGAATTACTTTTTTGATATTGAGTTGTAACCAGTAACATCAATGCCACACAAGTAGCGATCATCTTAATGATTCCTTGGTTTCCTCCAAATCATTTGAATATCAAATCTAGAGGATGCTTTTTCCTTTTTTGACCATTTTATAAGGTCTTCTACACAAACATAACATACCTTATGTGGCGCCCATAATTTGTTCTGATCATCAAGTTGAATTCCGAAATATGAAACATACACATTATTAAAAAAGTCTTTAATGTTCCGTTGATGTTTCTTAATCACAAATTTGCCACAAACGCAACAAAAACAGACAGGACTGTTTCTACATTCCCGACTAGCCATGACTGAACACTAACTGCTAAACTAGTATCTTATCTTGACAGCAACAATGCGAAGACGTGCTTCTCAAATAAAAACAAACACGGTACTCCTAGTCAAATGGAACTCTGGCAGTGTAACTACCACGCTTATCGATACGCGGTAATAGAAGGGATCGCAATGTAGAAATATTTTACAAAAGCGTTTACTACCCTCTTTGTCATCCTAACACTTTATCATTTTAGCTTCTTGTCTCTGATACATTTCTACACACTCAGAGCTGCATTTGCCTAGCTATACAGACAAAATGTTCAAGTGTGAACAAATGGTGGGTGATTCGGCATTTTTAATGTTACTTTTGGCATCGGTACACTTAAAATGATAAGAATTAGGTGAATACACAAAAAGTATTTTGGTCGTTGGTTGGTGCAATTTATACAAGTGAAATAAATCATTTAGTATTTACTTTGTTGTTTAAAATCAAATTTCAGCTTGATTTAATAACAAACTAACTTAAAAAATAAATATTTAATATACACGTATACTAATCCCAGGTTTTTAATTTGTTGTTAATTTTAATTTGTGCCAAGTGAGAAGGAGTAAACTGAATAAGTTAATGCACTTCTTTTATCTTTTTGGCTTATATTAGAGGGTCATTATAGTCCCCTTAATTGTTTCTAGAATTAGTTTTGAAATATATCAAGATATATAATCAATAGTACAAACACATAGTTTGTGTTAAAGATGTAGACAAGTAGAAGATCTGTGTTTAAGAAAATAGAAAGAAATATAGTAATTTTCTATTATATTCTCATGGTTTTTAATTTGATAAATTTATATTTCATCATTTTTTCATGTTTTACACATTCGATATTTGGTTAAGAGCCGTCACATTAATTGCTGCAACAAGTTCCAGACGCATTAACTTTTTACTTTCTCACTACGGAGTAGGGAGTGTAATGCTACGCAAAAGAACGGCAAATTTTCGATAGAAAACTATTATCACAGGGCTCTAGTAACGAAAAAGTGATTAAATCCATACGCTTAATTTAGAAACAAAAATCCTCTTACATGTGGTGTAGCTAGAATCCAAGCGTTGTGGGTCCTTGATAGCAAAAAATCGAGCGACGGTAAAACGTCTGTCCGTTTGTCTGTCTGTCCGCCTGTGAACAACGCAAGTGGCTAAACCGTTCAATCTATTTTCTCTTAAATTGATATTCTCTAATTGATAAATGTCACGGCCTCTTCAATTTGAAACCGATGTTTTAATTTGGGGGGGGTACTTTACATGAAATCCCTGGGACATTTTCCAATTTTTCAAAAAAAATGGCTCCATGGTTTTTAAATAAATGGATGTTGCTGTTGGATAATGTGAACAACGTTTCAGAGAATGGCGCAATTCTCATATTCGTAGAAAACTCTAATATTTCAAAAATTGCAAAAATTAAAAATTCTTTCAGTTCTTTCTTCTTCCTACAATTACAATTTTGAAGATGGAGGTGTTTTTCCTTAATTAAATCTGTTCTTTAAAGATAGATTTCGAAATATGGTCTTGTACAAGTTTGAGAAAATTTGAGTGAATCAAAATAATTTTAAAAACGTTTTATAGTATTCCATCATTAATATATAATTGGAGAGGAAGTACCTTTCAAATTTAATGAAATGTATTCCAACAGACATTCATTTTGTTGCTCTCCCAGAATTTTTTCATAAAATACAATGTGGTGCTTCAATATCTAATTAGTTTCCTATATGGACGCTAATTAAGACTTTATCAAATACTGATGAACTCTGTGGTTTCGGGGTTGATGTTTTTATAGAGTGCTTATGTGTATATACTTGAAGGGAGATATTTTTTTTTATTTTGTTATGGGAAACAAAGGGTAAAAAATTGATAAACTCCAGATAAATATTTTTGCGAATTTTATTAACCGGTTAATGATATTTTAAGCATTTGAGTGACTTGAAGTTGAAGAATGATTGTAAATAATGCCAGTGGGTGAGTATGAGGGAGACCATCTTGCTGAGACCTGGAACACAAAGTCAGGATCAGTTGAAGACATCATGGCTGACAAATTTCGGAGATTTTATTCGGAAGTAGTTAGTCTCTCAGCTGTCTTTCTGTTGCTAACATTAATACTACTACAACATTTTAATTCCTTTTTCAACTGCTGAACTGCCTTTTAGAAGAGTCACTTGACCTCTGTTATAGTTATATTCAGTTACAAACTCAGTGATTCGTCGTGTTACAAACAACTCCAACAGTATGCTAACTAACGCAAGGGTGTGTTTAATTTTTGAATGTAATAAATGATTTGATGTTAATGGTAAGTTATTTAAAGTTAATGTGATTGATGGGATATTTTAAATAAAACTGAATGACATTTCATCATTTAAATGAAGTGTAGCATAAATTGAAAGATTAGCATAGAGTTACTCACAACAGAAAAACAGAAGTTTTATTTCTATTCAAATTTAAATATATCTTTATTATTAATTTCAAATACACGCTAAAATTTTCGGAAAGCTATAAAAAGACTATGGCCTTTTGGAAGTATGAACTGTTTCTTTAGATATCCAAGAACTAGGAAAAGATAAACTACGAAAGTTTCAATTTTGTCTGATAAATGTGAATATTTAATGAGTTAAGTTTCTACGTAGTACATAATTGAAACGCATTTTTTCTAAGTTTCTAAAAATATTTGAACAATACAAATCATTGTGTTTCTTTTTTTGAGAACTTAAAATGGTGCTTAAAATGTATTCTTTTATTTAAAAAATCAAAATTATGTCACTATCTCGATAATTTAAAATTGTTCAAACCATTAAGTGAAATCTTATTCCCCAACAGAATAACTTTCTAGAATAACTTTTGGGCAAATATTCAAAACTCGATATATTCGATACTCAAAACGTTTTGAAGATATTTGCTGTACTCAGCTCAGGTGATCCACCTGTATAACGTCATACAACGTCTATAACGTGTCTTATTATATGAGTTAAGTGTGTTCAGTATTTTTGATTGCTTCTAGGAATTTCCCTATAAATTTTCATTGACTTATACGCTGCCTTGCAAGACCATTGGCTTCAAATCTATGTGCCTGGAGCAGTAAAAATACTGATTTTCACATTTCTGTAAGTCAGTTTTGCTGCTGCAGGTCGCTATTAATATTTCTCTTCGGATCCAGTAAATAATTATTTAAAATTTACTTGAAAGTCAAATCGAAACAAAATTGTTTAAAATTTCCCGTTGAATGATCTTGAACTCTTCCGATCATCGCAATGATGAGCGTTGCTCACCTTCTCACTTGCAGCAGGAGCACTTTCCGCAGGTGCAGTTCCCAGTGCAGCTGCAACCGCCATCGCAGTCTATGGCAGAAGAGAAAGCATTTCATTATTGCAATACGCATTATTATTTAGATTAGTTATATAATTCTTCTCTTGCGAGTATATAGGAAAAGAAACATAACTCGCAATAATGTTCGTGAAATAAGTTTACAGTATTTGAAAACAATAATATAAATATATTTTACGTGCACTAAAATACCAAGTTTTTCTTCTGATGCGCATTAATATGCGTTTAATTCTAAAAAATGAAAAACAAGAGGGTATTATTTTTTGTTATATTCAGTTTATGCCATTTCGACTTTGTTATAGCAAACAAACGGAGAGGAAAACCTCTTTAACGACCGGGGTTCGTAAAGGCTGTAACAGTCTGCCGTCCATTGAGACATTCAAAACAAATATGTTGTAGCTAAAGATGGCGTGTAAGTACAGATATTCCAAGAACGTGTATTTTCATGAAATATTTATTTATGGCATTGTCTTACAAAAAAGATGATGTTTCGAAAAATGTCGAGCGACTAAAGGCCCTCAATACACATGACATCCTCGGTTCTCGCCTCGCCTTGATTTACAAACTATTGACCAAATCACTTTTATTAGTAGACACTGGTAGTTAGTGTTGATTAATGGAATGTTAATGCTTGAGGGAGCAGGCGTAATAATGAATAGTCCTCGCAAAGTCCTTGAAAGTTCCTGCATTTCTAGTGACTAGATGTATTCGTTTCTTGAAGCCATAGCCATTTAGACGTAAACTACTCTTCATATCTCGCTTTGCTCTACTGCATTACTGTATCGGAGCGACAAAGAAACAGCTTCTCCGCCTAAAGGAGCAGGCACCTTGTGTACTCACTGCGATGGTGAGAGAGCAGGTTAATTTTGAACTAATCCTAGGCCCATAGACGTAAACTATTGTATCGTTCTTCGCTTAGAGAACTCCTCTATCCGAGCGACTAAGGAGCAGCTCCGTCGCCTTAAGGAACTGGCACGTGTGTGTACTCACTGCATCCACTCGATTAGCAACAGGGAGAAGTCATAATTGTGAAAAGCTTTTGATTCCTGCGTTTCTAGTGACTAGATACTCCCGTTACTTTTGAACTAATCGTCATTTAGACGTAAACTATTGCATCTCTTCTCGTTTTGAGTAGCAGTTCATCAGAGCGGCTAAGAAGCAGCTCCTTTGAGTGAAGCGTGTACTCACTGCATCCGTTGGGTCCGCAGCAGGGGGAAGGCATGGCTGAGAGTGGCTGAGAGCGGCTGAGAGCGGCTGAGAGGAGCTGGCGGCTGCTGCTGGGCGGCTGTGCCGGGGCAGCGGAGGCGCTGCCTTTTATACTCCGCTGCTGCTCTGGCCTCGGCCCCGTTGCGCTCCGCCGCCGCGCTTTTTGGCCGCTTTGCGCATGCGCGCGCGTTCTTATTTAGTGGTGGTTTGTTACATGCAGATTTTATGGTAACCTTAGGGTCTCCCGGATTTTAATGTCTTGTGTATTTAATGAACATATAAATAACGTATTCCTCACATTTTATTGATGGCAACTTTTCCACATGACACATGGAAACAGATGCCTATTCTCAGTTGATTTTCTGGTCTCGTGGTATTTCTTCTGCAAATTATTTTTTCAATAATGAAATAATATGGAACGGCTTTGTAAATATCACTGAAAGGGATTAGAAATTTTAAAAAATGATTCAGATAACTTGTCTTTTCACTTTGGAAAAGGAAGCTGACAATTCCAATGTCGTTCTCTGTGAAGTCTTGTTTCACATTTCAAGGACACTCACAGGAAGTTTGCAGATGGCGTTGGTATTAAACATTTTTGAAAATAGTCGTTTTTCAGATATTTTAGAAGTCTGAGTCTGATGCGGCTACTCGGAGCGGTCAAGGTTCAAATGCTGCACGAATAGAATTTTCCTTTTTTATTTCTCAGAACTCTTTGGGATCTCTTGCATATACGATTAAACATGAAAATCATACATTTAACTGCAATGGCCTAATAATTTTTCATACGTTCATCAGACATTGCTAATGTTGCTAGTTTCATCTGTGTGTTAAATAAACTACCTTTACGCTCTTGGTGCGATAATTGGGGTCAAAGAGATATATTTATTCCGTTTTGACTGTTTTTTTGGTTTTCAGAATATACCGACATTTTCCTATAGTATCATGATACCAAAAAATGTCAATTGCAGAAAATGTCGGGAGATGGAAGAATGGTGGAAGTATAAATTGAGCCGCTTTGGAAAGAATCTTGTTTTCAATATCGACGCCATACATCTATTTTTCGCTAACAAGGACCACAAATCATGGGTTCTGACTACAAAACATGTCAGAGGAAGTAATTTTCTACATATAAGAGCAAGAAATATCTACTTATTCGATATTGAGGCCTACAATACGAATTTCTCTTCCAAAATCAAAGTTTTCCATTGCAACATTCATAACGACCTCAGTACTACGTATGTGGTATAAGAGAAAGTAAAATGATTCATTGTTAATTATATTTTTCATAAATAAAGTTAATATTATCCTAACTCGTTAATAGCTGTAGGGGTCCTATCATAAGCAATCACGATGACCCTTTTTGTAGTTCATTGAAAGAAAAGAACAAACCCCGTGATGATCCAAATAATCGAGCAGAGGCTATTTTGTTATGTTCAAATCTACCTCCTATATCTCATAGAATCAAATTAATGATGTTTTCTTGTCACTAAAAAATGCCTTGATTTCTTGACTACTTACTATATTTTAGACGTGCGCTTAGGCTAATCTTATCTGACATCTAGAAAAAAATCAACATTTATAAAGGGAAAAGTGTAACTCTCCGTATATTCAATACGTTCTCCAGGAGAGGATAATTTAGATAGCAAATCGAGATAATTTATTCGTATTATTGCGTGTTTTGCTCGCATCATATAAATTATGCAACAAAAAGGCTCATTTGTATGAATCGTTGGCATTTCAAATATAATTATTCACACCCCTCATTTTCCATTATCTCATTCTCGAAGACTAAAATACACAACTATTTTACTGTGCTTTTCATTTAAACGTTATCTTCTTAAATCATTAAAATAAACAGCACCAGAATTAAAATAAGTGTGGAGAGAGCAGCTACTACACATCATTTCTTGTCATATGCAGGAAACTCTTCCTCCTCATCTCAGTGGAGTGAAATTGTCATACTTTACATTTGCTCTAATCAGGAGATTAGAGCAAAGTTAAGTGAACTCTTTACAACTAACTAAAGGGACCCAGTAAAATTTTGTGTCTTACAGAATTTCCGTTGTATGGAGAGAATGTTTATATAAGACGATCACCTCCGATTTGCGGTTGCCCATATGCTGTCGGAGAGGGTCGCTGTTCTTACTTTCTCGTATTCTAATATACGTCTACGTATATTACGGAGTAATATACGGAATAATATAACATGTGAACACTATTAGCACTTCAACCATACGTAGGATTTTTTCCAAATTAAAGGAACCGTGCCCATCTAACTCTAGTTGAAGCTTTGAAATTTGGAAAACCATTCTTCCAAATTGGTGGGCACTTTCAACGAAGTCCTTGGGACACTTTCAAAATTTTCTCAAAAACTGCTCCAAATTTTTGTCTTTAAATTTCTTTTTAGAATAGAGTAAAATACACTTGTAAAGGTGGCATAGGTTCGTTTTTCACTGATAACTGAATTTTCGAAAATTGAAAAAGTTTGAATTTTGTTTGTCTTTCTACAACTACAAAATTGAAGATAGAAATTGTTCCTTCAAGTAAAATTTGTTCTCCACATTTAATTTCTAGTTTTCGCGGAATATTGCTTGTTTTTTATTTAAGAAAAATAACAAAAACAAGATATTCTCAAAAACGGATCATCTTTATCTTTAAACTTTCGGTAGGGATAGTGGTAAATGAGATGACACTCTATGAGATGACATAAACGTCATTTTGCGGAACCCTTATGTTTTTTCAAAAATTACGAAAGTGTAATTCTTGTGGCTTGTCTCTTAAGTCGTTAATATTCACATTAGTTGCGATTTGTTGATATTATTGTATTTATAAGTCCACATGATTTCAATAATATCATATAAACTTTCTCGAAAAATCAACAGTTTTCTGTTACAATGAGCTCAAAATACTGGATTTCTAGAAACGTCAAACGCCAAAGATTTTCTTCAAACATTCCCAATTCATAATGCTCTTTGCACTGTTTAATAATCCATACAGCTGATTTTAGGGTATCATTTGGTTTTTTCAAAAGTTACGCAAATTTAATTTTTTTTAAATATCTCTCACGCGGTTAACAAGCACATTTGCAGCGATATGTAAACATTATTGCATTTGAAAATGTAAGTGCTTCAAATGACTTCTTATCAAGTTTTTCGAAAACTCAAAAGTGTTCTGTGAAAAAGAGCTTCAAATTTCGCAACTACAGTAACGCTTAAACGCCATTATTTTTAAATGGCTCCAAATTATTCAATAAAAATTGCCATTGAGGACGAGGTTTTAGTCTTCTTTGATATTCGTAAATTAATATTTGATTCTATTATTAGGAAACCGAGAAATTGAGAAAATGCCAAAAAAAAATTACTTTGGACAGCGATAGATGGCTGCTGGCAATAGTATGTACCAAGCCCAAATAACTAGCCCAGATCAAAGAAAATATCAAACTAATACAATTCAAATAAAAAATATCAAACTAAAACAATCTGTGCTATTCTCTGGCACTACTAGTTTATACCTGAAATTCTGACGGGCAAACATGAAGCTGTCGACCAGCAAGAGTTCCTAATTTACACAACATTTAATTACCCTATAATCTGCAATTGATTCAGTTACTACTATTACTTAAAACTTGCAAGTAACGCCATAACAACAAAGGATACACATCCCTGCCAGCGATGTCAGTCAAAAGTTAGGCCATTCGGCCTTTGCATCAATCTTCTGAATGCTGAGGCGATGAATCTTCGATGCCGAGGCGATGATGTACTTTTCAGTACCGCATTTGTCGCAGTGAGTTCAGGCCATGAGCCTGGCCTGTCCCGGGGCTCCAGCGGTGGCTTTCTGCGGGCGTCTTTGGCGGCGACCGTTTGGTTCTGCCACTCGCCCGCTAGCCCCACCCATGTCCAAAATCGCTTCGTTTACAGGAACCTCAGCTGAGCACCGTTTCTATCGCGGTACCTCAACTTCTCGGACGACGCACAGAATAAAGGCAGATGGCTTCAAGGCAGATGGCCTGAATAATCTGATGGCAAACCGAGACTAGTTAGAGACCAAACACAATTGTCCAGTTGAAGGAAAGAATTGGCCAGCCGAAGCAAACAATTGGTCAGCAGAAGCAATCAACCAAAAACACAAAAATGCTAAAAGACACCCAGCAAAAGCCAATTGACAAAAGCCAAAATCCAAAAGAAAAGATCTCTGTTCTCATGTTTGTCACTGCAGTGCCTCTGACCGGGAGGTCCTAGGTTCGAGTCCTGACGGCGACAGGACTTTCGACATTAGCTTTTCAGCTTGGTCGAATTCAGTCGCTGTCTGGAGGAGAAATCTTCCGGTCGGCTGCTCTGATCGGTAGTTTTCCGTGGTTCCGATCAACACCAGGCGAATGCCAGAGCAGTACCTTAACAAACGGGTCGCGGACCGCGCGAGATCTGTCCTTCCTCTTCCTTGTTCTATCCTCTCCCCTTACACACACACTTACACTAACATGCACTACACTACCACATATTCCGGGAGACCGGTCTGGAGCTTAGAGCTTGTCCCGGCTGGGGCGGTGCCCTGCTGGTGGGAGAGTCCTGGTTAGGGGGAAACCCCACTAACCGGTAGGTCGGCGCCGGATCTCGCCATTCAGCGGGGGAAGATCACCGCCATCTCCAGAGAACAAACATGCACTACACTTACGGGACTAATGACCGAAGCAGTTGACGCGCCCGGAAACACGAAAAAACCAACCAACCAACTGTTCCCATGTTTCGCTTATTTAAAGGCTCGCGATTAGCCTCCACCGCAGGACGCCCACGTGACTCCCGGCACCCAATCTATGCCGCCTGCCTCGGACAGCCTCACCCCCCTCTGCCTCTCACGGCAACACACAGCCCTCGACCGCGCTCCGTGGCTAGTCACGTGATGCCACCAGCTGCTGGTCAACACCCACCCGCGCTTAATGGGTACCGAGGAAAGAAAGATTGTTCTTCTGCCTTTCAGAGGAATTCAAGAGACCTTTGTATAAAAAAGGACCTTTCCCGTCCCCCGCTGTTAGCACTAGCTTTTGTGGACATGGCCCCATATTGATGTGCTTCCATGTCGGTCCGAGACCATCTTTCAGCCAAAGAATGAGAGCTATTATCTGTTTCGTTGCAGACCGGGAGACGCAACCCACGCACGCTGAAAAGTCAAGAGATTGACCTTGGTATCCTCCCTTCAAAAGAAAAAACCCTCGAACGTCCACCCTTGCCAATACATTTTTCATGGCAACATTTGCGGTACAATTCCGGGCCACCCGCATCTGTTACAGTATTTTGTATGCATATACTAATCAACATACAGCGGAAACTCAGATATCAACACAATACAGCTCTAATTTCGACGTAGCATAGTCTCATTGTATTAAGCCATTGGCTGGAGGATAATTAGCTATAGTAGGATGCTGTGCTGGAGGATAATTAGCTGTAGTAGCTGGATGCTGTGATGGGTGTTGTCTTTTTCTGTATCTTCACCGACCAATAACAGGGCAATGCCGGAGCAAACGGGCATCGGACCATGCGCGAAGTTTTTTCCCCTCATCTTTGTCCCATCCTCATCCCTTACATACACGCGTGCGCGTACACACACACACACACACACTTACCTTACATTCCTTACTTGCCTTTCACGTGTTGGGACGCCAGTCAAGAGCTTAGAGCTTGTTGTGACTGGGGCGATGCGTTACTGGGAAAAATTTATCTGCGTATAGAAACCCTACATACCGACATGTAGATCGATCTTCGCTCTTAAAGGAGAGAAATTCTGTCAATATCACAAAATATCATATACTACACTTACCTGAAAATGAACTAAGGGGTAGACACGTCCACAACAAACAATATACTAAATTCGTCTCCACGTTTTATTTAAAAATATTGTTAATATTTAAAGGTCTTTTTACACAGGACAGTTTTTGTGTCAATTATTATAAAAAACATTTTACAAAAAATTCTCGATCTCCAACGAGAAAGTATACGAAGGCAAAGGCCGTTTGTACCCAGTCTCCTCGTTTTCTGTACGAGTTGTCTCAAGACGCCACCATGGACATTGCTGGTGTGCAAATGAATCGTATTGATTCATTTATTGATTGATAGTGATTCCTGGCGCGTCAACTCCAAGGTCATTAGCCCCGAAAGTGTAGTGCATGGTTTTTGCTCGGGAGGTGGCGAAAATATTGCCCCGCTGGACGGCGAGGTTTGGCGCCGACCTACCGTCAGCCAACGGGGATTTCTCGAACCAGGTATCTCCCACCAGCAAGACACTGCCACAACCGGGACATGCTCTAAGTTCCCGACCGGTCTTCCGGCATATGTGGTCGTGTAGGGGATGTTAGTGTAAATTATTGTATAAGGGGTGAGGGTAGGAAAAGAAAAGGGAAGGTAATATTGTGCGAGGTCCGTTTGTTACGGTACTGATCCGGCATTCACCTGGTGTTGATAGGACAAACACGGAAAACCGCCAGTCAGAGCAGCCGGTCGCCAGAATTCTTCTCCAGACAGCGGCTGAATTCGACCTAGCTGGCAAGCTACTATCGAAAATCCGGTCACCGAACCGTGTCGAACGTAGGACCTTTCAGTCACAGAGACTGTAGTGACATCAGTTAATACCTTGAGCCACCTCTCCTGGTATAAATTGTGTTGTTCTGGCGGCATTTGTGTACGTGCGTTCTGGGTACGTGTGCTTTTTAAGTGTTTTATTAATAAAATGTGGGAAGAAAAATTGAAAGATTGCCATCGCTACGAAAGATTGTCGCTACAAGCATGATTGTGGATGTGACCGTTTTAGTGGGTGCTCCTAAAAAAACGCACCAAATAGATGAAGTCTTGACTGCAGAAGGAGTTTCAATAATTTTATATTAACACGTATCAATAAAATAATCGCATCGGTATAGTCGAGAACCCATATCAGCCATGCCACTACATAAACTCTCATGATCTGCACAATCGCACCTAACGTGACCACAAAATTGAAGTAGATGGACGATATCTGCCTGCAAATCTGCTAGTAAATCATGCTGCCGCTAGAGGCGCTAAGTCAAACTGAATGTTTCTGCATAAAAAAAAACGACCATGCTGAAAGGTGCTCGTGCAGAAACTGTGCAGATTGAACTCCAGCTTTCTGTTACACCAATCTCTACGAAAACTGTACCGTGTAAATAGACCTTAAGAAACTGTAAACTATCGTCCAAGGTGCGCCGTTTTATGCACATGATTATCTTCTACAGTTTTATTTTCTAATTTACAGAATAAACTACATTTTTGTTATTCTTTTCAATTGATTCCTTAATTTAATATTTTGTTCTGAAAGTTTCTGTTCGATTTTGGTAGTTTCGTTGTCCAGTTGTCACGATACATTAAGTTGCTTATAATTTTTCTACATTTGGTAAAGAAATATTTCCTAGAATCACACTTAACTCACATATCATAACTGAGGTGTTTTTAATCTTAATTTTTTAAAACTTTTTATGAATATTCACAGCATAGTCTCAGACTCTTTAAGTATACCGCCGTGTACTTATGCAGGTACAAAACCATTTTCACCAATTTCCCGAATTTTGTTACAGAGAACGAAGAATTTTGTTAATTTTTCCTTGTCTGAACCCGGAATGCTGTAGGCTGTAGTGTTATGGTTTATTTCGCTTTCTCATTTGAAATATCTTAGCGTGAACTCTGATACATAATTCTTATACCATTAGTATTTGCTTTATTTCTCGAATTATCTTTCGCAAACTATTATAAATATCTCTGGAATATTACTTGCAAAAAATTATGTACCTACGATGAATGTTATTCTTAACAAAAATGTAATATTTATAAGTTACCTGGGGTTTTCGGAAAGTAAGGTTACTGTACATTAATTTAAACACTGGGCACTTCACGATCACGAGACAGGAGAGGGTTACTTTCTCATCCAATGGAAAGCTCCAATACCAAAAATTTAAGATGTAAGAAAGTTCCCGATTGGTCGGCCCGGTGGCCGAGATCACTAAGGCAGTAGTGTCGTAGTGATCTCGGACCGAAGGGTTGCGGGTTCGAGTCCCGCCTCGGGCATGGTTGTGTTTGTGTTCGTCCTTTCACCCCTTATCATCACCATATCGTTTCATCTTCATAATTACCATACCGTTAACACCAATAGCGGTCGCTGATGACATAGATGTTGATGCAACTTTAAATAACCAATTTTAAAAAAAGCTCCCGATTGGATGTCATTGTCTCCGTCCAGCTCGTGGCCTTGAAGATTCACTGTTTTAATGGGAGTAAAGGCGCATATTTCTCACAGGGAAATGTTTTGCACAGTTGTGAAAACTGCTATGTAGGGGAGAGCTAGTTGAAGCAAACGAGTGATAATTGATGTCAGTACCTCCCCAAGACATATACAATTTATGAAGCGTGCTCTCATTTTATCACCCGCCAAGTGCAAAACGCGCACTGGGATACATGACCGGAAATCGAAGAAAAACTGACGCCACCATTCATCGCGAAATCGTTTGTTTATGGGGAGGACGGTATGTTACGGCAATGGGAACGGAATTTCAAAACAAACTTCACAAGATAATGCGGAAGGGATTCTATTTTCTCCGTGGCAATGCTCGACTCCTCAGGCAACGCAGGAGTAGCTGATCTCGTTTCGTTGGAGGGTTTTGAACCGGAAGAGACCTCGAAGCGTTTGTTAACGAAGTTTTGTCCATAAATGTGAAACGAAAAAAGCGACTGTCTTTAAATAAATCTTGGACCATACTCTTAAAAATAAAAATAAATCGGACAGTCTAGAAAACTAACCTGAATTTATCACGTGTAAGAGTGAACCCAACAAACCACTAGCTTTACTGCGTAGAAAAGAACATGAAAATGATTAGTAATTTAATAAGAGTTCTTGTATTGACGTCAAGAAGAGACAGGACCGAGAGCGGTAGCTCAGTGCATCAATGCAACTGATGTCACTGCAGAGCCTCTGACCGGGAGGTCCTAGGTTCGAGTCGCGAAGGCGGCAGGATTTTCGACACTAGCTTTTCAGCTAGGTCGAATTCAGTCGCTGTTTGGAGGAGAATTCTAGCGGCCGACTGCTCTGATCGGTAGTTTTCCGCGATTTCTCCGATCAACACCGGGCGAATGCCCGAGCAGTACCCTACCAAACGGGCCATGGACCGCGCGCGATCTTTCCTTCCTCTTCTTTATCCTATTCTCACCCCTTACACTCCCCATACACTAAACTACCATACATGCCGGGAGACCGGTCGGGGACTTAGATCTTGTCCCGACTGGGGCGGTGCCCCGCTGGTAGGAGAGTCCTTGTTAGGGGGAAATCCCACTAGCTGACGATAGGTCGGCGTCAAATCTCGCCATCCAGTGGGGGACCATCACCACCACCTCCCGATGAAAGACATGCACCTACATCTACGGGACTAATGACCTCTGTACTTGACGCGCCCGGAATCACTAACAATCAATCAATCGAATAAAGTGACACAGCTGTCCTATGAACTTAACAGCCGAATAGAATGTTCGAGAAGTTAGTTGAAATAACAAATGCAAACCCGTCATGATAGCACGTGGTCGACGAGCCGCGAGAAAGGAGATATCGGAAGAGACTGGCTCAGGCATATTACTCTCACAGACGCACTCACTGATCTAAAATCTTACTGCTGTATTGTGAATTCGGCCTTTTTTTTTTTTTTTCGTTTAATATCTAGGCCATTAGCGACCACTATTGAAATTAACTTTATGGTAACTATGAAGGTGAAACGAAATGGTGATTTTAAGGGGTGAAAGGGCGAACACAAATGCAGACATGCCCAAGGCGGGACTCGAATCCGCGACCCTTCGGATCGAGATCACTACGACACTACTGCCTCAGCGATCTCGGCCACCGGGCCGACTCGATGTATTTTGTCGCATGGTGTTTTGGCGGTAATGAGCGTGAGTCCACTGTGCTAATGACTTGTACAATGACGATCACGTAGGGTTGGCATTTGGTGCGCATACACTCCGGTGACTGTGACAGCCGGAAGCGTTCAAGAGACCCTCCAGATTACTTGTTAGACGGAAATTAAATATCATTTACTGATGCAGTGGTTATGTGTGACCTGGACGAAGAAATGCGACATTGTCACACATTGAACTCGTCTTTCATCACCCTTTCCGAGAGGCCGCCCCCAACGCGACTCCGATTTGGAACTCTCTCGCCAAAATGGATTGATTGATTGGTTGATTTTTTCGTGTTACCGGACGCGTCAACAGCTTCGGTCATTGGTCCCGTTAGTGTAGTGCATGTTTTTGTCTCGGGAGATGGCGGTGATCTTCCCTCACTGGATGGCGAGATCCGGCGCCGACCTACCGTCGGCTAGTGGGGTTTTTCCCTAACCAGGACTCTCCCACCAACGGGGCACTGCCCCAGTCGGGACAAGCTCTAAGCTTCCGACCGGTCTCCCGGAATATGTGGTAGAGTAGTGCATGTTAGTGTAAGTGTGTGTGTAAGGGGAGAGGATAGAACAAGGAAGAGGAAGGACAGATCGCGCACGGTCCGTGGCTCGTTTGGTAGGGTACTGCTCCGGCATTCGCCTGGTGTTGATCGGAGAAACCACGGAAAACTACCGATCAGAGCAGTCGGCCGCTAGAATTCTCCTCCAGACAGCAGCTGAATTCGACTTAGCTGAAAAGATAGTGTCGAAAATTCTTCCGCCGTCAGGACCATAATGGACATACCAGCGCTATTGCCGAAGGCGCAGATCAACAGCACAATAAGGTCCCAAACCGAAACTGCTGGCGGTAAGCGAGGATGGACTTTATGACCGACTGCCGACGCAATTTAATGAATCAGCCTGAAATATTCAAAGTAGGAGTCGTGTAACACAGATGTAAATACTTATAATTATTCGAATAAGATTTTTTAATAATAAATATGCGTTCGTCACTTTGGCAATGCTGTTGTCAGTAATATGTGTATGTGCTGACGTAGAATTTACATCAAACCTAGACCCCAAATCTCCTACACCCTCTGAGATTTCTTGATCAAGGGCCATTTTAACAGCTTTGCGGGCCCTTGGGCCTACGTTAATTTGGGAGACCCCTTTTCTTACGTTCACCCACCCTCGCACAAATTTAAACCTAAGTTTTGTGAAAAAAATCCAAACTTCTCGTCACTGAATGACATTCTTGCTTCAACCGCCAACATTCCGTATTATAAATATTATCCAATCAAGCGTGATACATCACTCCATTATGATATTTTTTTGCGTATAGTTAAATCATACATCACTTTTTATACTTCTTTTTATTTTATTTTTCGAGTATTTTAGCATTATATATATTTTAAGAACTATTGGGGGGCCCTTGCACATTGGTGACTCTGGACGCGGGGCCCTGAAGCCCGTGCGTTACGGGTCTGCCTTGATCGTGCATTTTTCAGGAGAGCCTAGCAATGTACAACTCAGCCCCTCCGTATATGCAAGGCCCTTGTCCGATTTAAACATGTCGTTTGCTGCACTTTGTAAAATAAGCGCCCAACACGTGTTTTTATTAGCGTATTTGAGAGCTCTTTCGTAAATTGTCGGTACAATGTTTTTTAGGTTATAGGTCATCACATAAATTGGCGCACCAACGCGCGATTCTTTTACGATTATTATGCATATTGATTGTTCCATCACAGTCCTTTCTTACTTCGTGTTGAGGTGTTTGATTTGATGTTATGTAGTGGTATTGTGTAATTTCTAAAAAAGTATTATTTTAAATAAAGCTGACTCTTTGAATACTACTCTGAGTAAACCCATTTAGAATGAATTAACTTTTTCCATACTGATGGGGAAGAAGGATTTAAATATTCAAATACATTGATAATATATTTTTGCTAATTTTATTAACCGATTAATAAGAGTTTAATCATTGCAATGCAGTGGAGCAGAAGGAAGATCCATTAACAAAGACGGAGGAAGAACCAAGTTTTTTATATGCTGGTACCTGAAACATGAATTACAGCATTAGTGAATAGAATGTATGTGAAATATATAAATTGATATTACTTATTTGATTGTAGTTAATTCACTTAATTGATCTCAGTTTTCATATTGTTACTTGTTTATTTTCAAATCCTTAACTTACTTTCAATTTGGCAATGGTGCTATGTTATGTTGAATTTACACCCAACTAAATTCCTTTTTAATAATATTCTATTAATTAATTTACTCTAAACAACGTATTGGAAAGAATGTCAATAAATATATTATTGTATTCAGAATAATTCAATTAATGATAATCAATATAATTACAATTATCCTTCTTAAACATATTTGCAATTATTGTACCTGAAAATGAAGTGTTATCTATTTTTACTTTACAGATAGTTTGATATTGTAACAGATTTAGTTATCAATCTCGGCTACTACAGATATTCTGTGAATATTAAGATAACCGGAGCATATTAATTAGAAATAAAAATAATGTAATTTAATAACTTGATACACTCGAAAACAATGGTGTTCATTTTTATAATTCGTAAACATTTCGTCGAACACTATTGATTCCATTTATTCACCTGCTCACTTGCAGCAGGAGCACTTTCCGCAGGTGCAGTTCCCAGTGCAGCTGCAACCGCCATCGCAGTCTATGGCAGAAGAGAAATCATTTCATTACTTGCAACACGCATAATTATTGGTAAAATATAAAATTTATATCAAGGACGAAAGAGAAACTATATATCCTCGTTATCTAAAACTTAAAATCATATTTATTTCCCCGTTAATGAGAATGTGTCGAAAAACATGAATACGTATGTTTTAAAATAAAATAAAATATCTTTCCTCAAAATGTGTATTTGTCAACTATGCATATATTGATCGGGGGAGGGTAAATCAAGCAATTCGAAATTGTTTATGAACTAGGAAAGACAGGTACCAAAGTGAAGTTATCTTTCCAAAGTTAAAACGAGGCTGGTTGATATGAAGAAAAAAGAACGATAATAGTATAGAGTCTGTTAGTACACGATTGCCATTAAAATCATCAATAATTTATTATCGTCTCTGCAGTTTCATTTCAATATTTCATCCTAGTAAGAGCAAGATAAAGGACAACAGAATCGCTTTATTGAGGAAAAAATGTATTGGAGGAAGAAGATTAAACGCAATCAAAACTGCCGAATTCGTTCAAAAACTTTACAATATATTCGCAAAAATTTGAAAGGAAATTAACGAATAATGTATGCTCTTGAACATTGGAATAGAATATAATTTGTATTATTGTAATATATAAGATAATAAAGATAATTCTATAATTTCGCCTCTTCAATTTTAAACATCTGTAGATGGTCTTCGTGTAACGTCATGATAACGGAAGGAGTGAAGTCTTTTTCGGCAAGAATTAGTAGGCAGCTATTTTTAAACCATGATCAAGTTCTTTTCTTACTGTGTAAGAAACGATTAGGTATATAAAATAGTATGCGTAGTCTCTTTTGATCGTAAAATCTGAATTACGAATTTATGACCTACCTTTCTCACATTCTAATTAGGGAAAACCTAATTTGGTGGCAGTGTAAACCGGAAATGAGTGTAATTAATCCTAGTAGCTATTAAGTTTCATGCTACATTTGTGCAGCGAATAACAAATAGAAACTGTTACTGGGAAGTTATTATGACTAAGGCTACAAGATAAAGAAGAATTTTTGTTTAAAGTTTCCGTTCATAAGTATAAATCTATCTAAAGTTATTTAAGTGCGATTTTTTTACATATAATAGAACAAAAATACTATCTAGAAAAATTTCAAATTCATATATTTGCGGGCGAGTATATGACAGTCATGATACGTATGCCATCAACGCAACTAGAAGAAATTAAAGGCTTCTTCTTCTCTCTTGGGGATTCAAGAAATGATTCTTAAGATTTTATTAATGCCATTAATATCAGAAGAAAACGTCTCAGGTTTCTATGATCCCTGCGCATATCTGCGTATTTGAGAATTCATGTATCCAAGAGAGCAAATGCTCACGTGATCTATTGCTTCTCTGAAAAAATATTTTCATTTTACAAAATAAAAATTCTTTACAACTTCTTTTATTAACGTAGTAAAATATTAAAGTTATAATTATTAAAAATCAACCACAATAAATTGACCAAACAAATTTGATGAGGTTTCTACTGTAAATGGAATGAAGATTAGTGAGAAAAATGTTCTAAGTTGCGGCAAAATTGAATGGTTCGAAATAGTATTGAGTGGTTTCAAAACGTCGGCTAAATCGGTGGATCGCTTTGAGAACTAATTTATCGGAGCATCAATCTCAATTGAGGCAGGGAGAAGACGTAATAGAGAATACCCCTCGATTTCTCCATATTTTGACACCAGATACTTCCGTTACGTTTAAACTAATCCTAGGCCCATAGACGTAAATTATTGTATCGCTCTTCGCTTAGAGAACTACTCTATCAGAGCGACTAAGAAGCAGCTCCTTTGACTGAAGCGTGTACTCACTGCATCCGTTGGGTCCGCAGCAGGGGGAAGGCATGGCTGAGAGTGGCTGGGAGCGGCTGAGGGCGGCTGAGAGGAGCTGGCGGCTGCTGCTGGGCGGCTGTGCCGGGGCAGCGGAGGCGCTGCCTTTTATACTCCGCTGCTGCTCTGGCCTCGGCCCCGTTGCGCTCCGCCGCCGCGCTTTTTGGCCGCTTTGCGCATGCGCGCGCGTTCTTATTCTCTAAACCGAAATCAGAATAACCAGAAGCCGTTTAAACAGGGACGTATTAGAAATGGAAAAACAAAGATGCTAATTTTTTGTTTTCTTTTAACACGATAATTTAGAGAAATGAAAGGAAAAATATAGATACTTTTAAAAATGAAGTTATGACCAAGATGAAAATGTTGGAACTTCTCTTGTGAAATAAAGGTTAATACCATGTAGTAGAAGAACAAAACTATTACTTAGTGCACATATTGATATTTATAAAACCTGAATCTGCAGAAAAAATAATGAATAAATTAAAATATTTTTTTGCCAAAATATGTTCATATTTTAGAAATTGAAACAAATCTGTAGTAGCTTATTATAATGTCCACTAGCGGGTTTCCCAAACAATGTAGGGGAGACTGTCTCTGTGATGGCCACTTCCAGTATAAAATTTGAAAAATTCAAATTACAGTCTCCCACTTGGTTCAAACTTGCAGAACGGAGAGATTATGCATTCTAGTGGTGAACAATAGTCATTTCTTTCCTCTTTTTTATACACAAAGAAGAAGTTAAAAAATATAATTGATATTGGCATTCAAACAATATATTCAGGTGTATCAAAATGGTACTTTTTTGGACTTTGTTTATCGGTTTAGGGGGTTAAATGTCAGGTCTTCATCAAGAATTCTGAAATATGAAATTTGTGGGATGTGGTGTAATTATCTGCCCAACAGTAGCAAACACACTACAGGATAATTTGTGTCGATGGTTTCTCTACAAACGGCCTGATATATATATATATATATATATATATATATATATATATATATATATATATATATATATATATATATGGAAGGATTATAAGGATTCAAAGGACACAAAGGATTATAAAGCTTCAAATATATGATAATTTGTAACTAAATTTCAAGTTCAAAAAATCAATGGAAGTTACAGCAATGTATACCTATGTATAATAAACAATAACAATTAATGTACGGAGTTGTACATTTATTCTCTATTTAAAGTTATGAATGGTTTTAGAGGCGGAAAAGCGATAAAAGTGTTTTAATTTTTTGACTACAGCCTATCAATCAGGAAATTCTGATAAAATTCACAACAATCGCTGATTTAAGAGGAAGTTTTCATATTGTTTCGTGTATGTTCCAGTGTTCTTAGACTCAATTATCAATTTTTTTAATAAATGTTTTGTTTACGTTTGGCGCCGAAAATATATAAAAAAATGTTGGCTTGGTAGTATAAATTGTTTTTTCTTATTTTTCGTATCTTTACGATTAGAAAAAATAATACGAAAAAATAAAATTAAAAATTCTTTTTTGACTGTGGAGTGGCGGTAATGAGATGCAAGCTAAGATATCTTTTAAAAAATGTATTTTTATGTTGGAGTCATAAATTTAACTATTCACATAACACTTGGTTTTTAGTAATATTTTAGCATTTTATCCGGAGGTACACTTCAGTAAAAGAGAATGAATTGATCAGAAATATGAACGTTTTAATTTTATTATTTAGTATACAATTCACTTGCATCTAATTAGAAGGTTGAATAAAATGATAATGGTATTAGTTCTCTTCCCTTTTTTTACACGTTTTGAAGTAAGAATAAAGTACTATTCAAATCATTCTGAATTATCTTCATCGTTCTTTTGCCATCATCACCAGCTGACACTTTCCAACAGGAAGGTCCCCTTCTGTCTGGAACAAACTCAGATAGAAAGAAAACAATAGGTTTCTTTGGGCCCCTCGAGCTTAAATTAATAAAAAGAATATTTGCAAAATGAATAATATATATTTTATACATCTCAAAAGACGCGGCATGCACCGGTAATCGGCAGGACGAGAAGCCTGCCTAACTTACACGAATTGCGAAAAAACACGTTCCCCAATTGGATCTTCAAAAATGTAGTAGAAGTATTTTTGATTTACGAGAAAACTTTCAAGAGTCATTGTTTCCCCCCCTCATAATGAACACGTTGTAGAGTTTATGCGTGTAACCTGCATACTTGTAAGTTCTGTGTATACGTGAATTTTTCAAAATAGTATGTTTCTAAGAGCGTCATTATGCATATATTTATTGGAAACTGTCAGTTTGTACTTCAATTAATGATCGTCTTTAATTCTTATTTGATTTCTACATTCATTCATTACTCTCTACATATGTGAATTCAAATTGAGAACCCTTGTCACAGTTTTATTTTGAGTGAACGTGTTTCTTACCATCAACGAAGAATCATCAAAACTAAAATCTTCTACTAACATTTTGTACTATTAAACGGTACTTGCGTACCTAATGTTGTATTTCAAATACAATATTTTGCGAAGTTACGGAAGTTCATAATAAAATATAATTTTTGTTAAAATTTCTCAACGTAATAAAAAATTAATTTTTTATTTTAAAAAAAAATATGTATATATATATATATAATATATTTTAAATATTATATTTTCAACTAATGCGTTCCGAATTTGTATTGATGGGCGCCAGGAAAAGATTACGCTAATACTATCATACAAGTCAACCTTCAACTCTGATTATAAATAAATTAGTGTCTGGCTACCTGGGTCGATGGGTTTCATAGAAATAATCACTATTGTCTGCTAATAGATGATTATCCGATCTGCCATCTATACAGAGTGGTCGAGGAATCTGAAAAGCAAATATATTCTATCTTGCTACGTCGTTATTAGAATTGATTAAATGAGAATCATATATTTATTTCACAAAACATGGAAATTTATTAAACGATTTTGGTACATAATAATTCTATACAATATAAAAAACTTTGGTTATGACCTGTTCCAACCTTATAATGTAATATTCGTCTTCGCGCGCTCTTGGACGACGGTGCCTCGTTGTACCGTCTTCATTCTTCCCCGACGTTGCTGTCCTGAGGTCCAGATACCATCTTCTCTCTTCTTTTCTTGCAGAGGCTCACTTCAATCACCGTTCATCACTGCTTCCGAAGTTAATAAAGTCTAATTCGTTCGCCAATTTACGAATTCAAAATTCATCCCACACGTATGCTGAATACTCAACGATCAACAAACTATCTGCTGTTAGAATTCCAGTCCAGTTACTAAAAAAATCGCCTAAGCCTTCAATGTCCTTCTAACTCGTTCACTTGAAATATTTTAAGTCTTACCGTCCACACATAACATTCAAATTCAAGTTCTACCAATATCTACTCCCCAGTAAATGCTTACAAGTCCCCAAAAAAACTCCTAACATTATTTGTCCACGATCCGTTCATCACCACGGCATCAGTCAAAACAAATGTCTCTCATATTCTTTCAACCCTTCAAAACTCGCTTCATCTTTTCGATTGTTTTTTTATAGACAAGCTCGATGTACTTCCGTGCCTGGCGAATCCCTAAATTTCTTACAAAATGAACTAGCCGTCTCCGCAATTGTCACTGCATGAAGATTGTTGATCTTGACGACGGCTCGCCTGCCGTTGCTGTGCTGTCATATTCACCTACATTTATCCCTATAATTTACGTTGTTTATAATAAATATTGTACTATATTATGTCTCACATATTGGTATGTCACAATACACACACACACACACACACACACACACACACACACACACACACACACATATATATATATATATATATATATATATATATATATATATATATATATATATATTCTAACAAAGACATTACGTGAACACTGCATTGCAATATATATAGTGTGTACATCATTATCTTATTGTGTGACCACCAGAACCTCCTGCCATGTACAGACGAAGTTTTCCAGAAATAAAAATCCTCCGGCATATTGACTCAATTTGCTGCTCTTCGGATATGTACAGAACAGAGAAGATTTTATTGAAAGCTCATATTTTATAATTTCCTTTAATTCCTTCTAAGATTTGCACTTTAGTGCGTTAAAAGTTTTCTTATATTAGAGGAAATGATATTTAAGGATGTGGAAGTTTTCCAAGTTTCTTTAAAACTTTTGAATTAAGAAAGAAAGGTTTCTGAGACTTCTTGCGGGTTCTTCTTCGTCGCGCTAGAAAAGAAGTGGTGACGATCGTTTGTTTTATTCTGACAGATCATCATTATCCAATCGGGAGCTTCAGTATCAAAACCTAAAGTCTATCGAACCTCCCCATTTGATAATCCGTCTAGCTGGTGATCTTTGACAACTTGCTATTGTGATGATCTTTTTAGACGCGTCCAAAATAAATAAAAAACATTGAATAAGGACTAAAAACTTTAGGACTTTAATTTCGCATGTCAATAAGAACAAGCACATGTGAAAGTACAAGAGTAAAAGCAATTTTCTCAAATTAATTGATATTTTAAAGAACTGGCCAAAATAGACTGTGAGAATGACAATAAATAAAACCAGGACATATTTACAAATAATGACGCGTCGCAACCATATAATATTTCGCAAACAAAAATATTTCCGTGATAAATTAATTTTCCGTATTAGGAATAAGATAGCAGAATGGTCTTAGAAGCGTGACGAACGATTACTGGTAATATGTTCAAATAAGCGAACAAGTGATTAGCAAAAGAGGTACGAATACGGTAAATTTCTTGGAATATATTTAGGAATTTATGGCAACGCTAAAAGGCTATTAAAGATAACATTATATAACAAAGACGTAAAGAAGCAGGCGTATTGTCAGAGAAGGGTTTTAATTTAACTGTTTTTCTGTTGAAACTATGCGGTATAGTGGATCAGAACAACAATGTTTTTTGATGAAATTTAGTTTTAGTAAAGTATCTCAATACTTTTGTTGACATTAAAACTCTCCTTCTTGTGTACACTATTGAAACTCGTGTATTACTGATCTATAAATGTGTTTTCTTCATTCTTTTTATTCTTACTATCGGATTTCAACATCAACATGCTAACTTCTTACCTGTCGTATGCGTACGTGTAAGTCTATACAGAATTGCGATCTCTGGAAGTTCTGTTAATGGAAACTGTTTTTTTGAATTGATGGCAACTAGCAACAAATTAACAGCCTTTTTTCCAAATAAATAATTTTAACATTTATAACAATTTTATTACAACGTATGAATGAGCTCATTAAACGATGTGATTCCGTTGGATCAAAAATTAATGTTCATGGCTTACTATGATCTTTGCACTCATTCTTGATTTTGTGGGCGAACTCTCAATCTTCCGTCCCTAAGCTGTTCGTATTGATGTTCCTCCTACCGTATTCTCTCCTAGTGCCCAAATTAGTTTGAAATCGTCCCCGGAGCATTATTAATTAGTAGATGGTTTAACAAAAGCGAACTGAAAATCAATTATTCCGCAATGGCGATTTTCTCTGTGCTTTACCGCAGGTGAGTGACAAATCGCGATTGTGTTCAACGCAAATTGTTCAATACCATCCCCATGTACGAATCTTTCCAAAGTTTCGTTTATAGTACGAAATCTATTTACATATAATTACAAATGTATAATAAAGTTAATATGACATTTTAAAATTATTAATATGTGCAACATTTAAGAAACTCGTTTTTCGTATTATCCACTTCCCTATAATTGGCAACACTAAATCGAACCTTAAATGAAAATGCTCGAACCCTCGGATCAAATGCGTCCGCTCCAGCCGCTGTCGTATAAGAGACGGAATATTACTCAGTTTCCATCAAATCACGGCTTGCACCGCCTCCTCATTCGTTCTTTTTATTTAGTCCACGTGGCCCTTCTTTCCTCCTCATAATGAAGAGCGCCCTGCCCCTGTGCATGAAGTATAATTTCTTGTTCACCGATCGCTCTGACGTCTATTCCTTGACAATAATCATTCTATCTGCACAAATTACGTGCTATTGCTTTCTAGTTTTCTTCTTATGTAAATTAATTCTGTTGAATGTCTTCCAATGGATTCGAGGTTGTTAAACAATATTTTTCATAAATAGCAAAAACATGCGAAACTCCAAGAATATCGTAGTGAACAGCCGCTAGTAAGAAATTTATGTGGAAAGGGATTACATGATAAAATACACAAGTAAAATATTTTTGCGAACTTTATTAACCGGTTAATAATATTTTAATTGTTGCAATGCGGTGAAGTTGTAGGAAGTTCCATAAATAATGCCAAGGGAAATAGTGAATGATGCCATTCTGCTGATACCTGAAACATTAACAGTAGAATTAGTAGACATACGTATTAGGAAAGAAAATTCGTATGTACATTCTCATATATCGTAAAGTTCAATTTGACTTGTTTTTAATACCACATCGTACCCTTCTGATACTCTTATTATACTCTAAGGTACCCTGCGGTGGACTTTGAATTTAATCAGAGGCGTCCAGAAAGAAGAGGATGAACTTGGGCAACTAGCCTTAGGTCCCGACTTAATTGGAGCCTGGATTTTATTCCCTTTAAAGAAATGAAAAATATATTTATCCCTAATCTAAATTTAACGCTGTAATGTATTTCTGACGCATGCAGATATGAATTAGGTTGATGAATCGGAGTAGATATGACTTTTTTTTAAAATAAGGGACCGACCAACCATCGCTGCCCCTAGTTTTCTCTTCTAGGTGTCCCTGAATTGACGATAATTTTTTCAAGATATTTGCGAAAAAACGGAATATTAGTAAAATATTACTGAAAAAATCAACCAAATATTATTTTACTGATTATAAAAGTGGATAAAATCGTTAATTTCCAGAAGTTTGATAGGCATCTTGAACTCCACCGATAATCGCAATGTTGAATGTTGCTCACCTTCTCATTTGCAGCAGGAGCACTTTCCGCAGGTGCAGTTCCCAGTGCAGCTGCAACCGCCATCGCAGTCTGTGACAAAAGAAAACGCATTTCATTATTGCAATACGCATTATTATATAATCAAAGAACAGCTATGCGCGGAGAGCACATCAGAGAATTTCTGCGAATCTAAACTCCCTATACGCATATAGAATCAGTGGGAAGATTAAACTAATGAACTATCAACCGGGTTTAGAGTAGAAGGAATACAGGTGTTTGAATGAAAGACATAGCACAATAAAATACACGATGTCTTGCAATATATGCACTATATTTTTTTTCTATTCATGAACGTAGGAAAAAATTATAATTAATACTGATTATGAATTTTGAAATATTTGAATTTGAGATGTATGATTTCATCTTCTACGTCTGAGTGTTACATTTAAAGATGAGTTAATTATGTAGATGAAAATAAATTAATTATCTCTCTGAGATCAATTAATTTATTAAATAAAAAGGAATTAAGTATCTCTTAAACTAATAAATTTGTCTTCATTTATATAATTAATTCATCTCTTGAGATGAATTGGTTATGTAGGGCTGATTACAAGAAATGGAAGACAGTGAGATCCTGATATTCTTTGGCAATATTTTACGTTGACGCTACAATGGCAATCCGTAAAAGTCGCATGCCCTGCGTCGAAGTTTGATTAATTGTGTCAACTGAACGACTCTTACATTTGTTTCTTTCAATCTATTCTTACTAATACAGTCATATGTAATACCTGGTATGCATATATCGAGATTACATTTCTAACAAAAAAAAACATCCTTTATTAATTTGCCTTTCATTAATGTGAATTTTGTGACCCGAGATTAAGACAGAGTGAATTGCTTCATGAAACAAATCCCGTACAGCTATTTTGTCACATGATCGTATTGCCCCGTCTTCATAACTGTTTTATATTTGGATGCTACCTAAACAAGATTTCTATTTCTGCAATTGCGATCGTAAAATATATATTACGAATTTATGACGTAGTATCCTGCCATTCTGATCAGAAGATATCTATTTTGGTCGCATTAGGAAGCCGAACATTCGTGACATACATTTTTTATGGGTCGTTTATGTTGGCATACGATAAATAAAATGATTCTTCTCTGCTCTAAAGTTTGAAAACTGATCTGCAGAAGATACTCCAAGGATTCTTATTCAACATATACTATTGATTAGAATTTTTAGAACAAAAGATGAACATATAAATAAACAGTAAATAAATACAGAATATCATAACAAAATCAATTACAATATCTCCGACCTGATAAGAAGCTCTTATACAGAATGTATAAATCAAAGCTTCTCTCCTGCGTTCGCTTTGTAGCGTGGGAAAAGCGTGTCAGAAATGGCCCCTGTATACTTTGTATGTATATGCTTCCTTTTCATTTTAACTATATGTAGCATTGAGTACTTTCCGGTTGTGAGACTGATCACACCAAATTTCGATTTTTTTCGCCTAAAGTTGTGCTAGTTGCATTACTTATTCGGTCTAACTCGTTTTAATGATAAAATGTTTTTTACCTGTAAACCTGAATTCTTAGTTAATTTTCTCATTATATTTTTTCGTTTTGAAGTGATACCCACAGTTATTACCATTTTTTCTATCCATCAGTTCATGAAACCACTTAAGGTGATGTTCAAGAGTGATGATGAGATATTCAAGAAGAAAACGTCTCTGCTCCTCTTTGTGCAGGTGCCTTTGTCTACTCACTGCATCCATTCCATTATCAGCAAGGAGAAGACATAAGTGTAAATAGCTTTTCACTGCTGCCTTTCTAGTGAGTAGATTATTTCTCCAGACACAGAACTCCAACGTAACAGAGAATAGTCCTCGATTTCTCCATATTTTGAGACCAGATACTCCCATTACTTTAGAACTAACCTAGGCACTTAGACGTAAACTATTGCATCTCTTATAGTTTTGAGTGTAGTTCATCAGAGCGGCTAAGAAGCAGCTCCTTTGAGTGAAGCGTGTACTCACTGCATCCGTTGGGTCCGCAGCAGGGGGAAGGCATGGCTGAGAGTGGCTGGGAGCGGCTGAGGGCGGCTGAGAGGAGCTGGCGGCTGCTGCTGGGCGGCTGTGCCGGGGCAGCGGAGGCGCTGCCTTTTATACTCCGCTGCTGCTCTGGCCTCGGCCCCGTTGCGCTCCGCCGCCGCGCTTTTTGGCCGCTTTGCGCATGCGCGCGCGTTCTTATTCTCTAAACCGAAATCAGATTAACCAGAAGCCGTTTAAACAGGGACGTATTAGAAATGGAAAAACAAAGATGCTAATTTTTGGTTTTCTTTTAGCACGATTGTTTAGACAAATGAAAGGAAAACTATATATATTTAAAAAAATGAAGTTATGATCAGGATGAAAATGTTGGAAATTCTTCTGCGTACAAAATGTTAATATCATGTAGTAGAAGAACAAAACTATTACTTACTGAGTGTCATCTATACATATTGATATTTATAAAACATGAATCCGCAGAAAAAATAAGTTGTAAAATAGTGAATAATTTTTTTTAAAATTGTAAATACACGACAATTCGTGTTAAAAGTGAGTGAAAAGTCCAGAATAGGTGGGAGAAGTATTCCGAACGATGTGAGTGGCAGATTCAAGTTCATTTACTGCACGTGTCATTAAATTCATTCAAAGAGGCCATACCTTGTACACTTTTACGTAAATAATTCATGATTTTCAAATGTTGTACAGTTGATGTTATCTGGAAAATTTACAGTTTATTGTAGTGTGTTAATAGTAATTGCTTTCTGTTATATGTAAAGGGGTCAGATTTAAGTAACGTGTTTATTACGTTTTATTGTTTTTTTCTCTTTAAAGTTCAATGTTATAGTCAGTGCAAAGCCCGAGGCTAGCACCTGTGAACCTAATTCCTTAAAACAAGTGTAAAATTCATTTCAAAAGCCGTGCACGGAAAAACTAGCGGCTAAAAAGAGTAAAATAATTTGGTAGGTGAAAAATTCAGAAAGAGGAATGAGCAAATTGTAAATTGTAGTTGGTGAAAGTGTCTTCAGGCAGTCGATGTGAAGCCTATTTTTTGTTTTGCCTTGTTTTATTTTTTTAGTGATTAACTACTTAAAGTGCATTATCCTGTTATAAAATTCCGTCACTGTAATTTTTTTCTTTGAATATATGCTCATTTTATTCGTATTTTATCTGATTCGTTATGTCAAGGGTTCAGACCTTTCTCATACCCAAAAGATCGTGCTTCCTGAGAATTTGAAGCTCTCTTCACGAGCATTTATTCTATCACGCCCTCACCACGTGTAGAAGGTAGTAGGTGGGGTGTGTTAGAAAATACAACATGTTAATACCATGTAGTATGTAGTAAAAACAAAAATTATACTTACTTAGTATGACACGCACTTCTTGTTATTGATAAAACATGAATCCGCAGAAAAAATAAGTTGTAAACTAAAGTGACTTGATTAAAATAAATTTTACTCAAAGTATGTTCATGTTTTAAAAAATTGAAACAAATCTGTAGTAGCTTGTTATAATGTCCGCTAGCGGGTTTCCCTAACAATGTATCTTCTTCGGAATGGTACCGCCCATGGCCGAGTGGTGGGAGAAAATCGATAATGAAATGAAGTTTATGGACTTGCTAATTTTTTAAGTCGAAATTGCGTTTCAAAAAAAAACATACCTTATCAATCATAAGTAAATTAATACTTTTTAATTTCAAATTAAAAATTTGTTTAAGAACATATTTGTAGGTTTTACAGCACTATAAAATAGTTTCTGTAAAATTTTTTGTAAGGAAAAACTCTAACATGGAAATTATATTTAGTATGGCTTGATTACCGTGCTAAATCATTGATACATTCTCACATACAATAAAACTTTGGTAATAATATAAAGTACTCGACCTCTTGAGTTTCATTATCAAGACACTGCCTTTTTTGGATTAATTATTTTAAAATTGTTCGCAAAGGATTGTAACCTGATACTGCGAAGAACAAAATTCTTCAAGTAGTGCTCAGAGTTATTTTTTCTTTATTCACCAAAGTTCAGTTACTTTTTCCAAGAGAAAATGTTCTATATATTGTATTTTATTTAGTTCATTGGTGTATTTTGCTGTGCATTTTCTTAGTTTCACTACAGATTCTTCTACATGCAGGGTTTGCAAATTTTGAAGTTTATTAACGAATCATGCCTTCAGGAGAGGTTAGTACAATAATGTGCCTTAGAATTTCATTACTGTGAAAATGAAGTAAATGAAGAAGATCCAGTCCTGCATTAATTTGATTTTCGCTTGTATATCTAAACCGGCAGCGATGGAACCGCTGTCTGGAGGAAGATTCTAGCGACCGTCTACTCTGATCGGTAGTTCTCCGAGGTTTCTCCGATCAACACCAAGTGAATGCCGGAGCACTGCTCTAACAAACGGGTCATGGACCGCGCACGATGTTTTCTATCCATTCCTTGCCCTAACCCCACATTTACAATAATGTACACAATACTACCCCACATGCCGGAAGACCAGACGGGAGCTCAGAGATTGTTCTGCTCAGCGTGGTACCGCCCGACGCTAAGCGGTATCACACTGAAGGAGATACAATGTTGGGGAAACCCACCAACGGACTTGTAGGTCGACGGCGGATCTCGCCATTCAGTGGGGTAAGACAATCTCCATCACGCGTAATAAAAGCATGCACTACACATACGGGACTAATGTTCGTAATCGGGACGTTAATACGGGACATTAATCAATCAACCGCTTGCGATAAACTATGCAGTTGCGAGTCTGATGAGAAAGATTCGAATACAGGCGGGTCTTACGTTCGGCGCGAATTTTATTGGGGGTGCCATCAGAGTATGAGGTAAGGTAGACTGTCCGGTAAGGGAGACTGTCCCTGAGGTGGCCACTTCAGCATAAATATGAAAAAATAAAATGAGTCTCTCTCTTGGTTCAAGATCGCAGAACGTAGAAACAAAGCAGTCTAGTATTGAACAATAATAATTTTTTTGCTCCTTTTTTTTATATCTAATGAAGAAATTAATGAATTTAATTGATATTGGCATTGCAAAAATGTATTTAAGTATATCGAAATGGTACTATTTTTGTCTTTGTTTATCAGTTTAGGGGGTTAAATGACAGGTCTCCATTATTAATTTATGAGTTCTAAATATCTGAAATTTGTTGGATGCTGTGTAATTCTCTACACACCAGTCAAGCACACTTACAGGGTTGTGTATCGATGCTTTTCTTACTAACTGCCTGTCATATATCTTCAACCTGTGATGTACTACACAAAGAATTAGAAAGTTTTAAATATATGATAATTTGTAACTAAATTTCAGAATCAAAAATTACACTGGAGGTTACAGCAATGTATACGAATGTATAAAAAAACCATAAAAATTAATGTACAGAACGGTTGCAGGCATTTAAATCTCTACTTAAAGTTATGAGTGGTTTTAGAAGCGGAAAAGAGATCAAATAATTTTAATTTTTTAAATACAGCCCAGCAATCTGAAATTCTGAAAAAATTCACAACAATCGCTGATTTAAGAGGAAGTTTTGAGATTTTTTGGTGTCTGTTCCAATGTTCTTAGATTCAATAAACAATTTTTTTAAATAAAATTTTTGTTTACATTTGGCGTCGCAAATATATCCAAAAAAGTTGTTTTGATAGTATAAATTGTTTTTCTTATTTTCTCCATCTTTACAATTAGAAAAAATAATACAATAGTCTACGAACAAATAAAATTAAAAATACTTTTTTGACAAGAGGTGGCGGGTGGTGGGATGGTAGCTAAGAAATATTTTAAAATCGATATTTTTATGCTGGAGTCGTAAATTTAACTACTCACAAATAACTTGGTTTTAGAGAACTTTTAAGCATCTTATATCAGGGTACACTTCAATCAAAGAGAATGTGAACGTCTTATTATTTTAATTTAGTTTACCATTCTCCTACATTTAATTAGATGGTTGAATAAACCGATAATGTTATTTGTTCCCCTCTCTTTTTTACACGTTTTGAAGTAAGAATGAAGTGTTATTCAAATCATTTTGAGTTCTCTTCATCATTCTTTTGCCATCATCACCAGCTGACATTTTCCAACACGAAGGTCCTCTACTGTCTGAGGCAAACTCGAGGAGAAAGAAAACGATAGGTCTCTTTGGGCCCCTCGTGCTTAAATTAATAAAAAAATATTTGCGGAATGAATAATATATATTTTATAATCTTTCAAGAGAGACGCGGCATGCACCGGTAATCGGCAGGACGAGACGCCTGCCCTAACTTACACGAATTGCGAAAAAACGCGTTCCCCAATTCGACCTTCAAAAATGTAGTAGAAGTAGTTTTGATCTACGAGAAAAACTTTCCAGAGTCATTGTTTCCCACCCCCATAATGAACACGTTGTAGAGTTTATGCATGTGACCTGTATACTTGTAAGTTCTGCGTAAACGGGAATTTTTCAAAATAGTATGTTTCTATGAGCGTCATTATGCATATATTTATTGGAAACTGTCAGTTTGTACCTCAATAAATCATGGAAGTTATGGATTCGACATCAACATGCTATTGATTACAACATGCAAATTGTTTACAACTAGCTACAAATTATTGGTCTTTTTCCAAATAAATAATTTTTAACATTTATAACAATTTTATTACAACGTATGAATGAACTCATAAAACGATGTGATTCCGTACGATAAAAAATTAAAGTTCCTGGCTTACTATGATCTTCGCACTCATTCTTGATTTTTTGGGCGAACTTCCAATCTTCTGTATTGATATTGTCCCTATGCTGTTCGTATTGATGTTCCTCCTACCGTATTTCCTCTTAGTGTCCAAATCAGTTTGCAAAACCTCCCCGGAGCAATATTAGTTAGTAGATAGGTTTCATAAAAGCAAACTGAAAATCAATTATTTGGCGACCACGACTTTCTCTGTGCTGTACTGCAGGTGTGTGTCTAGTCACAATTGTCTTATGTTCAACGCGTATTGTTCAATAACATCCCAATCTACTTATCTATAATAAGTTTTGTTTAGAATACAAAGTCTAATTACATTTACATAAAAATTTATAACATAAATTAATATGACATCTTTAAATTATTAATATGTACAACTTTTACGACTCTCATAGCTAATTTGGTGTTATCCACTTCCCTATAATTGGCAACTTTAAACCTAATCTTAAATAAAAATGCTCAAACCCTCGGATCAAATGCGTCCGCTCCAGCTGCTGTCGTATAAGAGACTGAATATTATTCAATTTCCACCAAATCACGGCTTGCACCGCCTCCTCTTTCGTTCTTTTTATATACTTCACGAGGCCCTCCTTCCCTTCTCATAATGAAGAGCGTCCTGCTTCTGTGCATGAAGTACAATTTCTTGTTTACCGATCGCTCTGACGTGTTTTCTTTGACAGTAATCATTCTATGTGCACAAACTACGTGTTATTGCTTTCAAGTGTTCTTCTTATGTCAATTAATTCTGTTGAATGTCATATAATGGATCCGCCGTTGCTAAACAATATTTTTCATAAATAGCAAGAACATGCAAAACTCCAAGAATATCGTAGTGAACAGCCGCTAGTAATAAATTTATGTGAAAAGGGATTTCAGGATAAAATAAACAAGTAAAATATTTTTGCAAACTTTATTAACCGGTTAATAATATTTTAATTGTTGCAATGCGGTGAAGTTGAAGGAAGTTCCATAAATAATGCCAAAGGAAATAGTGAATGATGCCATTCTGTTGAAACCTGAAACATTAACAGTAGAATTAGTTGACATATTAGGAAAGAAAATTCGTATGTACACACACATATATCATAAAGTTCAATTTGACTTGTTTTTAATACCACATGGTACCCTTCTGATACTCTTATTATACTAGCTAAGGTACCCTGCGATGGACTTTGAATTCAATCAGAGGCGTCCAGAAGGAAGGAAATCATCTTGGGCAACTAGCCTTAGGTCCCGACTTAATTGGAGCCTCGATTTTTTTTCCTTTTAAAGAAATGAAAAATATATGTATCTCTAATCTACATTTAACACTATAAGTTATTTTTGATGCATGTAGATGTGAATTCAGTTGATGAAGAGGGATAGAAGAGACGTTTTTGTTTCAAATAAGCTCCCCTCTTGGATCAACTACCCCAGCCCCCTAGTTTTCTCCGGGTGCCCCTGAAGTGACACACAACAAAATTTTACTCATAAAATCAACTAAATATTACTCTAAGAATTATAAAAGGGGATAAAGTCGTTAATTTCCAGATTCCTAAGAGACATCTTGAACTCCTCCGATCATCTCAAGGATGAGTGTTGCTCACCTGCTCACTTGCAGCAGGAGCACTTTCCGCAGGTGCAGTTCCCAGTGCAGCTGCAACCGCCATCGCAGTCTGTGACAAAAGAAAACGCATTTCATTATTGCAATATGCATTATTAGTTCATCAAAGAATATGTATTCGCCTAGGGCACATCAGAAAGGTTATGGGAATGAAAACTTTCTATGTGCATAGTATATCCCTGGGTAGAATAAAGTAATGATATAGAAACACAGTTTAAAGTAGAATTAATACACGTGTTCAAATTCAAGACATTTTAACAAAAACTACATGATTTTCTTGCAATACATCATTATATGTATTTCTTTTTTTCTTCCATGAACCCAGAAAAAATAGCATAAATACAGTTTATGAATTTTGAAATATTTGATTTTCTGGTGTACGGTTGCTTCTCCTACGGTTTCGTGTTACATCTAAAGATGAGTTAATTATATGGATGAAAATAAATTAATTATTTCTCAAAGATTAATGAATTTATTAGAACAAGGTTAATTAAGTATCTCTTAACATGAATTAATTATATAGATGAAGACAGAGTAATTATCTATTGGGATGAATTGATTCGTGTAGTGCTTATTACAAGAAGTGCAAGGCACTGAGACCCTGATATTTTTTGGCAAGGTTTTACGTTTGCGCTACAATCGCAAACCGTAAAACTCGTATGCCCTGCGTCGAAGTATAATTACCCATAAATCCTTCACCATTCCAAATATCCTTTGCTTTGAGGGGACTTAAAGTAAAGCTGCTGGTGACATACATTTTTTAAGTCATGCGCCGTGATTTTCTGCTGAGTACGTAACGACAAAATTCTGTTTAGATAACTGTTTAGATATATGTTTTAGTGAAATAAACATGTTCATATCAGTCTTCTTCAGGCAAAATTTGTGTAAATGCTTATTACACATTGGTATCAAAGATTGAGTTACAACATAACGAACACATTGACAATATTTTTAAAATTAATATTGTTATTATATTAATTGTTTCAACTGAACGACTCTTACAATTTTTTTCTTTAAATACATTTTACTAATTGTGTCGTCTACACTATACCTGGTATGTATTTAACCAGATTCCATTTCTAACAAATAAACATTCTTTTATAATTCTTTTTATTAATGAGAAAGTTTGAGTGAGATGAAGACAGAGAGTATTGCTTTATAAAAAAAAACTGTCATCAATTTTGCAGCATTATTGAATCAGCTCCGCCTTCATATACCTACTGTTTTATATTCGCAAATTAGGTTTTTCCGTTTCATAATGCTACCCTTTTTCATTACCATTTTTTCTATTAATCATTTCATGAAACCACTTAAGGTGATGTGCAAGAGTGATGATGAGATGTTCAAGAAGAAAACGCCTCTGCTTCTCTTGAATGTGCAGGTGCCTGTGTCTACTCACTGCATCCGTTCGATTAGCAACAGGGAGAAGTCATAATTGTGGAAAGCTTTTGATTCCTGCGTTTCTAGTGACTAGATACTCCCGTTACTTTTGAACTAATCGCAGGCATTTAGACGTAAACTATTGCATCTCTTATAGTTTTGAGTGTAGTTCATCAGAGCGGCTAAGAAGCAGCTCCTTTGACTGACGCGTGTACTCACTGCATCCGTTGGGTCCGCAGCAGGGGGAAGGCATGGCGGAGAGTGGCTGGGAGCGGCTGAGAGCGGCTGGGAGGAGCTGGCGGCTGCTGCTGGGCGGCTGTGCCGGGGCAGCGGAGGCGCTGCCTTTTATACTCCGCTGCTGCTCTGGCCTCGGCCCCGTTGCGCTCCGCCGCCGCGCTTTTTGGCCGCTTTGCGCATGCGCGCGCGTTCTTATTCTCTAAACCGAAATCAGATTAACCAGAAGCCGTTTAAACAGGGACGTATTAGAAATGGAAAAACAAAGATGCTAATTTTTGGTTTTCTTTTAGCACGATTGTTTAGACAAATGAAAGGAAAACTATATATATTTAAAAAAATGAAGTTATGATCAGGATGAAAATGTTGGAAATTCTTCTGCGTACAAAATGTATCATGTAGTAGAAGAACAAAAGTATTACTTACTTTGTGAAACATGCACATATTGATATTTATAAAACATGAATCTGCGGAAAAAATAAGTTGTAAAAGTAGGTGACTACTCTGAAATAAATATTTGTGAAAGTATGTTCATTAAAAAAAATGAAATAAATATGTAGTAGCTTGGTATAATGTGTGCTAGCGGATTTCCCCAACAATGTATCTCCTGCAACGTGGTACAGGCCAAGGCCGTGTGGTTGGCGGAAATCGATCCCGGTATGATGTTTCTGGATTTTGTTGTATTTTTTTAAGTCAAAATTACGTGTTTTAATAAAACATACTAATGCATAAATAAATTATAACTTTGTAATTAAAAATTAAGAATTTGTTAAAAAATATATTTGTATGTGTTCAATAACTATAAAAACTTTCTTGTAAAATTCTTTGTAAAGAAAACTATGTCCTAGAAGTGATATTTGGAATGGCTTGATTTTCGTGCTAATTCATTGATACATTCTCACATACAGTAAAACATTGGTAATTATAGAAATTACTCGATCTTTTGGTATCATTATCAAGATATTACTGTATTTTTGGATTAATTATTTTCATTTTGTTTTCAAAATATAGGAACCTTGTGCTGCGTAGAACGAAATTCTTGAAATAAATTCTAGAGTTATTTTTTTAATTACCCACTTTCAGTTAATTTTTTCAAGAGATAATGTCCTATATATTGTATTTTATTTGGTTTTTAAAATAAAATTTAATTGGTGAATTTTCCTGGTCATATATTTCTCAGTTTGACTACAGACACTTCGTCATTATGTAGGCTTCGGAAATGTTGAAGTTAATTAACGATTCGTGTCTTCAGGACACGTTAGTACAATAATGTGCTTGGAATGTCATTACAGTAAAAAGGAAGTAAATGAACAGAATCCAGTCCTGTGTTAATTTGATTTACACTTAAGTATCTAAACGGGTTGTGGAAGGAGAATTCTAGCGGCCGGCTGCTCTGATCCGTAGATTTCCGAGGTTTCTGCGATCAACATGAGTTGAATGCCAGAGCAGTACCCTACCAAACGGCCACAGACCGCGCGCGATCTTTCCTTCATCTTCCTTGTCATAATCGTCACCCCTTACACCCCGCACACACACACAGACACACTAATGTCTGGCCAGCGTGGTACCACCCGACCCTGAGCAGTACCACGCTCAAGGAAATACATCGTTGGGGAAACCCACTAGCGAACGTGAAGGACGGCGCCGGGTTTCGCCATTCAGCGGGGTAAGATCATAGCCATCTCTTGTGATAAAACATGCATTGCATATACGGTACTAATAATTTTAATCGTGACATTAACATGGGACATTAAACAATCAACTGGTTCCGATAGAGCATGCAGTTGCGAATCTGAAGATAGTGATGTGACTACAAGCGGGTCTTACGTTCGGCTTCGATTGGGGCGGCACCCGTATATGAGGGTACAGACTCCGGTAGTAGAGACTGCCTGATAAGGGGGCACTTCCAGCATAAAATGTGAAAAAATTCAAATTGCATTCTCTCACTTGGTTCAGACTCGCAGAACGGAGAGACTCTGCGTTCTATTCATGAACAATAATCATTTCTTTCCTTCTTCTTTTATATCTAAAGAATAAATTAATAAATATAATTGATTTTGGCATTGCAGTATTGTATTCAAGTACCTAAAAATGGTACTTTTTGGACTTCGTTTATCACTTTAGGGGGTTAAATGTCAGGTCTCCTTTATTAAATCGAAAGTTCTGAAATCTGAAATTTGTTGGATGGGGTGTAATTCTCTACCTACCTGTAGCAAGCCCACTTACAGGGTTTTGTGTCAAAGTTTTTTTTTTACTGCCTGTCATATATATTTAGCCTGTGATATACTACACAAAGAATTATAAAGCTTTAAATGTATGATAATTTGTAACTAAATTTCAGGGTCAAAAATCACTGGAATTTACAACAGTGTATACGCATTTATAATAAACAATAAAAATAAATGCACAGAATTGTTGCAGGCATTTCAAGCTCTATTTAAAGTTATAAGTGGTTTTAGATGCGGAAAAAATAAAAAAAAGTTTAGTGATTTAACTACAGCCCATCAATCGGGAAATTCTGAAAAAATTCACAATAATCACAGATTTAAAAGAAAGTTTTGAGATTTTTTCGCGCCTGTTCCAGTGTTCTTAGACTCAATTAACAGTTTTTTAAATAAAATTTTTGTTTAAATCTGGCGCCCAAAATATATAAAAAAATGTTGCTTAGATAGTATAAATTATTTTTCTTCTTTATCCTATATTTACAATTAGAAAAAATAATACAAAAGTTTACAAAAAAATAAAACTTAAAAAACTTTTTTATCTGTTGGGGTGGCGGGTTGTGGAATGGTAGCTAAGAAACATTTTAGAAAAGGTATTTTTATGTTGGAGCCATAAAATTAACTACTCGCATATCAGGTGGTTTTAGGAACGTTTTTAGCATCTTATACCGGGGTACACTTCAGTAAAAGAGAATGAATTGGTCAGAAATGTGAAGGTCTTAAATTTTATTATTTAGTTTACTATTCTCCTACATTGAATTATAAGGATACAGATAATGTTATTTGTCTCCTCTCCTTTATTACTCATTTTGAAGTAAGAATGAAGTGCTATTCCAATCATTTTATGTTCACATTCTTATCATTCCCTTGCTATCATCACCAGCTGGCATTTTCCGACAGGAAGGTCCTCTAGTGTCTGGGGCAAACTTGAGGAGAAAGAAAGGTGGAGGAAAACGAAAGGTCTCTGTCTCCCTTTGGAGACATCGAGCTTCAATTAATAAAAAGAAATTATTTGTCGGAAGAAATAATATGTATTTTATAATCTCTCAAGAGACGCGGAATGCACCCACACTCCGCAGGACGACTAGACTGGCCTAATTAACACGAATTGCGGAACAATACGTTCACGAATTGAACCTTCAAAAATATAGTAGAAGTAGTTTTGATCAACGAGAAAAAACTTTCAAAAGTTATTGTTTCCCACTCCCATAACCAACACGTTGTAGAGTTTCTGCGTATGATCTTTATATTTGTGTGTTCTGCGTATACGGGAATTTTTCAAAATTCTATGTTTTTATGATCGGCATTTGCATATATTTATTGTAACCTGTCAGTATGTACCCCAATTAATGTTCGTCTTTATTTCTGACTCAATTTCGACATTGATTCATGGCTCTCTACAAGTGTGAATTGAAAGGAGATTAATGCATCAGTGTCAGAGTTTTATTTGCAGTGAACGTGAGTGTTACTTCAACGCAGAATTTCAAAATTAAACTCTAAAACTAAACCTAATAATACTTTATACTATTATACAGTACTTGCGAACCTACTGTTGTATTTCGTATAAAATATTTTGGGATGTTGGAGAAGTTCAATATAAAATCTGGTTTAATCCTTGTCTTTGAATTTCTCAACTAGATAAAACAAATTCATTTTTTCTGAAATTTAGACAAAATTTTTTTATGTTTCGTCGTCACAAGTGAAATATGATTTCTAATTCAATATACATTATTTCACAAATATATTACGTGAACACCGCATTGCAATATTATTAGTGTGTTCATTAATCTCTCATCATGTGAGCACCAGGATCTCCTGCTTTGTACGGACGAATTTTTCCAGAAATGAAAATTTTCTGACGATTTCGCTCCATTTGCTGCTCTACGGATTTGTATTGAACTGAGAAGACTTTATTGAAAGCTAATATTTTATAATTTTCTTCAATTCCTTGTAAATTTTGCTTTTTACTGCGTCAAAATTTTATTATATAAAAGGAAATGATTTATAAGAATGTGGCAGTTTTCCAATTTTTTTAAAAACCTTTGAATTATAAAAGTAAGGTTTTAGACACTTCTTGCGGGTTCTCCTTCGTTGGGGTAGAAAGTGAGTAGTGACGATCGTATGTCTTATTCTGACTGATCAACAGCTGCTGTAATTTATCCAATCGGCACCATCAATATAAAAACCCAAAATCGTAACAAAGCTCTTGATTAGATAATCCGTCCAGTTGATCATCTTCAACACGTTGCTATATGACATTATTTTACTCATACTAACATTTAGTACCAGGAAACTTTCCCTCTAGTGTTGTTGATATTATTACTTTCCTGTTTGACACACTAGTGCTGTCGTCCAAACTTCTTATCCGTCGTATGTTAACATGTAAATCTACACAGAATTGCGATCTCTGGAAGTTCTGTTAATTAAAACTATTTTTCTCTTTTAAATTGATGGCAACTGGCTACAAATTATCAGACTTTTTTCCAGTAAATAATTTTAACATATATTATAATTTTATATCAATTTATGAATGAGCTCGTAAAACAATGTGAACCCGTACGATCAAGAATTAAAGTTCATGGCTTACTATGATCTTGGCACGTATTGTTGATTTCATGTGTGAACTCCAAATTTTCTGCATTGATGTACTTTTGCTGTTCGTATTAATGTCCCTTCTAAGGTATTATCTCCTATTGTCCAAATCAGTTTGAAAATGTCCCTTGAATATTATTACTTAGTTGATAACATATCAAAAGCAAACTGCAAATAAATTATTCGGCGATCACGAATTTCTCTGTGCTGTTCCGCAGGTGTGTGTCTACTCGCGACTGTCTTAGGTTTAATGCGAAATGTTCAATACAATCCTCATCTATGAATCTACCCTATTATAAGCTTCGTTTAGAATAGGAAGTCTAATTAGAATTAATTTAAATTTTATAATAAGAATTATTATGACATCTTTAAATTATTAATATATACAACTCTTAAGTATCTCGTAGCTAATTTCTTGTTACCTACTTCCCTGTACTTGAAAACATTAAACCCTATCTTAACTGAAAATGTTCGTACCGTCCGATCAAATGCGTCCGCTTTAGCCGATATTATAAGAGAGACGGAATTTTAATAAATTTACACAAATCCTCAGCTTGCACCGCCTCCTCCCTACGTCTTTTTATATACTTCGCAGGCTCTCCTTCCTTTCTCAAAATAAAGATCGTCCTGTCCGCACGGAGTATAATTTGGATGTTTACCTGTCCTCTGAAAACGTGTATTCTTTGACTATAAGCATTTTATATGGATTATTTTCGTACAATTGCTTTCGAGTATTTTTTCTTATGTCAGTTAATTTTGTTGAATGTCTTCCAATTAATTCGACGTAGATAAACAATTATTTTTATAAACAGTAAAATTAAACTTTTCTTAATGAAATAGGTACTATTTTGAAAAGTTACGAAACGAAAATTATCAATATTTCCAACTGTGTGATCAACAGAGTTTTGCAGGAGATAGCTGCATTAGTAATGACACAATAGTTTCAATAACCAACAAAATAGGTTCAATTTAGATATTCATGTATATGTATATAACTTTTGCAATTGTTAAAAATAACAACTTCATATTTTTCGTAGTGATAGCCGCTAGTAATAAATTTATGTATAATGGGATTACATGATGAAATACACAAAAAATTTTTGCAAACTTTATTAGCCGGTTAATAATATTTTAATTTTGCAATGCGGTGAAGTTGTAGGAAGTTCCATAAATAATGCCAAGGGAAATAGTGAATGTTGCCATTCTGGTGAAACCTGAAACAATAACAGTAGAATTAGTAGACATATTATGAAAGGAAATTCGTATGTATAGACTCATAAACAATAAAGTTCAATTTGAATTGTTTTTCATAGCACTTGCTACCCTTCTGGTACTCGTATTATACTGGTTAAGGTACCCTGCGGTGCACTTTGATGAATTTACTCAGAGACGTCCAGAAGGAAGGGAATCAGCTGGGGCAACTTGCCTCAGGTCCCGACTTAATTTAAGCCCCGATTTTTTTCATTCTAATGAAATGAAAAGTATATCTATCTCTAATCTAAATTTAACGCTGTACGTTATTTCTGATGAATGCAGAAATAAATTTGGTTGATGAATAGGTGGTAGAAAGGAACTTTCTGTTTGAAATAAGGGGCTCCTTGTAATAACTACCCCTGGCCGCTAGTTTTCTCTGCGTCCCCCTGAATTTACACACAGTTTTTCAAGATATTTGCGAAAACAAAATATTAGTAAAATATTACTAAAAAAATCAACTAAATATTAGTCAACGGATTATAAAAGGGGATAAAATCCTTAATTTCCAGATTCCAAAGAGACATCTTTAACTCCTCCGTTCATCGCAATGATGATTGTTGCTCACCTGCTCACTTGCAGCAGGAGCACTTTCCGCAGGTGCAGTTCCCAGTGCAGCTGCAACCGCCATCGCAGTCTACGGCAGAAGAGAAAGCATTTCATTATTGCAATATGCATTATTAGTTCATCACAGAACAGCTATGTGCGGAGAGCACACCAGGGAAGTTATGCGAATCTAAACTCTCTATATGCTTGTTTCATCACTGGGAACAATAAATTAATGAATTAGAATCACAGTTCAAAGTACAAGGAATACGAGTGTTCAAATGCAAGACATACCACAATAAAATACATGATTGTCTTGCAATATATGCACTATATTTATTACTTTTTTCCTTCCAAGAACCTAGGAAAAAATTAGCTTAAATATTGATTATGAATTTTGAAATATTTGATTTTCTGAGGTAGGATTTCTTATCCAACGTCTTCATGTTACACCTAAAAATGAGTTAAGTGTGTGGTAAGATTAATTTATTTGATGAAGATGAATCAAGTATCCTTTATTATAAATGAATTTTATACATGATTAATTAATTATCTATTGAGATTAATTGTTTGTGTAGGTTTTATTACTGGAAGTGGAAGACAGCAAGATCGTAATATTCTTTGGCAGGACTTTGCGTTTACGCTCCAATCGCAAACCGTAAAACTCGCATATCGTACGTTGAAGTATGAATACCCATTATTCCATCATCATCCCACATATCCTTTACTTCCGCGGGACTTAGAGAAAAGCTACTGGTGACATACGTTTTAGAAGTATTGCTCCTGTTTTTTCTGCTGAGTCCTTTAGAACTAAATGCTGTTTAGATACCTTGGTAAGTATATATTTTGAGTGAAATAAACATGTTCCTATCAGTCTTCTTAATGCACAATTTGAGTAAATTCTTATTACACATTAGTCTCGAAGAGGGAGTTACATAACGGACATGTTAACAGTATTATTTAAATTATTGATGTTATTATATCAATTGTGTCAACTGAACGACTCTTACCCTTTTTTCTTTAAATCTGTTCTTACTAATACAGTCTTATACATAATACCTGGTATGCATGAGTCGAGATTACTTTTCTAACAAATAAACATTCTTTATTAATTTTCCTTTTATTAACGTGAATTTTGTGACCCTAGGTTAAGACAGAGTGAATTTCTTCATGAAAGAAATCCGTTACAGCTTAGTTTGTAACATGATCGTATATTCCCCGTCTTTATAACTGTTTTATATTTGGATGCTACCTAAACAAGATTTCTGTTTCTGCAATTGCGATCGTAAAATATATATTACGAGTTTATGACGTAGTGTCCCGCCATTCTGATCAGAAGATATCTATTTTGGTCGCATTAGGAAGCCGCGCATTCGTGACATACATTTTTGATGGGTCGTTCATGTTGACATACGATGGATAAAATGATTCTTCTATGTTCTAAAGTTTGAAAACAGATCTGCAGAAGATACTCAGAGAATTCTTATTCAAGATAAACTATTGGTTAGAATTTTCGGAACGAAACACAAACATGTAAATAAACAGTAAATAAATACAAAATATGAAAACAAAATCAATTACAATAACTCTGACCAGATAAGAAGCTCTTACACAGAATGTATTAATCAAGTTTCTTGCCTGCGTTCGCTTCATATCTTGGGGAAGGTATGCCAGGAATGGCATCTGTATACTTTTGTATATATTTGCTTCCTTTTCATTTTACCTATACGAAGCTTTGAGATTTTTCCGGTTGAGAACTTGATCAGACCAACTCGCGATTTTTTTCCGCCTAAAGGTGATCTTCTTGCATTACTTATTCGGCCTAACACCTTTTAATAACATGCTTGTTGACTTGTGAACCTGAATTCTCAGTTAATTATCTGATTAGGTTTTTTCATTTCGAAATGCTACCCATACCCATTATCATTTTATCTATTAATCAGTTCATTAGAACATTTAAGGTGATGTTTAAAAATGATGATATGTTCAAGAAGAGAACGTCTCTGCTCCTCTTGAATATGCAGGTGCCTGTGTGTACTCACTGCATCCGTTCGATTAGCAGCAGAGAGAAGGCATAATTGTGAATAGCTTTTGATTCCTGCGTTTCTAGTTAGTGGATTCTTCCCTTACTTTTCAACTAAACCTAGGCACTTAGACGTAAACTATTGCATCTCTTCTCGCTTTGAGTAATAGTTCATCAGAGCGACTAAGAAGCAGCTCCTTTGACTGACGCGTGTACTCACTGCATCCGTTGGGTCCGCAGCAGGGGGAAGGCATGGCTGAGAGTGGCTGGGAGCGGCTGAGGGCGGCTGAGAGGAGCTGGCGGCTGCTGCTGGGCGGCTGTGCCGGGGCAGCGGAGGCGCTGCCTTTTATACTCCGCTGCTGCTCTGGCCTCGGCCCCGTTGCGCTCCGCCGCCGCGCTTTTTGGCCGCTTTGCGCATGCGCGCGCGTTCTTATTTGTCGTTATTTGTAAATTAAACTCTTTGTCAAATTTCTGAAAGAATTGTTAGAAAACAAGAGTATGAAAAAGGATGAGAATAATAATGATACAAAGATGGAATGAGTTTCAGGTGAATGAAGCGAAGATGCTGATGAATGAAACGAAAATAGAGATGATGAATGAAATGAAGATAGGGAAGATGAAAATGCAGAAGGACAGAACAAGAAAAAAACTGTAGAGCTGGGACAGGTGCATACGATTTCTTAGCGATTTTAATTACAAACAATGACCTTGCATTATTGTGCTTGATAAAAATATTTTTAACTACCATTTACAAGTGATAGTTAGTTGACTCTAATAAGCGCCATCCTCGCCAGAATTATGTCACATGTAGCCACCATGTATTATTATGGAACTACATTTTAGCTGTAGAACTATGGTAGATCACCTGTCGGGTCGTTCCATGATACTGAAAGCCGACAAAATATCAAATACACTCTCTACCCTCGCTTCTCTTTATAATATCATTGATGTACCTGATGTAACTACTGAAGTAGTCTCAACTTCAGTATCAAACATTCATTCTCTAGAGCCTTTTCTCTTGCCTTTCAGATTCTCGAAAATGTGTAATGAAACATGAATTGCTGGTAGTCAGAGCACAGCCAGTCAATTGTGCCGTTTCATTAGAGGTTGCTGTAGGCAACACACCACTTTGAGAATCAGACACCGGAGAATGACCAACACTTTCCACAAAATATGAAACAATAAGACGAAAAACACGTATCCATTTAGAATATTTACAATAACCTCTTTTGTTACTAGGCCACGGATGTGTCCCAACACAACAATTCCTGAACCCAAAAGAATACAAAGGGTCCATAAACTTCCTAGAACAGAAGTAAATGGTGATCATTTCATCGTTATTAACACGTTAGGAGTACCGGAAATCGGACAGTCTGTTGAAACTGGAATAAGCAGAGATGAGTAACCTAGATTGCCAAAAGGGAAAAGTAATGACAAAAAACTAATCAGCGCACCCTCCACTCGCACGATGGCATAGCCTTTCTTGTCTGCACCGTAATGACCTAACCTCCCGCGATAACACAAGCACTACAATTACGGGACCAATGGCCTTAGCAGCTGACGCGGCAGAAAACTGCAATCAATCAGCTACTTCTTCGCAATCGTGCGTCTAAAAGGATACGTGAAAATCAAATCTTAAAGTTATTAGAATGCGCGGTTCTTAGACAAAGTTCTTTTTTCACTAAATATTGTATTTCCTGTACCTCTATAGCCGATGTAGAGAATTCATAAGAGAGGAGATAGTACTAAATTATCTTGTTTATGAGAACATAAACAAGATCATTTAGAATTTTTTATAAGGTGTATTTGTAGTAACCAGTGAATTTGGTTCCCAGAACCGAAAATTCACAATCTCCGAGTTCACTTCATCCGGATACAGAATGAGTCACGAACCTCCTGCAGTTTTTGAACAGTTGAAGTTATTGCAATGGAATTTTCATGAATGCGCATGAGGGAATGGGACTACTTAATACATGATCTAGGCTGTCCGGGTGACGCCGCGTCGAAGGCTGGGGTGCCGACGTTTTGACCGACATATCGCGGTCCTCTTCAGGGCTGTATTGCCTGCGAGAGGAGGGGAGAGGAGAGGAGAGGACCGCGATATGTCGGTCGAAACGTTGGCACCCCAGCCTTCGACGCGGCGTCACCCGGACAGCCCAGATCAGAACTCTGGCCGCGGAAGCCTACGATAACTACTTAATACATGTCTTTATTTCTATTTTATTACTTGTATTTTACAAGATATTGAGATGAATTTTTTCTTGAAATGAAACGCTACATACACTTTCAGTCAATCATGACAAGCATAAAAAGATGAATCCATGGATATTATATATATATATATATATATATATATATATATATATATATATTGAGATATACCAAAAATTTTCCTCTCTCTCTACATTTATATCTGCTAAAGATCTTAGCGTCCGGCTTGCTGGGTCAATGGGTCACGATATATTATAATCCTTATTACCTCTATAAGGGATTATAGGATCCGCCGACTATACAGCGCAGCTGGGAATCTGAAATAGAATGTTTCTATTCCTAGTTCATTACTGTTTGGATTGACTAAATGAAAGATCTCTTTCTTTTCTAAAGAACAAAATTCAACAAAGTTTATTTTTGCCTTTTTAGCAAACAATTTAGAGAATTTACAATTTTTTTTAGGCCTTTGATCAAGATGTCTTTCAATTTACAATTTACACCGCGGTTAACTTATCTATTCTTCGTTGATGTCCCTCGTAGACTTCTCAGCCGAAATATCTTGCGAGCTTGCCGTAGTCCAATGTTCCACGAAATCCTCTTCTGCCCCTATCCAAGCTGGTTTCAAACTATCAAAATTATCAGTCCCGATTACGTCCTATGACATAGTCCCGAACTCGATTACCACTCCCGACAAAGTTCCAATTTATACACCAATATTGCTTCCACATCAAAATATCTGCAATATCATTCACTGTCCTTAAAATTTCACTGATAACCCAATTCTATCTCCATTGTACTCGTTCCCTCTCACGAACATACGATCAGTTCAGAAGCGCGTTTAGAGCAGAAAAATTATTTTAAATTCCAATATCAATCCCATGATTCATCCCTCGAAGACTTCGTATTAAACTACCTTCATTTTTTTCATAACATTTGACCGTCCTTCTCTCATCCAGCCAATCTAACGCATTTAGAAAAAACAAAAACTACATTGTTTATTCACGGTCGTTGCTAAGCTCTAGCTCTCGTGATATTTCGTAATGCATGTTCCACCATATTGTCTACAAATAAATGTTAGTTCATTTTAACGTGACATATCGTATGTCAAATATAAATATATATATATATATATATATATATATATATATATATATATATATATTTGACCACCAATATAATTGGTACTTCACAATATATATATATATATATATATATATATATTGTGAAGTACCAATATGTGGGACCTTGTATTGCGTCACATTTATTGTAAACAGGGTAAATGGTAAGGATACACACATGTAAATATGGCGGCCTAGCAACGGTGGACGAGTTGTCGTCAAGGTCAACAAACTGCACTGCTTTGAACCTCGGGGCGAGGCTAGTTGATAAAGTAAACTGTTTGGGGATTGGCCGAGAAAGCAATGACAGTCTGGGGCGCGGCTAGTTGAATTTGTAATTGAGGGATTGGCTAGGCATGGAATGACAATGTATTTCGACGGAATCGTGTCGAAATTTTTCTGACAAGAAAGAGTAGAAGATATGGACCGAGTTTTGAAGGGCTGAAAGAGGGGAATAGGGAGGCATTCCGACTTATGCCGTGGTGCTGTGCGGATCGTGTGTACATAATTAATGTAGGGAGTTTGGGGATTGTGAACGTTTACTTTGGAGCGTATGGTTGTCGGACTTGATTTTCATTTAGCCAATTCCAGCAAATGAGTAGCTAGAAATGTATATTTGCTTTTCAGATTCCTCGGCCACTCTGTACAGATGGCAGATCGAATAATCGGCTATTAGTAGTCAATAGCGATTATTTCTTATAAGATCTATCGACCCAGTTAGCCGGATGTTAATTTATTGGAAATAGCAGTTGAAGATTAATTTTAATAATTGAATTGACGTAATCTTTTCCTGGCGCTCAGATTCTTTTAAAAATTAAATTAGTTTGTTTCAATATATATATATATATATATATATATATATATATATATATATATTGAGATATACAAAATTTTCCTCTCTCTACATTAATATCTGCCAAAGATCTTATCGTCCGGCTTGCTGGGTCAATGGGTCACGATATATTATAATCCTTATTACCTTTATCATGGATTATAGGATCCGCCGACTATACAGCGCAGCTGGGAATCTGAAATAGAATGATTCTATTCCTAGTTCATTTCTGTTTGGATTGACTAAATAAAAGATCACTTTCTTTTCTAAAGAACAAAATTTAACAAAGTTTATTTTTACCTTTTTATCAAACAATTTAATGAATTTAAGTTAGGCCTTTGATCAAGATCTCTTTCAATTTACAATTTTACACCGCGGTTAACTTATCTTTTCTTCGTTGATGTCCCTCGTAGACTTCTCAGTCGAAATATCTTGCGATCTTGCCGTAGTCCAAAGTTCCAAGGAATCCTCTTCTGCCCCTATCCAAGCTGGTCTCAAACTATGAAAATTATCAGTCCCTTACGTCCTATGACATAGTCCCGAACTCGATTACCACTCCCGACAAAGTTCCAATTTATGCATCAATATTGCTTCCACATGAAAATATCTGCAATATCATTCACTGTCCTTAAAATTTCACTGATAACCCAATTCTATCTAGATTGTACTCGTTCCCTCTCACGAACCTACGATCAGTTCAGAAGCGCGTTGCCGAGCAGAATGAAATCTTCCTGCATGATTCATCCCTCGAAGACTTCGTATTAAACTACCTTCATTTTTTTCATAACATTTGACCGTCCTTCTCTCACCCAGCCAATCCATACGTTTGTTATATTTTGGTGTAGCTGACCTTTTGATCGTCTAAACTTCTTCGCCCAATCCCAAATTTTCTACTTTCGGCATCCAGTCCTCTTAATGCATTTAGAAAAAACAAAAACTACATTGTTTATTCACGGTCGTTGCTAAGCTCTAGCTCTCGTGATATTTCGTAATGCATGTTCCACCATATTGTCTACAAATAAATGTTAGTTTATTTTATTGTGACATATGGGTATGTCACAATATATATATATATATATATATATATATATATATATATATATATGTGTGGTGTGTGTGTGTGTGTGTGTGTGTGTGTGTGTGTGTGTGTGTGTGTGTGTGTGTGTGATAAGGATTTTTTTAGTAATGTTGATTCTTTGCGACTAGTGTTTAAGAGGTATTTTGAACGTAACAATCCGTCACCCAAGGTCAAGGCAGCGCTCCTCTTGCTAACACGCGCTCGGGCAAGGGAAACTGAACTATGCATTTGAAGATACGAATCTTATTTCGAATCTTCACAAAACTGTACTTTTTTCCTGAAGTCTGCTTTCCATCTTCCGTATTTTAAGATTTGTTTGTTTTTCTTTAATTGAAGGATTTTTTACCAAGAGAATTCAACTAGTATATTAAAAGATATGCGTAAAAGCAGTATAGTCTAATGTTCTGAAGTTAAAAAGAAAACACTGCTTGTAGTTAATAAATCTTTCCAAAAGTGCCTGCAGATATGTTGGTAGATGGCGGATATTTTTAACATAGGCTCAAGTAAATTAAGGAATAATGTAGAATGTTTATCTTCAATGACTATTTTTTACTATACTTTTGGAATATATTTTTATTTCAGTAATTTATTATTGTGGTTATCTTAATTGGCTTTTTCTATTCCGAAGTTATTATTATATGCTCATGAACATTGAAATTATTTGCTTAAAATGGGCCATATTCTTTGTGCAAATGTAATTATTTGTTCTTATTGTGTTTTATTTCTAGATCCCTTTAATACCCTGTGATATGAAACCCCATTAAATGAAGTTGAAGTACAAACAATTTAATTGCAGAACATTACGACAAATCCTTATTTTCAATCCTTCAATTACTTAAATCAAAGAAAGACAACAAAATTGAAAATGAAGAAGGGTGGAAAGCAGACTTTAGGAAAAAATGCAACAGTTTCGAGATAGTTTTTGAGTTACGTTTTGAAATTCGTTTCGCATCTTCAAATATTTGGTTCAGTTTCCCTCGCACGAGCGCGCGTTTGCAGGGGGAGCGCTGCGTGGCTCTGTGTGGCGGACTGTTAAGTCCCATTCACAATGCAAACATAAGCATAAGCATGGCATTAACATAAAAGTTAGGACTACGTCTACAAGTGGACTCATTCACAATGCGTTCGCATAAGCATAACACGTAAGACGTTAACTTAAGAGCTTGCAAGCTTCAAGCTTCTGTGCTTATGCTTATGTCAGACATAAGGAATGAGCCAATCACAGTTCGATAACTCAAAATCGAATATCGAAGTCGATCGTCGAAGATCGAATATCGAACTATTCGTGTGCTGCGTGGTTGTGTTTGTCGTATTTGTTTGATATCTCGAAATCCCAAAAACTAGAATGTTTCATGCCAATAGAAACTCTTATTTTGCCTATGTTTATGTTCGACATTGTGAATACGCTAACTCTTCGCTTATGTTAATGTCTATGTCTATGTGTTATGCTTATGTTTGTGATTGCATTGTGAATGAGCCTTTACATTAAAAATGTCCGTTAAACACGAGATGCAAAAAATAACATTACTCAAAAAAATCCATATCTACATATGACAACATGTTTGTAATTGGATTCGTCTTTTTACGCTCATATTAAACTAAAAAAATGTGTATCGCTTCATTAAAAAAAGAAGTTATCTCAATATCTCGCAAAATACAAGTGATAAAATAGAAATGAATATATGAATCCATTATTCTCATTCCCTCATGCACTTTGTGCAAATTGCAAAGCAATAACTTCAACTGTTCAAAAACTGCAGGAGTGCTAAATTTACGTGACACACCTGCATATTGCATTCCTAAATGCCCAATAAACTAATTGTACTGTAAGTAACTTGTTTAGTGTGGTAAAAGTTCCATACGAATTTTGGTAAACGTGATTTCCACGTGAGACAAAATTTTATCATTGGAAAGAAAATATTGAAAACAGGATTGGTCTATTCTCGCTTTCAGAAAAGGTACATTAAGTTCACAATGACTGGCCAACAAATTTCTGAGTCTTTTATAAGGATGTCCTTTGCTTCGTATATAGAGAAATTTGAACTCGCGTAATTTGTAAATTTAAAATCAAAACAGATTTGATAGAATTAGTCAATCAATTTGGTTTGTAAAAAAACTATGGGTTATTGGTTGATATAATGATAGTATCGAGTTCTGAAAGCTTGTGATTTATCGTCAATTCAATTTGTAGAAATATTTATGTTCACAACTAAAACGGAGATTCATGTTATACAGCCTTGAAAATGGCATTTGTGTCTCGTAAATCAGTGATTATAACCCACGCTGCCCAGAATACCTCGTCGATCTGCATTAATGGGATGACTTTGCCCATTGAAACAATGGTAGTAAATAGAAACGCAATATCAACTTCATCACAGTCATCCCAAAGGACACATGAAAGGATCCGTTCACACTGCTCTGTAATTCTCTTGGTTTATTGAAGTGCGTTTAAACCAGTGAAATAATATTTTATACTGATTAGTCAAATATCATCCAACGACACACATGTTATGTGGGTGGAACTGTTTTAGAAAATAGTATGGATGAGATTTCATGTGTAAAATGCAGGTGAGCTCTTGATTCTAAGATGTTTTTAATCACTTTCACTATGAGGAATAACGGGAATATCTTAACAAATGTGTAAAGAAATAAAGGGAATCATCTCTGTCAACTTAGTATATTTATTGAAATAGCCGGCTTTGCCGTCTATCATCAATTCAACGGCCGTCTATCATCAACACAACAATTCCATCAAGTCAGTACGGCTTTCCAGTCATCATCAGTCTACAATGTAAAGAAAAGAAAATATAAATAAAATACCAATAAAATACAAAATAAGATAGCAAATTAAATTACACAATGTGAAATGCAAGGGATATTAATATACCCGCAAACATTTAAATTTTAAAATTGCGAAAATTAAAAAAGGGGGGATTAATATAGATAATAGATCGCATTTCAAATTACAAATTATAAAATACAAATAAATAAATACACATTACGATATTGTAAAAGATGTGAAGCAAATAACAGATAAAATTGCATGAAATGAAATGCGGTTAAAATGAATAGTTCAAATTACAAATTATAAATGTAAATAAAGAAATACACATTGAAAAAGGAAATTAAAAGGGAGAAATAATAAGTTCCGCCGCTTTGCTTACCTCGCTGCTTTCGGCATAAGTCGGAGGGCTGTGCCCAGAAGGAACATGACATGGGGGTTTTATTGCTTTCTGGAGAGCCGGCGAGGATTCGGAGGAGGTGTGTTTCGAAATGTCTCCGGAGGGGGGCGTCAGTTTGTGAGGTCGGGATGTGTAAAATTATGAGCAGAGGGGAGAGAGGGAAATTAGTTTATTCGTTGAGAAGAGCTTCAGATTTCTGCTTGGGTTGAAATAAGCGAAAGCCTTTTAAAGCACTACTGTTCCAGAATTAATTTTTTATTTCAAGAATTTTAATGCCTGAGTCAGCGTTCTTTAACTCGGGTATGGAAGCTTCTGCACGTCTGACCTGTGTATTTAGCTTCGCAATTGTGGCAGTGGAGTTCATAAACTCCATGATTTTGCCATGAGGGGGGTGGGGTTTCGAGTTGAGAGTAGGAGTTTGAAGGATTCGTGTGTAGTAAAGGAAACTGACAAGTCTATGAATCATGGCATGAAGAGCCGCGTGTTTGTCGGCAGATGGATGTTGGGATGTGTTGTAGATGACAGTGCCTATGTGTTTGGGTTTTCAAAAAATATTGAAGTGTTTGTTGTCTAACCTAGAGAAGGTTAGCTCTAAGAAATTAATTGATTGATTTTCATTTTCTAGTTCTGTAGTGAATTTTATGGATGTGTGTCTGGAGTTAAGAATCTCGATGATGATGTCGAGTTGTCTTGTTGTACCTGTCCATAGAGCTAAGATGTCATCGACGTAGCGGTACCAGTACGCTAAATTTTGATGAAGAGGGTGTTGTGTCTCAAACAAGAGTGTTTCAAAATTTTCCATGAAAATGTCTCCAAAGAGTGGTGACAGTGGGTGAGCCCATCGGAAGACCAGAGTTTTGTATGTAGAAAACGTTATTAAACACAAAGTAGTTAGTGTCAATGCAGAGTGAAATCAAATTGTATATTTCACTTCGTATTGACACATGTAGCTTTCTCAAGGATATTTTGTAAAATTAATTTACAGTCTTAAGTCAGGGTGCTAGGGAATAAATTTGTCACGTCAAAGGATATCATTTTAACCGGTATGTGTATGTCTTGAAGTTAGGTCACTAATTTCAACTGTTTTGATGGTAGGGACGGGTTTAAAGTGTACGTGTTCATGAAAGAGGTTGTTGAGTCTATAAGCGAGTCTGTGGGTGATAGTGTTGGTGTAGAACACAACCGACCTAATTGTTATGTTTTCTCTGTGGATTTTAGGGATTGTGTAGACTGATGATGACGCAAAGCCGTCGAAAGTCGGCTCTCTCAATAAATATACTAAGTTGATGGAGATGATCTCCTTTATTTCTTCATAGAATAACGCAAACAACACCACGTCTTAATTCCCACAATTAACAAATGTCGATCAAATCAAATCTCATGGAAAATAATGTAACATCGTTTACTGATTGCCGATAATTTTGCATGCTTTATGCATCACTTTATTCCACTAAAATTGAAGCTAACCTAATATCGCCCAGTATTTTGAGAAACAAGTGAAAAAAATAGTTTTATTTATTTATTTATTTTACGTCAAAAAAACAGTTAAAACTGCGTATGACGTGCAATGGGGAAAAGTAAAAATTTGGGTTTACTCAATCGCTTAAGGCGCATGCCGGGATGGTCCCTTGCTTGCAGTCCCAGCAATAAAGGTAGAATAAATCGTTGGCTTACGGGTGAGAGATGTTGGGTCGGGATTTCGGGTCTTGGCAATACTCTAAACGGTAAAAATTTCCTAAGTTCTTAAAATGTTTCAATTTGCCAGTTTGTGGAATATTTTAACTGTTAACATTTCCTAAAAATAAATTGATTATATCCACATTTTTATTTTTTTTAAACTTTATTTAAGAACCAAATAGTTTTACGACACTTTAAAATCATTTACCATTATTTCTCAATATTTTCAGTTTCTCTCAAGGCTTGAACTCTTGACTTGATGTGTCTTCGCTTGTATGCTGACGAGATTCCCTCCCTTTCTAGTTTTTCTAGGGATAATTCCAAAATACGTACGCAATGTTAGCTTCTTCAAAACCTCAATGAACCAATTAACAGAACTTATTAACATTTCACTGACTCTTTTTCTCCTTTTCTTTCTTTTTTTCTTTCCTTTCTCTCTACCGTTGCATTCATCCCGATTATTTTCCGATTTCCTATCAAACTCGTCCTCCCTCGCTTTCACTCCTGTCATCCATGTGAATATCTTCATCCAAATTGCGTGCGTATTTTTCATTGAATGACTTCCTTTATTATGTACTATTGTAATATAAATTCTGAAAGTGGTCAGGCGGAAGAGCAGGCTAAATGCCCTGAGCCTCGCCACCAATAAAGAAATTTATTTATTTATTTACTTATTTATAAGTGAATTGTGTGCACATTTTCAAAATTCTGTTTTAAAAATATTCGTTGTGTTTCATTTCCACAAAAATCGTATTAGGCGGAAAGAGATCACGGGTAGGACTGAACGAATTTGTTGACTACAAATTGTAGGACTGAACCAGATTTTCCGCTATTTTAGTTTATTATGACGTAGCATCAGAGGGGTATCATTCAGGCGCTCGAGGCAAGCATAGAATGTGCGCCCTTGTCAGGATGCTACAAATTTGGGTGGTTGTTACTAGTTTTGGCGGGGATACTCTGAAAAGACCTTTTTGTGAGTGGCCTTCGTGGCACGTGCCGGGTGTGCCATATTTATTTATTTATTTATTTTACGTAAAAAAAGCAGTTAAAAACTGCGTATGACGTGCTATGGGGAAAAGTGAATTGTGTGCACATTTTCAAAATTCTGTGATCCCTACACTAAGTCATATACTACATAAGGCTAAATGCACCGAAAAATACTTATAGGAAAAATCAATAGATCGCAGCACTATCACACGGAATTTACTAGATCGATAACGTCTGAACAAATAGTCCGATTTCCGATCTGTAAACGGCATTGAACTCCCGTTTAAAATAGAAGTCACGCTACGAAGCCGTTTTTTCAAAAAATATTTCCAAAAAAATTTTTAAATGATTTCTCATAGTTCCGGGAAGAAATTAAAAAATGTGGACTTATAGCGCGATGACGACGTGCTTCCTGAATCCAACGCCGTGTCAATCATGCAAATCGGATGAATAGGGGCGGCGTAAAGTGAAATTTCGGAAAAAATACCTGACCCTTCCCCCTCCCTTCTCGCTTCACGCAGTAGCGTCACTCGACCCTGGACTGTCCCAGTGCCATATCGGATTTGGAAATCCCGGAACCCCTCTCCCACGGCCACTTTAGCCTAGCCCTTCGCGGCGGGCGCTGCAAGAACGCCCGCCCGGTGCCTAGAGGTTCTCACAGAGTAACAACCTGCTCCATGGTTTCACGATGGGCAAACTGAATCAGACCTGTAGAGAGATTTCAAGATTTTCACCGTGAAATATAAAGATGGAGCCTCACAATTGTTATAAATCTTGGAAACTCAGTCATCGAAGTGAAGATTCGAAGGATTATATAGTACGAGTATATACACTTTACCTTCGATTCCTCTCCATTCGCGTGATGATGATGATAATAATAATAATAATAATAATAATAATAATAATAATAATAATAATAATAATAATAAAGTCCTAATGTTTCGTTCTTTTCAAGTATATTTCTCTGCTAAGAAAGCAAAGGATAAAAGTCAGAGAACTCAGCAGGAGTATTCCAGCGTAGACCAAGACAAGATAAAGAAAAGTTTCTTCAAGAAATATAGCACGTCATACGCAGTTTTTAACTGTTTTTTACGTTAAATAAATAAATAAAAGAAAATTCGAAAGAAGTGGGAGAACATAACAAAAGGAGACCTAAAGAAATGTTCCGGGTCATTCGAAATATGACCTGGGAGTGTAAACTGGCAATGAGGAATAGGCAGGGACCGAAAGGTATTAGATACCGGTATTTTACATACCTTTTTCAAATACCGATGTTCTTTTATACCGGTAAAAAATTCCCCAAATGTCGACTAAATAAGTTATTTTTTAATAACTCACTTTTAATTGTTTTTTTTTAAATTATTTTTTTTAATTAAAGATCTAATATTTAAATGGTAAATAATTAACGATATAATTAACGATCCGTTACTAATAATTAACGATACGCGAATGATTCCACTAATTCTTGTATAGTAAATATAATCACCACTTCGTCACTGCACAATGTTCTCGCCCATTGAAAACTGTTCACCGCCCTCTTCCTACGCTTGGGCATATCGAATTGCCCTTGTGTAGTACGCAGCCCGCCGAAGAACGCGGCGAGATGTCTGCAGAGGTCAGAAAAGTCACGCTATCAGAACAGCAGTGTGCCAGAGGTGCGACCCTGCTTCCAGCTCAGAAGGGTGACTACACTTGAGCGCGTGCCCTGGCGGCGCTGGGCTTGGATAGAAAGGAGCGCGAAATGAGGAGCAAACATTCAAAATGTGACATGTCCACTTTACTCCTTTTCGAGAAAACGCAAAAATGTTATGTCATCAAAATTATGCAGTTTTATTTGTACTTAAGTCTGAATTATGTAATAATGATAGCTAAATATATTAATTATATTATTTTTAAATATTCTATGAACTTACATTTAAAGAAAACAACATTTATGTTAACTGGTAAAAAAGGAAGCCTGAACATCAACGGAGAAGTGATATACATGGCAGGCGAAGTTAAATACTTATGAATTACAATAACAAATTCTGGATACTGTACAGAAAAACTAAAGAGAGGAATAATTTTAGAAAAAGCAGCGGAGCGAACAGAATCATTTTATATCAATATAACTTACTAAGTAAGCTGGGACATGTCACGATTCTTAATATTATATTTTAATGTTTGTTACAGTGTTGGATTCCGGATGCATCTCGCCTGCACCCTATTTTACCACTTCTTCAATTTTGTCCGAAAGTACGGAAACAGTTTTAAAACTTTACTTGAGAAAACAGATTCATCAGGTAAAGTCTATCAAGGAGACAAACGCCGTTTTGAGATCAAAAATCGAGTCACAGGATAAAAGAGCTCGTGCGTAATTTCGGCTCATTCTTTCTGGTAGTGGAATGATAACGGAAGATCTTAGAAGTAAAATGTATGTAAAATAAGATGTTAGGACATGGAATATTGGTGATATATACACAATTAGTTCAATTTTCTTTTTGAAATCAGTTTCCAAATCGGAATTGATATTTTGAGCAGTGCCTCAAATAACGTTTTGATGGTATTCGAAGGAAGACGGAAATATGTGAACAAGATATATAGTTTTATACGACTATTACAGATGATATGAGACCGTTTGGTTGTGTTACAGCATCACTAGTTTGATAAGTGGAGAAAATATATTGAGATTGAAAGGGACGAAACCATTGCCTGCCTGAGAGCACGGCCTCCTCTCGTGCCGCAGGCCGCAGCCCGCCGTTCGGCCGCGTCGAGGGAGGGTCGAGTGACGCAACTGCGTGAAGTGTGAAGGGGGGGGGGCGTCAGGTATGTTTTCCGAAATTTCACTTTACGCCGCTCTTATTCATCCGATTTGCATGATTGACACGGCGTTGGATTCAGGAAGCACGTCGTCATTGCGCTGTAAGCCCACATTTTTTAATTTCTTCCCGGAACTATGAGAAATCATTTTAAATATTTTTTTGGAAGTATTTTTTTAAAAAACGGCATCGTAGCGTGAATTCTATTTTAAAAAGGAGTTCAATGCCGTTTACAGATCGAAAATCGGACAATTTGTTCAGACGTTATCAGTCTAGTAAATTTTGCTTATTTTGGTGCTGCCACGTGGTGGCGACAAATGGAACTATTGTCGGTACATTTAGCCTTAAAATTGAAAAAAAAATCGTAGATACGCCTCTTCATAGCGTGCACATATTCACTCAAACAATGAATGTAGACGGAATTCGTTTCAAATTATAAAGATACATTCATCCGTTTGAACATTATGTGAATGCGTAAATATTCAGAGACAAGTGAAAAATATTACTATTTTGGTGGGCATTTGGATCAATATATCCTCACACCACAGAAAGTGAGAAGCTGGGTTTCATTCACTCCATATAAAAGTATTGAAACATGCAATGGAACATGGAAACATGAAATAGTTTCCCTGCATCACTAGTGGAGACATATCCCACTTGCGCCATGTAGTTTCAAAAATACATTCTAGGAATTTCTTTCAAGTTCAAGAATTTCTTTCTTTTAAGTTTGCCGAAGCCTCTATGTATTTTGTAGTATTGTACAGTTATAACATTTTTTTAAAAATTAGTTTATTTAAGGTCGCTTCAACATCTAAGGTCATTAGCGACCACTATTGCTGTTAACGGTATGGTAACTATGTGGATGAAACGATATGGTGATTGATGATAAGGGGTGAAAGGACGAACACAAATACAACCATTTCCGAGGCGGGACTCGAATCTGGAACCCTTCGGTCCGAGATCACTACGACACTACTGCCTTAGCGATCTCGGCCACCGGGCCGGCAGTTATAACATTATTATATGTAATTTGAGAGTTTAGATAAAACTGATCTTTTTCCTTTTTCACAAGGATTAGGCGCGAGAAAAGCCCGAGCAACGCCGGGTAGCTTGCTTGTAACTTGTATATTGAGTAGGTAAATTGAACTCATCTAAAGAATTTGCCACCAGACAATACGCCTAAAGCAAAAGAATAATAATTAAATTGAGTGCTGGATTTATATGTTGAAGAGCACGATTTGTAGAGTCCTGAATTATTTTGCGGCGCGTTTTGGGGCCTACAATGTGTCCAGATATGCATCCCCGAGTGTGTCCAGATTTCGTGGAAGGAGCTTTCGAGAGCTTAGGCGCGGAAGGCCACGCAAGGCATGATAATCGCCGCAGCGCCGGCGGCGGCTCGGACCGCGCAGCCACCGCCGCCGCCGCCACCGCCGCCACCGCCGCACTGCCTCGGCGGCAGAGGCCGCTGCGGCGCGTGACGCGTTTTTGCCCGCGCCCGGTTCCCCCCCCCCCCCCCCCCCCCCCCACCACCACCACCACCACCACCACCACCCCCGCCACCGCCACCGCCAACACCACCACCACCACCACCGCCACCGCCAACACCACCACCACCGGCACCAACATACAACATAGCCACCTCCAGCTCTGCCGCCACCGCCACCTCCATCACTATCACCACCACCACAACCACCCCGCCGCCCCCCCCCACCCCACCACCACCACCACCCGCCCCGCCCCCACCACCACCCCCACCGCCACCACCACCGCCGCCCCACCACCACCCACCACCCCACCACCAACACCAACACCACCACCGCACCACCAGCGCCACCACCACCAGCGCCACCACCACCACCACCACCACCACCACCAACCCCACCGTCGCCTTCGCAGCGGCCACCGCCGCCACCAACATTGCCACCGCCACCTCTGCCGCCGCCGTCTTCCTCGCTCCCCTCGCCGCAGCCGCCGCCTCCTCTTACTCCACCCACTCCGCTGCAAACGCCGGCGCCACCGCTACAGGTGAACCCCCCATCATCATTACTGCGGACATAGCCATCGACGCCATTGCCACCGATACCAGTGACACCACCACAACTGCCACTATTGCCTCCAACCCTTTGTCTCTACCACCACTGGAACACAAACACACACACAAACACACAAACTGGCAGTCCATTGAAAGTTTGACTACCTTTACTATTTTCGTCTATTGTGAATGATGGAGATGTTTAAAGAAATATAAAGGGAATTAAGGGTCTAAGGAAAAGCTGCTCAACTAGTCATCATCATTTTATGTATTCCACCCTATTCTATTAAGCCCGCGATGTTGTCGTTTCCGCATAAAGGATGGTGGAGTGGGGAGACGGTCGCTGCGGAGAGACTTTTTGAACGCTCTGTAATAATAATATTAAAATAAGAAATGCAATAGAAATCAAAAACTGGATTCCGTACTTACGTGTATAAGGTAGCATTTACACATGACTGTCTTTATTAAGGCTTTGCACATTACTGTCTTTATTACTCAATCAAAAAGTAGTGATTTATAATTGAAAATTACTGTGCTTATATTTATTTGTTCTGTAAATATGAGAAGTTCAAAATACAAAATTATAAATGACCAACTGTTAAAGAATGATAAGTTATTCAAAATGTATCAGTATCTTCCTTCTCATGTTTAATTAACGACAAAAAATTTTGCGTTCTAGGAGAATTAGGAAAGCATAAGTAAATACATTTCTAAATGTACGAGTAGTGTATGTTGTTTTGAGTCTTATTTTTCCTGTTTTTTCAACGACCTCACATGTATGAAAGTAGAATTTGAATTTTTCTACGCCAGAAAGCTTTTCCCCATCGACGCAGCCACTTGAGCTCGCAACCCTCTTTCGTTCCAACCACTTCCTCTGACCTCGCTACCCGTCCCTTTCCCCCGCCCCCAACGTTCCTCCTTCTCCCCTCCTCGCCTCCCCCGCGCGCCCACCACGCCCGCCCCCAACACCTAACAATGTCTCCCCTACAACTACCATAGAGTAAAGCCTCTTTAGTCTATGGAACTACCGTCCCAAACTTTCCGCCGCCTCTCACTTTCTCCGCCCCCGTGCCGCCCTTCCATAGCCGTCGTCACCCACCGTGCCACACAACCTCCAATCCCGTCAACTTCACTCTCCCTGGCATTCCCCGGCCCCCACCCCCCAATCACCATCGTCCCAGCTCACTCTAGCTTCTCTCTCTGGCCCCTGCCCCCACCATTCCCGCCGTCCACGACGCTCTCATCATACCACTGCCCACCACCCCACCTTCCCCATCACTCTTAATTCCCTCTGTTCCCCCTTTTTCCCCCCCCCCCCCTCCCCTTCCCCCGCCCACCCGCCGCCCGCCCCCGCCCCCGCATCCGCCCCAGCACCACCGTCTACAATGCAGCCACCGCCACCACCTCCACCGCCGCTGCCACGGCCGCCGCCAGCGCCGCCGCCGCCTCACCAGCCCACCGCCACCATCAATGCTGCCATCACTGTCGCCGCCACCGCCGTCGCCGCCACCGCCGTCGCCGCCGCCGCCGAGTCCGCGCTGCAGCCTTGGCGTGCGCCCGAGTTTCCCCAAGTGGGGTAACGGCCACTCCACGAAAGCGCGTTTTTCCTCGGAACGTGCGCCCACTCAATAGGCACTAGATTAGCGACGCCGCACAGCTGGCGTTCCGCAAGGATAGGCACCACGCTGTCTGCCTGCACTTGATTGGAATTTAGCAGAAACGCTTCGGGAAACATGGAATGACTCACTTTAACTCAGCACGCATTTTTTACATTGACGTTATTCGTATCAAGACGCAGAATGAAATTTAGCATATGTAATTTATTTATAATTTGACGTCCTTTATTTAAAAAGGTACATTATATATTAAAACAGCAATGAAATAAAGAATTATATATATATATATATATATATATATATATATATATATATTACCAAATTATTTAGTTTTAGACGCTTGTGCTTTCGTGTTCATTACATGATTGCTCATTGCGTAAAGAAAAAACATACATCAAATAATTTAAATTGGAAATTGTATGTGCCCGTACATAGAATTTTTTAGCGAGGGAGTATAAACACTTTTTCAAACAAAAATGTTACAGATTATGCATTTACTCTTAACATTAAGTTAATATATTTAGTCATATTTAATGCTAATCAATAAAAATATCAAGATCTCCGACAAGAAATGAAGATAAAGTTGTAATTAGAAGTTACACAGAAATGGCATCCATTGCAACTTGAGCAAATCTAATGTGAAAGTAGTAAGAAATGAAAAGATTAAAAGTTATAAAAATTTATACAGTTAAAATATTTTGTGAAATGAAACGTCTCAGGTAGAAAAAGAAAAATATTAAATAATTATGATAACTCTTGCTCATGCAAACTTCTTCACAATTAGTTGGATAAAGCTTAACATGTTTTTAAAAAAGGCAAAGAGAGACCAATGTGAATTTTAGCTGAACTACTTTACTAGGACATCTTCACGTATGATTTTTCATCGAATGTAACTAAAGATTTTAATTTTTAGTTAGTACTACTCTTCTATGTACTTTCGGCAATTAGTACTTTTTGGTAAAAATTTGAAGCAAACGATAAAACGAAACAAATGTAGAATATGCATTTTTAATAAAGAAGAACGGTGAAATGTATTTGTTACTGACAAATATTACGTTATCTCCGATGGCCTAATGGCTAGGCCCCGAGAAGTGAGTATATTCGGAAAACAAATCGAAACTAAATCGTTGCTAAGCATGTGCAAATTGTAAGTTTGCACGCCTCGTCATCGTGCGGGATAGGTTAGAATCTAGATCTCGAAACTCGGTTTGCGCGCAAACGATAATTCAGTCACAATTCCGCAACGTAATCGGAGGCGATATGCAATGGAAATAATGGGAGGTGATGTAGCATTTCATTGTGGTATAGATCTTGAAGAAATTTATAAAGTTAGAAAAGCCAAAGCATTTTGAAGCGAAGCGAAAATTTGGCGAATGAAAATTTGGAAATGTTAATGACAGCCAACGACACATAATTCCATTTACTTCGAATTTCCAAAGCAGGAAGTTCTAAAAGAGATGGTATAGACTATAGAGCTTTTTGACTAAGTAGAACAAGTCCATGAAATCATCAATTGAATGCCTGCAGTGCCTTTGTGAATGCTACTTAGCTCAATCAGCAGGACGCCGATCTCATCAAAGCCACCTGAGGCTAAGGAAACCGAGATATTGTGTCCTCAAACATTACGTCAAGTTGCGTACGAAAAGAAGGTACTGGTGAGGAGATACTAGCCACCTAATTTTTTATAAATGTAGATTATTGATAATTACAATTATATAGATTATACAGTTATATAGATTTCCAGCCGATTGTACGGCGTATTTACTTTTGATAATCACCCATCAAACGATTCCCTCGCCAAAAATTTGATAAAATCTAACACGGGAGAGGTTAGGTGGCTCAGACCTTCAATTGATGTTACTGAAGTGCCTGTAACAGGGAGGTCCTAGAGTTTGAGTCCCGACTGTGACAGGATTTTCGATACTAGCTACTTAGTCGCTGTCTGGAGGAGAATTCTAGCGGCCGACAGCTCTGATCGGTGGTTTTCCGTGTTTTTTTCGATTAACACCAGGCGAAATCCGGAACAGAACCCCAACAAATGGCCCACGGACCACACGCGATCTTTCTTTTCTCTTCCTTGTCTTATCCTCTCCCCTTACTTACACACACTACACTATCACATATTCCGGAAGACCGCTTGGGAGCTTAGAGCTTGTCCCGGCTGGGGCGGTGCACCGCTGGCGGGAGATACCTGGTTGGGAAAACATCGCAAGCCGACGAGAAGCTCGCTGCTGGATCTCCCCATCCAGAGGGGGAAGACCACCGCCACCTACCACGATGAAATCATGCACTACACTTATAGGAATAAATACCTTAGCAGTTGAAGCGCCGGGTCACAGTAATCAATCACTACCACGGTTGTGAGCGCGTAAATTAAGAACACGCAAGCATTGCGAGTGATTTCTTTCTTCACTCATATTTCTTCCGTGTAAATACCTGCCCGACAGAGCTTAAAAAGCCCTTGAAATAGGTCCAATAAAGCACCCCCCCTCTCTTCAAGGGCGGCTGGGCTGGCGGTGTGAACACGCGGTGTATTTTTAATGGCCGGCTGCCGCACGTCTATTGTTCGGCGCGTAATCAAATTAGTATTCTGTTAGCAGCGCTTCATTGCGCATGCGCTTTGTCGGTTGCGAGTGGCGGCGCGGCGCGCCGAGGGCAGCGCTGCGGTGGGAAAGGGAGGAGGCTTCAGGAGGAAGAGAAGGGCTTGCACGCGCTGCGAAAGCGAAAGCAAATGGGCCGCGATAGAGGAAGGGGGCTGCACTCCCTTGAAAGCAAGGAAGAGCGTGAGGAGGGGGAGTTGGTGAAGGGAGTTCAGAACAATCAGGTCCTTGCCTGACTGTTGGTAAAAAGACTGAACCGTCGCTTGTGTATACGTGTGTGTGTGTGTGTGTGTGTGTGTGTGTGACATTTCAACCTCCGTTGTTTTCCCAAATTTTCTTCAATTGATTGAGTATTAGTGATTCCGGGCGCATAAATTACTAAGGTCATTAGTCCCGAAGGTGCAAAGAATTAGAAAGATTTAAAAAATGATTATTTGTAATTAAATTCCTAAATCAAAATATTACTGTGTGTTACAACAATGTATATAAATGTATATTAAACACTAAAATAAATGCACAGTTGTGTGATGCAGTCATTTGCAAAGTGTATTTAAAGTCAAGATTCAAAGGCGGGAAAATGGTTTTTATTTTTTTAAATGCAGCCCAGTTGTTGAAAATATCTAAACAAAATTCATAACAATTTGTGTTTTAAGAGAAATTTTTGAGATATTTTTCGAGCCTGTTCCATGGTTCTAAGACACAATTAAATTATTTTTGTTTTTTTTTCAATTTTTTATTGTGTTTGTATTTGGATCTGAGAAAATATCAAAAAATATTATTCTGGTAGTATAAATTGTCTTATTTATCATATTTTTTCAGTCATATAAAATAGTGTTATGTTGCCGAAAAAAATTAAAATAAAAAAATGTTTTTGCGCAGAGGGTCGTGAGTTTTGAGACGCGGGCTAAGAAACCTCTCAAAAATATAATTTTTAATGTTAGAATTATAATGCAACCACTCATACGTCATTTGGTTTAGAGGAACTTTTTACCATCTTTGTCACGTAGAAAGTATCACGTAGTAGTTTTGTCACTCTTCGTCACGTAGAAATCCTGAGCAGGAAGAAGAAATAGTTTTTAAGATACCAATTGTTCGTGTCAGCTGTGGTTATTTTCTGGCTGATTTATGTCGTAAAAGGCGAAAAAAAACAATGTATTAATTTTCAATGGCGCAACAGAAGCAAGCCATGTACAAATGGAACAAGGTCACTAAGATAAAGTACTTCAAAAGCGCAGGAACTGGGAAACTTGTTTGGAGAGCCTCAAGTTGAGCCGTACTCTACTACAACTACGTAATCAACGGAGCTCAAAATACTACTGAGTGAGCGCTGGTTATAGAACGATTTTTCTAAGGATGAGCCAAAGTGACAGTTCACGAAAACAAGTGAACATCACATGTATTTCAGACAAGTAACCCTCCGCCGCGACAGCTGTTCAGTTACGCCCCTTCGTAAACTGCTAATGGCTCCTGTGAAAACATCCCTACGAAGAAGTCTAAGAGTTTCGCTGAAGTATATGCACGTACGTGAGTCCGGGAAATATTTAAATTTAATTACGTATGTGGAAAATCACTTAACATACTCTCACAATCAGTAAAAGAAAACTTCCACGAATGTAAATAGAAAGAAAAATGATTTTAAGCCGGAAAACCGGTACGCATCTCGCATTCAAGTCTCGGTTTTGAAATAAACATAATATTTATCACACAAAAAGTAAATTCAATGCAATATGTAAAGGAAAAAAGAATTTTTACAGAAGAGCACATAACACTGCACTTCCTAATTTCAATTGTTTTCGTGGCGCACTATATTTCTGTCGGACGAGGACATCACAAAAGGAAGAGTCGAAGCCATTTACAGGTTGCCAACTGGAAACGAACAAATGCGGGAAGGGAGTGTAATGGGCTCAAGGGCACGACGACCACAGAACCTTCAGTTATGTTGCCAGCACTAGCTGTCACTTTGGCTCATTCTTAGGAAAATCGCTCTTTATTTCCTATGCGTACATTGTCGCTGCGGGAAGCCGTTCGACAATTCCGTGCATCGCCACGTGTAATAGAAAGCGTCAGTCTCCCTCTATCTTAGGCATTCATTTACGAATGGAAATCTCTTTCGTTTAACTCGATTTTGTGTGTGACCAAAAATATCGTTGTTTACTTATTAAAAAACCGGAAATTGAAAAGTTGAAATACATTGTGTAAAAATAGATGAAACCGGGAAAAGCTGGTAAACTTTCCAGAAAACTGGTGAAGATGAGAAGACAAACTGTGTATTTTTCTGTTTGCGATATTCTGCCCCAGTTCTTAGTGGGCGTCCTGAAATAAATCTATGGAAAAAATGATTTGTTTCAATGTATTTCAGATAAACATTCAATGATGTGTCTACTAGAATCATGAAATTATTTTAAATGACGTAATATTTTTAATTTATAATAAAAATGTGTGAATTTATCGCCTAGAAATAAACAATTAAAATTCCAATTGTAGAGTTCTTGTGATATATCATAAAGTAAACAATCAGGAGAAAATGAATAAAAATTTCATGAAAAACTATGGCGAGATTATTTTCACGACTATCTCTACGGCTGATTTTCTATCCGAGCAGAAATTGAAAGAAAACAAAGTAAGATCCGGTCTTTTGAGAGGTGGCTACGGTTGTTTTACGTACCCAGGAAATCATAAAAAATACAAAAACATCTACAAAATAATAAAATACTAATTTCCATCCACGTAGAAAAATGTTAAAGATCACTACACAGTCTCTGACCATGCGAGAGTTATCTAAGATTTTCTTAGATTCTCAGAAACTCAAGAAATTAAACAGTTTCGATTTTCCGTTGTGTAATTAAACAGTTTTGATTTCCGTAAAATTGACAAGTGAAATGAAATCAATAATACAATAATATTTTAGTTCATTTATTTATTTTTTTTTTTAATTTCATATTTTTCTTTATGTTAATCTCTCAATATTTCATTCTTTTATTGGAGACCCACTGAAGATGGGAAATTGTTTTCCCGAAAGTTAACTGTGGTCATGTAATAAATATTATAAATGTTATTGTTGTGGATGTGTATCTCTCATTAGTTTCGATTTTATCTGAAAAATGCAAATATTTGATTGTGTTATCCCACCTATTCTTATACGGAGCATGCCGACTGAATTCATGTATTTAGTGCGTCAAGATTGATATCATACAAAAGCAATACTCCAAGGAAGAGACCCTCCGTCCAAAAAATATTTGCTATTTATGTGTTGCATTATAAAAGAGCCACTTCATTTAAATATTCTTTATACGTTAAGAATTATTGTTGCGCTGTGTATCCCTAAATACAAGGAGTGTCCAACTTGCAAGGTCACAAATAAAATCTGTAATGTGGTTGCTGGCCATTTTTGATTACTCGCGCGATTCATACCTGACTTCTCCGAATTGTTGATCTCGGCAGTTCGTGCGGCTGCTCTGAAATGGAGGGGGACTATGCGTGGTATCAGGCCATACCACGCATAACGTAGTAAAACACATTGCGTTGACATTGAATTTCGTAATTTACAAAAAAAATTCCTTAAATCTAAATTTAACCTATTTTTACATTAAGTGGGTGTTGGCCCCGGCAGTGCGCGTGGGCTACGAACACAAAATATTCTCGCCCGACATGGCTCCAAGGGACTTTCACTTTTGACTAGTAACCTTCGCGGAACACAAAAAGTAATGGCCGCCAGTTGGACAACCCTGATATAGTATACCTTACAGTAATATTACAGTATTTGTGAAGACTTTTTTTGATAAAATATTTAATTTATTGTAGTTTCATATCAGAGTTTGTTGTTCTTGAGCAACGTGTTTGTACTACTTTGTGGAAAACCATTTTTGTGGTTGTGTTCAGTACGCATTTTGCCTGCTATCGGCTCCTACTACCGGCGGCTACTAATGCTATTATTTTCTTTAAATATATCTATATATGCGCACAAAGAATCAATTTTGCTCTTGCCAAATATGATAATAAAGAAATAATGAAAGTCATCTCCATCAACTTCATGTACTTGTATATAGAATAAAACAAAAGGAGTATTATTATAGATAAAAGAAACATTAAAAATTATAATAATTACAGACCAATGCAAATGAAATTATAAAATATGAAATGCAAAGGGGAGAATAATATAGAGACCAGTAACAAATGAAATTAAAAAAAAATATAAAATGCAAAGGGTGATTTATATAAATAACATTTAAAATTATAATAATTAATTGTAAAGTAAATAAAACATGTTGTCTGGAATCAATTTTTATATTTCTGCTTAAGATATTTTCGATCGCGTAGCGATCATCGTCAGAGCTGGAAATTACAGGAATAGATATAAATTAAACATTTCAGTTTGCTTACGCATCTGCATACTTCTTTTGTATATATTAATTTGTAGATAATTTGTATAATGTTTAATTATATCTATTCGTGTAATTTCCAGCTCTAACGATGATCGCTACGCCATCGAAAAGATCTTCAGCAGAAATATAAAAATTGATACCAGACAACATCTGTTTTATTTACTTTGGATTAATAAGGTATCTACATCACCAACAGTCTAATTAATTAATTGTAAGTTGATGACGAGATGAGTTGTAAGGAGTAACGTTGTAACGTTGTAAGGAGATGACGTCCATTATTTCTTCAAGTGATTAAGTCAACACCACCACATAAAAAATTTCACAAATACCATAACGTTAAATATGTAATTTCAGCAGTTTTTTTATATATTTATAATCTAATATCAAAAATTGAGTAAGAAGAGTTTCATCACTCACGACTTTTATAATGTTAAAATCTCTTACATGTTTAATAGTGTATTTTTGTAAAATGATAAAGAAAAGATAATTTCCTTGGCTCAACGATTTATTTATATTATATATGACGTGGCGATACCTATTAGAGTTTACTTGTGGATATTAGAAGCGTCATTAGAGCACTTGTTCTGTATTATTTACTTCCGAAAAAGTATCTAAAGATATTACGGTACAAATATCGCACGTCGTTTCATCCACATTGATATATTTCCACTGTTCTACAATTTTCGTTTATATTTTGTTTATTCATCCTGTGACGGTTGACAGACTAATATTAGTAGTACAAGTGTGGAATATTAGAACACTTTTATTTAGAATGTTTAATTTTTTTTAAAATTATGGACTCGGGCAGTAAGAAACAAAAATACAGCTGTACCTGCTGGAGACGCAACGCCAATTAAATATTACAATACAACAACTTGTAGACCCTAAGTCCTCAGCCGTCGTGAAAAACTGTCGTCAGCAAAAGAATGGCGAAAGATTCGAATTTCAAATTTATAAAAGTTTGGGAGTTCATAAGTTTTAATGAAAATCAGACTTAAGCCACTTTTATAACTACAATTTTTTATTCGAGGGAGGGATTAAAGTCAAAGAACTGCTCTGGGAATCAATCCCTGACATACTTATCAGTTGACCGCAACGAGACCGCTCGCCTACGAAGTTCTATGGACAATAGTAATCTAACTCACCAAGAAAGAGAAATATTTACACTGGAAATCTATGATATTTCGATAAACTTCATAAGAGAAAACCTGAAGCATTTTTGTACAAAATATGAAATACGTTAATTTAAACCCCCTGAAATATTAACATATTAGGAGCACACTCAAAATTATGCGTAAACTACTAAATTAAAAAAAAATTACATGAAGTGATTTAAAGATCTAAAACTGAGAAATGTATTGCATTAACTCAGAAAAATCATAAAGTGTGGGAAGATGGTTCGTAACCTGATTGCTGAATAAACTTCAAACTCTGATCTCATTTCCGTTTTGTTCGTTTTCTGGTAGGCTTGGCTGCCTTATCACTTGTCTCGCCATTTCCGCCCTCGGCCGTTCCTATGTGACAGACTGACTGAACGCTCACCTGGTTGCGAACCGATTTGATTTGATTTTTTCGAGTTTCCGGGCACGTCAACTGCTTTGGACATTAGTCCCGTTAGTATAGTGCATGTTTTTTCTCGGTATATGCGCGGTGATCTTTCCCCGTTGTATGGTGAGATCCGGCGCCGACCTACCGTCGGCTAGTGGGGTTTCCCCTTCACCAGGACTCTCCCACCAGCGGGGCACCGCCCCAGCCGGGACAAGCTCCCGACCGGCCTCCCGGAATATGTGGTAGTATAGTGCATGTTAGTGTAAGTGTGTGTGTGTGTGTGTGTAAGTGAAGAGGATAGGACAAGGAAGAGGAAGGACAGATCGCGCGCGTTCCGTGACCCGTTTGGTAGGGTACTGCTCCGGCATTCGCCTGGTGTTGATCGGAGAAACCACGGAAAACTACTGATCAGAGCAGCCGGCCGCTAGAATTCTCCTCCAGACAGCGACTGAATTCGACCTAGCTGAAAAGCTAGTGTCGAAAATCCTGCCGCCGTGGGGAGTGGGAACCTAGGACCTCCCGGTCAGAGGCGCTGCAGTGACATCAGTTGATGCACTGAGCTACCGCTCTCGGTGTGAACCGCTTCGAATGATTACGCGTTTTAATGCTCCTTGAGGAATGATGTTACTTTCGTCACGCTTTCCAGGATGCACCGGAAATGAAGCACCTCGCCGATTGTGCTCTTGGGCACTGTTTTAGCGATCACTCACATACGTACAAACAAAAATATGTTAGTAACAAACTTGTTGGTTCTTGTAACAAATGTTTCTATCTAGCTAGCTCGATTTTATTAACTGTCTGTAGCAACCGGCTGCTCTTATCGGTAGTTTTCTGTAGTTTCTCCGATTAATATCAAGCAAGTGTTGGAGCTACCCTAACAAACGGGCCATGGATCCCAGGCAATCTTTCGTTTCCCATCCTTCTCTTCCTGTCTTTTAAATTAAATGTTTTACATTCTCTCTCATACCTGTCTTTACTTTTCGGAACAAGTAATGTTTTCATGACTGTCGACTTCTAATATTTTATCCACAACATGTTTGATACCTTCCACTATTGCAAATATTTCTAGTAAACAAACACAATGCAAGGCCCACTAAATATATCTTTTTCAGAAGCAACACGACGTCATCAAATGTTTACCTTGAATGGCGCTTGAATGTCTCAAAATTTAAATTATTCCTAAATGGAAACGCAAAAATTATTGAACGTAACATGTGGATAAAGAGGTTCAATTGCGCGTGATAAATGAGCGAACTCGCTCCAATCGTCGCTCGATTTCTAAAAACATACCACTCATATAATTACACCCCTCTTTATCCCCTCGTTTCGTTAATTACTGTACAAGCTCACTACAGATGTCAGGGTGCAGGCATAGGCTTAGAGAGCTCGAGTTGGACCGCTGCCCCGCTGTAGAGAAATACGGGAGGAGTCCTGCATGTACACTCTACGTCTGGTTCCAGATGTCTCGTTCCAGTGAGGTAGGATCACCGCCGGCTTCCGGAATGTAACATGCTCGTTACGGGACTAATGGCCTTATATGTTGACGTGCCCAGAAATATCAATCATAACTTGTCGGGTTTGCTTAGTGCTTTAAACTATTTTGTAAAATATTTTTTCTCATTCCATTTATATTATAGACAATAAAACATTTGATCAATCAAAAATTTGTACTCTTATATTAAAATTACATCCAAATTACTTTAAATAATTTTCACCATTTTATATTTTTATATAGTTATTAAATATATTATAATTATTATGATCACTGGTGGTTAATTTTGGTGGTGCTAAAGCTTATGTGAATCTTAATATTAGCCACTATTGTCAACCGATATTACGTATACGAGAAAGGAAATAGAACTAGCTGAAAAGAGTCATTAAATCCAGTGGACAGTAATATTAACTGGGTATATTTTTGCACACTTAAACCACCTGGTAGTTAAAATAACTTAGCCCTTCCGGAGTTAATAAATTTGTAATTGTAATCGACATTTGCGTCAACTTATTGTGTGGAATTGATCGTCAGTCAGTTACACTCTGCAATTGAGGGGTGTAATCGCGCTTCATTGAAATGATCTTTGATGATTCAGAGTGGCCACGTGCAATGTGTCCGTTGCTTAAATGGAGAAAACGATTCCTTGTGTGACAGTCAAGCTGGGCGACAGCCTTCAATGCGACATGCCATGTCATCGGTTTACCATGCGCAAAGCGGCCGTCAGAGTAACCAATGCAACACGAATCCCTAAGCATTCACTTGGGGGCTTTGAACTCGATCTATGAAAAGGTATTCAGGGACTCGTGGACAGGCGCCACTGTGACAATTGCGCCTTTGTGCCCGCATCGTGTGCGGATCGCTCCATTTTTCGACTCGGGGTTCCGTCTATTGGTTCTGTTACTCCTCTTTTTTGTCCCACATTTCGCATTCTTTCTCGTTCTCTCTCCCCTCTCTCCTATCTCCCTCCTATTTCTCTCTCTTTTTCTTTATCTCTCTCCTCTTTCTCTTTCTCCCTCTCCTTCCCTCCTCTATTTTCCTTCCTCTCTCTCTTTCCCCCCCCCCCCCTCTCCCCCCCCCCCCCCCCTCCTTCCTCCTCCCTTCCTCTCTTTCCCTTTCTTTCCCCTCCCTCCCTCCTCTTTCCCCCTCTTTCTTTCCATTTCCTGCTCTCTCTCTTTCCTTCTCTCTTCCTCTCCCTCCTTCTCTCTTTGCCTCTCTCTTATCAACCCCTATCTTTTTCTCCACTCCTTCCCCTTCCCTCCTCCCTGTACCTCTCTCCTCTCCCTCTCCCCTCTCCTCTTACTTCACTTCTCTCTCTCTCTCTCTCTCTCTCTCTCTCTCTCTCTCTCTCTCTTTTCGCTTTTTTCCTTCAGGTACAGAACGAACAAGAGCCTGAGGGCTCCCTCGATGTAACGGGTGCACGAGAGAGCATCACTCTGCCGTGTGTTCTCAGTGAAGCGGTAGTGATCGCAAAAGATCCCCTAGGACACTCAGAATGCTAGCAGAATGCAGGCGTAGAGAGAATGAAAACGGACAGTTGACCCGGCCGAAAAGAAAAAGAATCAAAATATATCTACAGGTCCTTTACAAAATAACGAATAACAGATGTAAGATTATTGAAAATAATAATACCAAATCCAGTATTTCAATTAAAGGGTAAACCCTTTTTAACATCTAAAATTCTTTCTCGGTGGAGTAGAGCATTGTGTGTCTTAAGCATTTCTTGGCTGCATTGCTGCAAAAAGCTTTGTTTTACTAGCTGGACACGTTCGAACATTCTGCTCTTTGTAGATCATTGATTTTGAAGTAGAAATAGCTGCATACTGGATCCCAACAGGAAAGGAGGGGTACTCCGTCAATAATTTGTATATATAATTTGTAATAATCTTGTATTGTAGATTTTGGCATAGGAAGCTTAACTTGTGTCCCACTAGGAACACAGCAACATGCTTTTGATGATCTAAGACATCGTTTCGGAGTTGTGCGCTGTGGCAACATGGATTGCAGTTTTCTTGTTTTTCCCTTTAAGTTCATATGATGTAGACCTGGGGAGTACCTCCATACGCAGCATAAGCTAACAAAGGGATTCATGAAGATGTTTTTTATGGTGTTAATGCGTCATTCCGTGGTGTTGTACAAAGAGAGGATTCTTCATTATTTTATGAGTCAGTTAGCCATTTCCAAACCGCCATTTTGGAGTTTGAAATTTCATTACGATATTTGAAATCAGTGATCTCCAGAACCCCATATATTTGATGCATTTTTGTTTACTTTTAAATGAGTAGATCCACCATTTTGAATTTTGAAATCTATTTATGACATTCAAATTCAACGACCTAAATAACCTATTGATACGCATTTTTACGCAAATGCCCACGTATTTCCAATTATGACCAGGTTTTAGACCTGATTCTACCAGTGTGCGGCGCCTCGTGTTATCCATCCGATTGTGCCACATTTGGTGCTTCCAGCTCTGCTTGTGCGATCTGGTGCTTCCAGCTCTTCTTGTGCCATCTGGTGTTTGCAGCTCTGCTTGTGCCAGCCGCGTTCCCCGGGCGAGCCGATGCCTGGCCTTTCTTTCCATGCCACAGAACTTTCTATGGGTTATGCCACAGAACTTCAGGATATAAGCAATCACGAGCTCTTATCCCCACGAAGTCGGAAGACGGTAGCTTTCTTTGTAACAGTTTTATCTCAGCACCTTCAGAAAAGATCACTGAGCCAGAAAATAAAAGCCCTTATTAAGATTAACATCTTCTCTCTCTCTCTCTCTCTCTCTCTCTCTCTCTCTCTCTCTCTCTCTCTCTCTCTCGTTTGCTCGTTCTCCCTCCCTACATACTTCTTCGTTAAGATACATCTTTTCTCGTAAAGAAAACATTCTGTATCGCTGCGGCAGAAATTGAAAAAATATTTTTCGAAATGAAAACTCGTGTATTGGGATCCTGATTACAAAAATTGGATAAATGTTATCCTTATGTTTAGTAAATTTCTTCGTTAGACACATTGTGTAGTCATAATTCAGGTTTTGTTGGCCTAAATCGTTCAGACGATTTTCTCCAAAATTGATATTCCTTGATATATGTAAACGAACTCAGGATCCTGTGGTATAAAACGGATACATAGATTCTGAGGGACGCTATGCACAAAGTATTAACAACATTTTCAAGGTGTGCTCAAAAAGTCTCCAAATATATTGATTCAACGTTTCGCTTGTATGCATAAAAAATGGCGCAAGTTTCATTTCCGTTTCAATCTCTCAGATTTCGATAAATGCAAATATTCAAAATGTTTTCAGTGTCTTCCTACAATTACAATAAGATAGATTATTTTCTGTAAAAAGTATGTAAACTGTTCTTTAAAAACAAATCTTGAAATAAAGTCAAATATAAGTTTTCAAAATATGAGTAATTTTAGTATAACATTGCGTGAAATACAGGCTAGTTTTAAACAATTATTTTCTCAAAAATGACAGCAATGTTTATTTTTTTCCTCGCAGGTATTAAAAAACTGTAAAAAAATTGGTGATGGTCCCATTTTCGGCGAACTCCTTGAATTTTCGAAATTTGCAAAAATATAACACTTAAAAAGTAAAGTAAAGATTTTTCATAAATTAAATCTTTTCTAAAAACTTTGTTATTTAAATTAGATCCTGTACAATTTTGTGAAAAACGATTAGTTTACTCGTAATTTTTGCTTCAAATAAATTCAATGTATAATATTTTTCCAAAACCCTCCCAATTATTTCTTTAAATGTTTTCCTTCGATAGAGAAGAATACATTTAAAAATGGCGGAAGTCTCATTTTCATTAAAAAACGTGAATGTTACAAAATTGCAATAGTTAGTAATAATCCAAGAAAGTTTTTTTCTCTAATTTCTTTCGGGTAAAGGACGCTAGAAAGGGTCTCAGGTTTCAGATTCGTTGAACTCTCTGAATTTTCGGAAATTGCAAAAATTAGAAATAATACGAAAACCTATGTGCTGTTGAATCACCACTGCACTTTTCAATCTCTGTTTGTTTGTTCAGCTTTTATGTAGATGAGATTTTTGTTCGAAGGTCATTTGAGCGAACAATAGAAAAAGTTTTTTACAGACATAAAAGTAGTAATTGTAGTTTACTTGTAGTCGTATAATACATAACGTTCCATTTCTAGACCTTATGAGAATGAAAGATGTTTTATTTTGAAAATATAATAAGGGTACCATCTATGTTCCAGAAGAAGAAAAGTTAGGCCAGAACGTCACATGACAATGCTCCTCATTTCAGTGCAAAACTTAATAAAAATCCAAGGTCTTGAACAATGACATTCCTTCATCTTTGCAAATAATTTAGAATGCAGCCCAAAGAACATCAAAGAAACGATCATCTTGGAAATCTGAGAAAGACGTACTGAAATGGTGAATCATCCCAAACAAAGATTGCCGAGAAATGAAGACGGTATGAAAGCAATATACCTTTGCTTTGAAAGTCTCTGAGAGGTCGTAAGAAAAGCTCAGTACCCTCGAGGCGGCTGCAGCTTTCGTCTGTCCGACTACTGCATCTCCGGGGACAACGGAGCGGAGTCGAGAAAGACTATCAGCGCGCACGAAAGAAGGCGGCGCGAGAGAAGGGCTCCGTCGTGAGGGAAGCGGCGGGAGGAAGCGCGGGGTATGAGACGGTGGTGGTGGTGGTGGTGGAGATTCTGTTCGTGGTGGAATTACTGGAGTAGGGGTGGTGTTGGTGTTAGTTTGGAGAGTGGTGTGGGTCTTGTGTTAGATAGATAGATACTTATTATTCTGCAGATAGGTATATACAACCTGGTAGCAGAACTCTACAATTAACATATTAATAATATTAACTTTAAATTACTTAACAACGTAACTTTAAATCATTTAAATACATAATAATAATAATAATAATAATAATAATAATAATAATAATATGCTAACAATAATAGCATTAACAACATTTTATGGTTGACCTGCACAGTTTTTTTTAAACTACTAAATACAAGATTGCACGACTTTTTAATTACACTTCACTTCACTTTCACTTCACTTCACTTCACAACATTTGAAATTCACTTCTCTTTCTACTTCTATATTGCACTACACTGCACTACACGTCACCACACTTGAATACAATACTACTTTGAATATAATTATATATTTAGAACAGGAACGCATTTAATAGTAATTAACACAATAATGTTAGTGTGAATAGTAGTGACAGTGGAAAGCGGGAGTGGGAGGTGGGAGTTAGCAGCTGAATGTTCAAGGAGACAAGGGTTGCGGCGGCGGGGTGGTGGTGGTGGTGGTGGTGGTGGCGGAAGAGGAAGAGGAAGAGGGAGAGGTCGGCGAAGCGGTGGCCAGTTGAATGAGGACGAGGACTGTGAGGCAGAGGTGCGTGGGCGGGTTCGCAGGCGAGGGGCAGTGAGGTCGGTAGAAGCGCCAGAAGTGGGAGAAAGTGGATGGAAGTAGAACCCTGGCCCGCGGAGAGGCATAGGCAATGGGGGTAATGATATGGTCAGTGTCGGCCAGAAGGGGGAGGGCAGCTGGGGCCAATTGCCTCAGGCATTAACTTAAGTGGGGTGCAGATTTTTTTCATTGAAAAGAATGAAAAAATGTATTCATATCTAGACCAAATTGAACGCTATAAATTATTACTGGTGCATGGGGAAATGAATTCTGTTTATGAATTAGGGGGAGTATTTTGTTTGTAATGAGGGGCCTCCGAGGATCCACTGCCCCGGGCCCCTGGTTATGGTTGGCGGTGTGCGCGGTGGCGTGGGTTGCGGCGCTGGTGAAAGAGTGGTTGGTTACGGTATGATCGATGACGTGACGTTCGCGTTGTCAGTGGTGTGGATGATAGTGTGACGTCATACGGGTGTAATCAGTACACGAGAGTGGGTTGTAATAACAGCAGGTTTATTCACAATTTAGACCGTAGTCACAAATAACCAATGCACTGTATACAATTAACTAACTAAATAGACCCCACTGCTAGGAGAGATATTTACAACGGCTACCACACTGCAACACACTGCCCAATGTTTCGCCGTGCGTAGTACCGCCTGCCCTAAGACCGACTACATGTCTCACTAGTCACGACAATAACTGCCGGCTCCTTGTGCCGTGTGCACTTTCGCACCTCTCACGGACGACCTACGATGCCGCTGCTGCCAGGACCAAGAAGGAAGGGCTATTGTTCTCACGGCCCTTAAATAGCCCTTGCGACGCTGCCCGCCCTCCATTGCCTCCGCCCTAGGATGTGCACGCCCGTCAGAAAAAACCCGTGCGTCGTAGCTTCTGCCTTTGTCTACGCATCCGTCCATTGCAGGTATGCTGTTGAGGCTCGCAGCGGGGCGGGATGGAGCTGCGCTGCCGAATCCGTGGGGCAGCAACGTCGGCGGCGTCAGTGAGCGGTAGCAGACTAAAGAATTCTTTACTCTATGGCGGTGGCGCCAGCTGGAAAGAGGCAGCGAGTGGGTGGGAGAAGGGGCGTGGCGAGTAGGGGTGGTGAAGAGGGAGGATGGGTGGGAAGGGGGTGGGGGTGAGCTTCGTCGAAGTCAGGATTCGGCGGAGCCGCTTCTCATAACGCGCAGAGGGAAATTTAATATCGCGGGAGAACAAGCGGAGGCGAGACGGCGGTAACAATCGCCAGGTGGAAGTGGCGCAAGCGGCTCACAGGTTAATATTAATGAGAAAGCACTGTCTTACAAGAGGTGCCACCGGCTTTCGAGATCATGTCGGCTTTGTCGACTCAGTCGCTGCTTTGCCACCCCTTCTACTTCCTCCGACGCGCCTGCCTAGCGATGATGAAAATATAACAAAAATTCGTTCAACGTTATTGCGTAAACAGTACGAAAAGTTAATTTTGACTTTAATAAAATAAATGACTTGTAATACAATAAATATAATAATAAATAAATAAATATAATAATAAATAAATAAATATAATAATAAATAAATAAATATAATAATAAATAAAATCAATGACTTAATAAAATAAAGACATTTTTAAAGCAGTATGCCAAAGACACACTCGTACGAGTTGGCTATATTCTGTTTAGTTTTTTACGCCCACACCGGCAATGGTGGCTCAGGGCATCAACTGATGTCACTGCAGTGCCTTTCACCGGGAGGTCCTAAGTTCGAGTCCCGACGGTGGCAGGATTTTCGCTTCACCCTAGCTTGTCAGCTAGGTCGAATTCAGTCGCAGTCTGGTGGAGAATTTTAGCGGCCGGCTGCTCTGATCGGTAGTTTTCCGTGGTTTCTTCGATCAAGCACCAGGCGAGTGCCGGAGCAGTATCCTAGCAAACGGTCCACGGACCGCGCGCGATATTTCTTTCCTTTTTTTATTTTTTGCAGTACAGTACATGATGCCTTAAAATCATTTTCAAAGTTTTCTCACTAATAACTGCATATGTTCGGATCAAAGTTTTCCCTTTAGAACAAAGTATAAATGACGTAGTTTAATTTTTATTCATCCCTGAATTTTCTAAAGTAGCAAAAGTTCAAAATATGTTCGGAGTTTTCCTGCAATACTGAACATAGATATATTTCTTAAAAATACCGGTTGTTCTTCGAAAACCATAAAGATAGTTTCACGGCGTTCTTCACTTATTCTCCAAGACTAAATAGAGGTTTAGGAATTCTTGAACAATACAGTCACTATTCACTGTGAAAACAGAGTTAAACATGTTATTTACCAATATTTCAATTAGATTTGCAAAAACGTTTGTGGTGGACTACAGCAGGAAATCCTGTAATTCATGTAATATATGAAACGTAATGCATCACAAATTGTAGTCATTTGACGTTTTTGGTAAAAGGACTCATGAATCAGACGATTTCTGGAAATTACATGAATGTACACTCACTAATCTTTGCTGTAATAGGTATCTTCACTTCGCGTAACACGCATGCTTGCTCCCACTAAGAAACGTGGACTGCTTTTGATAGATTCATTGCAACTCTCACATCGAAACAACCAAGGGCAACTGTATATAGTTGGTCTTTCGAATGGTGTAATGTCGGTAGATAAGCGTTCATTCTATTAATTTTATGATATTAAAATGTATGGTCATCTCGGTTAAAACTGACATAATAGCAAAAATAATAGCAATTGGTAAAGACATATGGGGCCCTTTACCTTTTATTCAAAGCAAACATCATGGTATTTTATTAATTAGAAAGTTTACATATATTTCTAACCATAAATCATTAGCGTTAAATATATAGATATTTTGCTGTATAGTACACATTTGTATTAATAGTTTTTGCGGATCCTTCTCCAGAATTCATACTTTCTCGACACTAGATTTTACATTGGTTACTCTCAGAATATCGCAGTTTAGTTAGTATACTAAAGTACATTGTACACTATTCTATTCATATTGTATTGCTACAGAATAAAGAACAAGATCCTGTGCCTTAAATATTTACGTCATTTGTATTGGTGATCCTGGGATGAACTATTTTTTCCTGAATGTTGTAATATTTTTTACATTCACTATATCCCATGTGAAGGCTTCACTCTATCTATGGGATTATTTGGAATGCGCCCAGTTTGGGCCCAGTGACTGTAATTCACCATAACAAAAAGTTCTCTGTATCAAGTCTACAGTAAAATTAAAATATCCTTTCTTCCTAACATTGATGTTTTAATAACAATAATAAAAATTATATTTCTTCAGAATGACTTTTTTCTATAGTTGAATGAATGACAATAGTAAAAAAAAACCTTGACTATACTAAAAAAGAACAAATTTGTCTGCAATGAGGACCCTGAGTACAAAAAGGAGGGAAAAACATCAAATAGAACTAAACAAGAGACAGAAAATTGAAAGTAATTAAACAAAATTAAGTAAAATTAACGGTAATAATACAATTATGTGATGTTTTCTCTCTGTTTCCTTTACTCATTCTAGAAATTATATACATTGAAAAGAAAATTTAATTCGTAAGGGTACAATCCATTCTCTATTAAATAATAACCATTTTACTATTTTTTCTTAAACATAATATTATTTAACTTTTCACTATTTTGTAATTCAATTAGTAATTTATTAAAAATTCTCAAAGATGTAATGGCACTTTTTTCACGCATATTCTACCAACACTCGATAATAATTGATTTTTATTTCTAGTTTTAATTTCGAACATGGTTGTTTTTTTATGAAAGTGGCGAAGTTACATCCGTAGTTCAGACACAAACGACCCACACACACCTAAAACCCCCGGGGACACACTGCTAGGTTTACGACGGCGATAGCGGCGCTGAATACTGCTCGAGTGCGAACGGGTGAGGCGGCGACTGACCCGCGCGCGCTAAGGCGCAGGCGCGAGCACGCCGCAGCCACGTGACGTCACCGCATAACACCTCGCGAGCCGGCGCTCCGACTGACACTCTGGATTGGCAGTCCAGCCCACGCCCCATTGTAACCGCAACGAAAGCTCGTATCACATTTCAAACCGTTGGTTTGGTTCAGTGCAGGTTTCTATTTTTACTATGTACAAAAAAAATAGCAACAAACAAAAAAAAACAGGCGGTTCTAATCGTCCGATACGTGTTTAAACAAACTTCGCATAAAGTTTTGTAATATTAGTTATAAACAATATGTAGATTAGTAAGATAGGATCAAATGATATCGTTTTTACCTAATATGATTTTTTAAAACTTTTTATGGGGGTCACGGAGCTCAGAGCAAATTCGTAGTTTAAACACGCGTCGAAAATGAATGTTGATGCAGCTATCAGTGATAGTTTCTCAACACTGTGTTTCAGTGACGTTTTGAACGAACTTACATCATTTAGCTGCGACCTCCACATTCATTCAGGAAATTGTTGGGAGACTTTTCAGGCCGCTAGGTTCCAATTCCGGTGGCGGGTTAGTTAGGACCTTTGATTACTGTGTAATGGGACTTGTGTACTAAGTTAACTTCAAGACGGGATACAAGTGTTTTTGTTTCCCCGCCGAAGAAGGCATACAACGATTCTTGCTACCTAAAAATCCTACGCCATTGCCGGGATCGAACACGTCGCCTTCCCATTACGAGCGTCCTACGCTAACCACGAGACTACCGAGGACCGTCGTGATGAGCTCCGAAATATTGATAACGGTTTTAGCGGAAACGTGAAGGTTCATACACCATGTATGATCACGTTGGACATGACCTACGTATATTCTACGTTTATATAGAAAAATGTGTTCCAATGAGATATTTATCATTAGTTCATAGAAATTTCTGAGTACAATTATATTCCGTGTACTTTATGGTGCTTTTTCACAATTTAATACAGAAAATGTACAAGAAATGTGAATAAGATAATAGTACAGTCGATACTCGTTATAGTGGACCTCGGGGGACAAACGTCAGCTTCACTGTATATTCACTTCAGAGATTTGCAGTATCCAATATGCCTAAATAAAATCTTTTCGATTGATTTTCTTATATCCAGGTTCAATAAAATGTCCCAACTCGGCGACTTCAAATTTTTAATATTTCCCTTTAGTCTTAGAACATTAAGTGTATTACCGTATGCTGCGTGCAGGTTTGTCATTAACAATTTTTGCAAATCCTTCTCCGCGCTTTCCTCACTGATGATTGTACACTGTTTTTTTTTTTTCTAGGGCTTTTATCCAGCCGGTTCCCTTTTTGGTCCCGATGGGAAGCATATTCGACCATACACTAGACCAACACACTTGCGGGCTCCTCTTATCTGGGATCAGCAGAACGCGAGGCCCTCCGCGACAACACATACAAAGTCAAGGGACAATCAACCATGCCCAAGGCGGGACTCGAACCCTCGACCCTTCGGACCGAAGCACTGAGTCGGTATTCGTTCTTAACCACCTGGGCCATCCAGGTCGGCTTCTGCATTGTACACATTCAAAATACCTTAGTCGTGTAATCGTTTTACCCTTGAATGACACATACTGGGAGACGTGGCTTACGTCATTGCAGAGCCCGGAGATTCTAGACTCGAATTCCGACGACAGCAAGATTTTCGACATGAGCTAAATAGTTAGGTCGAGTTCAGTCACCGTCCGGAGTAGAAGTCTAACGATCGCCTGTTCTGATCGGTAGTTTTCCCTGATTTCTCCAATCAATACCAGGCGAATGCCGGAGCGGTAACCTAATAAACGGGCCGCGGACGGCGCACGACCTTTCTTTTCAATTCCATGCCCTATCCTTCACCCCTTGCATACACTCATAGATAGGCGCCGGATCTCACCATCCAGCGGAGGAAGATCACCACTTCTCAAGGAAAAAATCACTCACTACACTTACGGGAATGACCTTAGCTGTTGACGCGCACGGAATCACCAAATAATTGAATGACACTTGCATTATTAATTATTTTTAATCCTATTGATCGTACTCAGACTTTTTTCTTATGACCAAGTTTCCACACCGCAATCTGATTTACCGATTTTCAACTCAAAAGTTTCTAATCTGTCAGATTTCTGTGTGAGATATATTGCCGTTCATCCGTCCGTCGATTCGTCCGTCCGTCCATTCATCCGTCCGTCCGTCCGTCCGTCCGTCCGTCCGTCCGTCCGTTCATTCGTTCATTCGTCGATCCGTTCATCCACTCATACAGACTTTCGAATACAAAATTAGTACAAAATTAGTTCAAAATTATTCCTCCTCTCCACCGGCATCAATCTTCACCTTCTTTGGAAAAAGGCTAACAGATCTTAATTCTGACATGTGAGCATAGTTGCAGCTGACAAGAACTTTAAACGCGGAATATTTGAGATGGTATTGTGGGGCGCTTCCAAGTATAGTGTAGAGAGGAACAGTAACTTGTGGTGATACAGCTGCACATATCTTCTTGCATGATTTGTCTCTCTTGCAGTTTTCAAAAATTCAGAGCGTTCAACGAAAATGAAACCAGTGCTGTATATTAGTGATTATTTAAATTCGTAATTAATTAGAATTTCAAGACTTGAATATTCTATAAAAATCCACAAAAATAGCGTTATGATCGTGACAGAGCGTATTTTCCATTCCGAGAACCAAGTACGGTGCAAAGAAGTAAACTTGGCATCACACAAAACTAGTACTAATACTTTATCTTTCCATCTACGAATAATCATGGCACGTGAAATTTATTTTTTTCACCGCTGTGTCATCTTTGACGTGGAATTACCACCTTACGTCTGTTTATGAACCTGGCGCTGACTCTTTCGTCTGCCGTCGCTGTACCCTTCTTCGCGACTGTCAGCGTAACCCCACCTCATCCTCCAGCTGCTAGTCGCTCTCCATTTGCCTCTCCTTCGTGCGTTTCTGGTCGCTGCTCCCCCGCGCCCTCTTCCGGCCGGTGAGGTTTCTCTGTGACGGAGTGGAGGGGGGCGGAGACGAGGCGAAGACGATGCGAGCTGCGGTGATCTGTCGATTCTGATTGCGACGAGCACAGTTCATTTGGTCTCCCGGGAGGCAGGGCAGATATTGGATGGGCGCGTCGTATAATTGCAGATTGTCTCGCAAATTGTCTTGAGAATATTTGTCTCCCTCCTTCCCTTCCTAAAGAGGATCCAGTTGCTTGTGCATATAGTATAAACTATATTCAAGTTAGAAGCTGTGATTTATTTCTTTTTTATTCTCTCCTTTTTTAATTTCCCTCGTGCCTTCCTTCCCTCTTTCTCCTCTCCTTTTCTCGGTTTCCTCATGTCCCTTCCATCTTCTTTTTCCGCTCCCTTCTTATTCTCTTCCTTCATTTCGTCATCGTCGTCTTACTTTTGTCACCTCCACCTCTTTCGACTTCTTCTTCATTGTTATCTCGCTCTTCTTTTTATATTGTTCTGCGTTGGACTTTTGCCTCGAAAGCACAGTTTCTGTCACTCATACCGATCTCTTTCCCCTACATTTCTGTAACTTCCTACTTTTATAATTCACCAAAACGCACTCCAACTACTACTATCTGGCTCTTGCTTTAATACACCTCTGGAAATGAGTTTGTAAGAATAATTAATTTGTTCTTTCTTTTCCTGGCCGTCAGTCTGTTAGCGTATCCAATGAAATATTATCTACGTTTCATTATGGGTGACTTCTTCAATTATTAAAAATTCTTCAGATCACTATAATTTATATAATATATTGTTACATAATTTACATTACATTTCAGGAACTTTTAAAATGTAGAGTCGCTTGAAGATCTGACACATTCATTACATAATAACAGAAACGCACAGTGAAAGTTACAATGAAAATGACTCAGCTTACGCTATGTCCCATGTGAAGAGGAAATCCTTTTCTCGCGAACGAGTTTTTGTGTACGTAAAATTAATGCATAACTTATGACAGATACTCATACTATTACGTAGTGAATAGTGTAATACAAATTTTTTCCAAATTCCTTAATTTTAATTCTAAAAAGTAGGTAGATTAATGTACTTGTGCAATGTAAGTAATTAAAGACAGAGAATTCTTTTTTTCAAGAGATACTCGAGCCACCACGTATTTACATCCCACTTATATATTTTAATTTTTTAATAATGTTTTTTACGTACATACCATTATTTATTTAAATACTTAAACTAGTACGCTAAAACAGAAACTTCATGATTGGAGGGCTTTGAGCAATAACACGAAAAATCACACCATCTACGGCAAGCTTCCCGTTATTCTTAAATGTTAAAATGCCAATTGTGGTAAGTGTTATCTTCTTACTATACACGTATATATTTTGTTCATACGTTTGTAGGGATTGAGGCAGCAACAAAATGAGACGAACTTTGAACTATATCGCGATATTAAAATTTACGATTAGTGAGAGGCTTGCCGTTGCTGGCGAAGTTTACTTTGTTCCAACCCCACCCCTTTAATTGATGAAGCCATAATGGTCCTAAACAAGTGCTTACTCACTCGAACACAGTTCATTGAAAACTCTTTGCAACCTACAGTGGGTCTAATATCTGTTCCAGTAAGTTTCTTCAAAATAAAATACAATGACCATTATTTCGGTAAAAGATGTTTTACTTTAACCCAAATATGAAATAATCTGCAGCACGAAGGCTGTAGTTTTTTGGTAAACAATGGTCTAGGAAACTGGCCTGCTATATTGAGTATGATCCGTTTCATGTTTTAGGCTTTTAATGGCGATCGTTTAAACAATACAAAAAATAATAAATATCAGAAGACCCACGTTATTAAGTGCGGCAGTTGTTTTGCTCCGTATGCTGCTGTTCCTTATCTCGATATGTTGACGAGCGAAGTAATATTTTAAAATGCATATCTTTTCTGATTATTATGTTTTAGAATAATTGTTTATATCTCCAGTATTGATAATTGAAAAAAAATCAAATTCTCTTTCTCTTAGTTATATCTGAAAAAGAATATCTTTTCTTCAGATCATCTTCACTTCCGCAATCATGTTTCTCCGGTTTATTTATTTTTTACTTGTCAAATTCATGTTTGCGTGTTTTGAGAAGAAGTGTAACTATGCCAACTTCTACAAGTGTTGTTGATAGTAATTACGCAAGTTTGCTTTCGTGGTACACAGGGTATTAGAATTACGTCATCCTCAAATCTAAAAATGGACAAGAAACATTCACAGATTGTATCGATTTCCCAAACTATTTTGGAGAATCTCAGTTTGGTTTTAAGGCATTTTAATGAAGAATGTGAGGCGAAATGAAAATGAACGTCAGTTCTCAAAATTTCTGACTACATTAATAAACATTAATACTTGAAACATCTTTGCATGTCCCACTTTTCTGCACGTTATTCGAGCAGTTGTCCGAAAACTAAAATCAAAAGTCTAATTCGTTTCCATTTCGGATGTAACTGAGGCTTCTCCAGTGCAGACTGGATTCACTTCGCTCTTCACATAATTTATATTACACCATTCAACAGTCGAATTCTGTTGAAATAAAGCCTCGCCATTCCTTTATCCTTCGAAAATATAATACCACGTCCAATTTTTGGTGTAGCGAGATGCGAGAACATTTATCTGGAGCCCTCATCCTGAAATAAACTGCAACGAAGGCAGATCTCATTACTTTATTGCGAAACGATCGTCGCTTTATTCTTGTCAGGGGCATCGTCTCCCGCAATTTCTTTTCTTTTTTTCTTTTTTTTTTGCCGGAAATTCCACGCTAAATTCTCTTTCGTGGTCTTTGAAGAGATGAGAAAATATTTCTCTTTTCGCGGCAGGTAGCAAATTTCGCCCCGCGGTGTCAGGAAAGAATGGGTAGATTAGACGTTGCGGCAACGGAAGCAGCGGAGATGCTAGAGAAAGAAGAGCAGGTAAAGGAAGAGGCATCAAAGATGGTTCAGGATAATGAAGAAAAGCTTATAAAATAGTGTATTTTCACATTTTGTATTGTGTGAAGCGAGGAAGTAAAATGAAAGCTTTTTTGGGCATTTGATGACACACTGAAAGAATACACGTTTGAATATTAGAAATAAATCCCGAGCAATACACACACACACACACACACACACACACACACACACACGTGTGTATATATATATATATATATATATATATATATATATATATATATATATATACCTACAGTAAGAGAGCAGAGTCGTCCTATGGCAAAAATGTAGCCTATTGTGGAAAATGATACTACGAGAAAAAATGTTTGAAAAACAAAATTCGACATAGTAAGGATCGTAAAGGTGACTTTTAATGTGTCATAATGTCATTTTTATTTGTGTATGAGCCAACTATGTAAAAACTTTTGTTACAATTTTCAAGGTCAAATATTATTTTTTAGACAGCCACTAGTAAAACATGGTACTTTCAGAGCATGCATCAAGTTCACTTTTTTAGCACTAGTGCTAAATGTTCGCCGATGTCCAAGAGCTCAGATAAATCTGTGAATGCAACAAAGAAAACATAATATTTAGCCAGACTGCATTAACTACTATGGACCTTACAAGTATCCTTAAGTGATTTGTATACTTGAATAAAATTAAATTAAAAGTCACTAAAGCTGATAAAAACGAGTGGTGCTACAAATGCACAAACAATGTCGCATTATTTCTAACTAGAGAAAATCGGCCGAACGGCTTAGGCGTTAGCGTTGACCACAGATGGACACACAGACGTTTTGCCGTCAGTCGATTTGTCGGTATCAAGGACCCACAAAACGTGGATTCTGGCTACATTCAGTGTTAGAGGATTCCCCTCCCCCTAAATTCATTACCAGAGCTCGGCAATAAGTTTTTTCTGCCGAAAACTCACCGTTTTCCAACGCACGATTACTTAACTTTCTCTTCTTACGAGATACCTTCGTAAGGGCGAGAAAGTAAAATTAGAGTACGACACGTGATAAATGTGATTTTATTCTTCTCCTACGATTTCGCCACATAACTCACCGATCTCCTTTCGTAACTTTCCTACTTGCAAAATAAAAGATCCCCACTCATATCATAAATATTACATAGTTCTTATGAGACGTAAAACCAGGCGTGTCCGTAAAGAAATATGAAATTCTGCTTTTATTTGTATTTTTCGACGTTTCATCAAAGTCTTCTTGCATACCTGTGTTCATCGATCTGCTTAGTGGAAGTTTTTCTATCTGAATAGAAACAAAGCAAACTTTTCTCATGTATTGGCTTCCTGAAAGAGATTATTTTCCAAATGGTTGCAAATCGACATTTGTACAAAAATGATATTCGCACATTCACATGTTGTTCTTTATCTACCCAGATGTTTCTCTTTTGAGGATCCTCGGGGATGCTACTCATGCCTCTCTTGCTTCAGACTTGGCCACAGATGCCAGCTTATTTTCTTATATCGCCTGCCTTTCTTGTCTGTTGGGGGCCTTAGTTCCTGCAACCTCATCTTAAGACTTGGAATGTTACAGCGTTTGCCCATCTGTCCTGTCGAGGTCTCCACAACTCCTCGACATGCCCTTCACAACTACTCTTCAGCGTTACCATTTCTGAGAAAAGAGGATTAAACCCAGACCACAAAAAGAGGAATTTGTTGTAGATATAGCAGATTCACAGACACATTTTCTTGGAATTTGCTGTTTTCCAAACTTTTATTCAACTGTTTCTTTGTTTGTCTTAACCTCAATATCGTGCTCCCAAGAAAAATAACTCGTAACTGGACCTGCTATTGTTTGTGTGCAAAATAATTGGCAGACGAGTAGGTGCTAGTAGCTTAATGTAGGGTCCACGCCTGAACTTTCAATTTGTATCAGTAGTGATACAAACCGTTCTGTTAAGTTCAGACATTTCCAGTAACCGCTGTACAAGTGTGCGCAAGTATAGTGACTTAATACATTACCATATGGTTGGCATACCCACTTATCGAAAATAAAAAAAAAGAATATTTCAGAATTTTGTACTAATTTTGAACTAATTTATACCCAAAATTAAAAATTTTGAACGATGTAGAACATCAAAATTAAAAATTTTGAACGATGTAGAACATCAAAATAACGTATAAGAGTGGGTACGCAAACTTAACGTTAAGTTAGCGTACTCACACAAGAAAAACTCAGGAAATCAAAAAACTAAAAATATCACAGTTTTGTACTAATTTTGAACTAATTCGCGCACCCACTCTTATGCATTTTTTATTTCGATGTTGTGCATCGGTTCAAAATTTTTAATTTGGGTATAACTTAGTTGTGACGTTGTGGGTTGGACAAATCACGGATAAGATGGCTTGATCAGTTTATTTACACGTATATACATAAGTACCGTATCATTTACTACGGAAACATTTGCTCCCCGTTAGCATCTGTTAACTACCGAATGCACCGTTCACCAGACGCTCATACCAAGGTTACGGCCTCCCACGCACACTGGCGTCTCGCGAAGTCTCGCGACAAAAGTGTGTGGAACAATGCTGACCCTTTTCAGGGTCCACCCGCCATTATAGCCTCTCCGTGACCGCGTCGCCACCCCCCGTGGTCTTGCGACACATCTAGCGAAAGTGTGACACGCACCCTCTGGAACTGCACCCTTGAGCTCGGCCTCCCTCGCTTCCTACCCTTTGTGATGCAATCTTTACGTGTCCACTCTAAAAGTGTCCACGATACCCGCTGTGCACCACGCGGACGCTACACCTCTTCCTTTCTCCTCCTCTTAACGTTCATGGTCTGTTACGTTCCAGCCTAGATTCGATTGATTGATTGTTTAGTGATTTCGGGCATGTCAACGGCTGTGGTCATTGGTGCCGTAAGTGTAGTGCGTGTTTTTGCTCAGGAGGTTATGGTGGTGGCCTTCCCCCGCTGGATGGTGAGATCCGGCGCCGACCTACCGTCGGCTAACGGAGTTTTCCTCAACCACGTATCTCCCACCAGATGAGCACCGCCCCCACTGGGACAAGTTCTAAGTCCCCGACCGGTCTCCCGGCATGTGTGGTAGGGTAGTGTATGTTGGTGTAAGTGTGTGAAAGGAGTGAGGATAAGTACAACGAAGTGGAAGGAAAGATCGCGCGAGGTCCGTGGCCCATTTGTTAAGGTACTGCTCCGGCATTCGCCTGGTGTTGATCGGAGAAACCACGGAAAACTACCGATCAGAGCAGCCGGCCGCTAGAATTCTCCTCCAGACTGTTGTATACCAAATCAAAAAGTAAGACAATCTGTAACACAACAATTTTATTTATCCTACAACCTTCAAAGAATAACCATATACAAGCTTGCCAGGGTCTAGAATCACAGGAAGAATGTTCATTAGCCGATTCGTTATAACAGTGGTACAGTCCAAGTTCCAATAATCACAGTCCTAACACGAAGCACGTTACTACAGTTTTCTTCCAGTCTTGACAGCTACGAATCTAAGTTCGGAGTGTCCGAGGCCTCCGGCGCTGCGGCCCTCCTTTCGGTGTCCCCCTCCCCGCCGGGGAGGGGTAGCTGCTCTGCCCCTTCCTGATCCCGGTCGCCGGGTGGCGACGGGGCGCGCTCGCTGCTCCCTCTATCGGCGGTGCGGGTACTTCCTGGCCCACAACACCGCCGACGGCATTTCTGTAGCGTCTGTTCATACAGACACTACACAGACAGCGACTGAATTCGACCTAGCTGAGAAGCTAGGGTAAAAAATCCTACCGCCGTCAGTACTCAACATCAGTTGAGGCACTGAGCCATCGCTCCGGTCCTCGCTTCCATTTTGCCGGAGACTTCCTGCACCTGACGTTTCCGCCTGCTTTCCCAGACCCATTTTTATTATTATGTTCCCCGCCCTGTTCTTCACCATCCCCCATGCTCTCCGTCCGTCGTGCATATCGTCCCTCACGCTCCCCGTACTCCCTGGGTTTCGCTTGCACGTTTCTTTTCTGTTCCACGTACCGTTTCCCTCGTCCCTTTCCGCAATGTGCCCAATTTCCCGCTCTTCTCGTTCCCCACACTTCCGGTCCTCCCGAGGATATACCCTACGTCTTCCCCTCATCCCCGACTGCACTCACACTACGCTCCCCCCCATCCCCATACCCTACGTCTTCCCCTCATCCCCGACTGCACTCACACTACGCTCCCCCCATCCCCATACCCTACGTCTTCCCCTCATCCCCGACTGCACTCACACTACGCTCCCCCCCATCCCCATACCCTACGTCTTCCCCTCATCCCCGACTGCGCTCACACTACGCTCCCCCCCATCCCCATACCCTACGTCTTCCTCTCATCCCCGACTGCGCTCACACTACGCCCCCCCCATCCCCGACTGCTGTCTGCGCTTGCTTGCTGCTTCATGTGTCTTCGTCTCGCGGTCCCCACCCCCCTTTCAGCTCCACTGCCCCCTTCCCGCCTCGCGTGTTCCCGTCCCAGCCCCGTCGAAAAAATGAGATCTCCGCTGCGCCCTCTGGAAAGATTGAGTGCCGTCTGTCTACGAGCCCCTTCCGCTGCGCTGATGCTTATTTGCGACGAGATGAGATGGGACATCGCGACTCTTGAGCAGAATTCGTCTTCGATGCAACGTCTGATATTTGATTCCTTGATTCAAGTATATACGACGATGATAATCAGAAGGAAATAATAAACTGTGTTTCTTTTGGATCGCTTTCTTGGGTGTGTTGTAATTTTTTTTTTCTTGGTGTTGAACAAGAAGTTTATCATTGATACATATAGTATACATGGCGTTATCATTATCAATGAAGGTAAAACGTCTCATATATTGCATTACTTATGTCTTTGCTTAGGGTTTATCTACTCAAATGATGACGATAAAATCAAAAGCAGCATTTAATATAAAATAAATATTCATGTCAAGACTTCAGAAATATATACTTTTTTCAAATTCAAGCGTTACTGATACTATTTATAGTCAAAACATGAACTTTAAATGATGAGGTCGGAAGCTATTAGTGTCCCAACGCTGATATTTTACAGCGCTTTACATAGAATAATGCACCTAATTCTGGCAGATTGTACTCTCTGCGGGTGCCTGGCTCCTCGGAGAGAGCCGGGCCGCTTTCCTTTCCCGTCTCTCTCTCGCTCGCAGGCCCCCGGGGGGCGTCGTAAGCGCTTTGGGCGGCGCGTCCTCTTTGGCCCTCCTTTGAAGGCGCGGCAGCCGGCCCGGCCAGCGGCCTCGCGGCACGGCGGGGCGCGGCACGGCGCACAAAGCGGCTAACAAGCTGCACTGTGATTCGCAACGCCCTCCGTAATACACAAGGCACTCGGCTGCAAATACTCAGGACGAGTCACATTTCTAGGAACATTGTTTGCTTGGACCTTAGAGTAATGTTTCCTTTTTGGCAAGTGGATCTTTTGGGATTGGCAATATGTTTGTACACGTATTTGCAGTACTTTTGATTTCTACGTTTTCCAAGTTCAATAAGTCATTTTGAAAGGAACGTTATTTTGTTTTATTTTATAATTCATCGCAGATCTTTTGGTTGTGACAATCAATTTATTTCAATAGTTTTCTGTATGTTAATGTTAAAATATTTTCGGTTTTTGACGTTTGGCAAGGGCATATGTTTTGATTTTTTTCTGTAGTTGTAGTCCTTTCTGCATGAATGCAGACGTCTGCGTGAATATTTTGAAGAACTATAATATTCATTTTGTTCTGAGTGAAAGGTTAGCAGATATACTTAATTATTTAATTTAAACGATAGCTTCGTAGGGAAATATTGTGTGGTAGAATTGAGTGAAGAAAGCCAATTATTTGATGGTTGGCGTTTTGAGACGAGTGATCAATAAAAACTACTGTTTTAACTCGTGTATAGAAGCTATTTTTAAATATTTTCAATTTTGTAAAAATGTGTTATTTTTTTACCACCCTGTAAAAGGTGTTCCAATGTAAGCGAAGGACAAATTACTGATTTAAAAATAAATATTTATATTTTAATTTTAATAGAAGATTTGGATTTGTAAATGAATAATTGAAGGATTTAGTATTTATTTACTCAAAAAGTAGTAAAAAAACGGTATGTGACGTATGGGGGGAGGTCATTCTGCGCACGCTTTCTTGAATTCCATAATCTCTTCCTAACAGTTTAACTATAAATAGTTGAAAGATGAAAAAGGTTTTTAAAAATTAATAATAATAATAATAATAATAAAAATAAAATTTGAAAAGTTCGACATTAACAATAATTGAAAAACTAGACATTTTCTTTTCGGAGCTATAGAAATCTTATTTGCAACGATAAACGAACTGAGATTTGATTTTTTTTTACATTGCTAACAAAATAGTACCCCACCCTCAGCTCTACTACTACTACAAGCAAAAGGAGAGATCAAGAAAACGTGCGGATAGTGGAGCTATATTTATGTTCAGAAACAAATCAGAGGCTACGTCAGTATCTGATCAGGTGATTAGGGAAACTGGACAAAATCCTGAGTGAGTTGGGGGTCATTGACCCTGAAGCTGGAGTACATTACTTGTTACAGGCATATTAAATATTTTTTTAATTATACAATACAAATGTAACCTAATTCATTATATCGTTGTTTTGTTAAAATAAACATTATTTTTGTTTTTGATGTTCAGTATATTCTCTAATTGTATAGAAACAGAGACTACACTGATCATCAAAAAGTTAATATTTGTTTCACTAGCTGTGTTCAAGGGCTGCCAGCGAAAACAAGAGACCTGGGAACGAAGATGCATTATTTTAAATACCTCCCCTCGCTACAAAGACACAGAATTCTTATCTCCTTGCAACAGAAATAAATTTTAGAGGATAGATTTTTTGTTTTCTTGTATTAATTTTCAAAAAGGGGTTCGAATTAAATATCGATGGCACACAAGAAACGTGACAGGTCAGAAAAATGCAATTTTGAGTTAGACGTTAAAACGTTCCTCTCACCACGTATTTGTATCTAGGAAAATGTCATAACTCTATCCATAAAATTGGAAGCGAGATGGGGGTAATGCCGCTTTGCCATTGGAAGAAATATGAACGGATGTTATCTTGAATAATGTCACAATTTCATTTGAGGTCGGATAGCTGCAGAGGAAACATCGCGCTGTGTCGAGAAAAACATATCTGTAGGTGTGGAAATATTATTTTAGTGTATTATCAAGAAAAGTGTCATATTTGTAATTACTAATGCATATGACTAATGTATCTAGATAAAATTAACATACAGTCCTAGTATTATTTTCAAGAAAAGTGTAATATGTTGAAGAAGGGTTGATTTTAAATGGGTTGAATATGTCTGACGCTGAACTATCCACGTATTCCTAAATCTTGTATTATAATAACTTTTTCTATATCGTAAGAATAATCAACTTTCAATAAGACACAATGAAACTCACTCTTAAAAGAATAACAAATCTTGAAATGGCTCTCCTAAAATATTATGTATATTCATTTGTATCACTTTTCTTGTGTGTCATCGATACACAAGGGGACAATGTACTCCCGATCTTCTACTTCCTCTTGGCGTCTCTGGCTGCGTGAACTATATGAACTTTCAAAGCTATAAATACTGATGATAAGGCTAATTTCTGTAAACATTATTTGCTTTTTCTGTATAGTAACGATCTCTGTCTTGAGATTGTACGTATACGTGTTTTGCAAAATATTGGATATCAAAGCGTTCTAGCGCAATATTTTATTTCTAAAGGAACATTGTACCTAAATGCCCCACTACAATAACACACTGTTAGTGTTTGTGTATGCAAAATATTGAAATGGTTGAAAGAAAATGTCGATATTCCATGCTAAAAAATTTAGAAAGGAATTTTAAGGTATTTTTACTTTTATTTAAGCATATGTCTCGCAAATGGCAATTGACCTCGGCACTATTAGATATCGGGGTTCCTAGTCGGTCACCCAACTAGGAATCCGTTATGTCTCGAATTCGCTTAACCTTCGTGATTTCACGTCGATAACGAATTCGGATAGTGACGCCCGTTTCGCGGTCGTGGCCTTTCAGTAGAACCGTCCCAACATTCGCCTGGACGACCGAGGAAACGACGAAAACCCCGGTCTGGATAGCCGGCGCGGGGACTGAACGCGAGCCTCCTTTCAGCGCGTTACGCCCTGAGCCACCACACCCAGTAATTTGAAGGTACATTTTATAAATAATATTACATACCTTCTGAGGCTTGTTGACAGTAAAATTATCAATGTCCCACATGCAGAACGTGTAATTAGCGAAAAAAAAGGTTATAAGTTTTCTCGTCAATACTGATATACTGCAGCCAGTCAGGATTAGGCAGCATTGAGCTCTAAGCTATTTTATATTGTATTTTGCGATCTCCATACAGTACGAATTTTTGAAATTTATTGGACAATTTATGCTTTCAAATAACATTCTGAATATGTCGCAATCACCTACCTAGTTAAAAGAGAACTTTTTTAATTAAATTGAATTTGCCTTTTTGCCTTAATAAATTACTAATATAAATCGAGAGATTTCACAAACAATTACATAGGGATATCATAACCTTTACGCCAAAACTAGAATATAATTGCATTAAAAAACTAAACAGTAGGATTTAAAAGGTATTTTAACTTCTATTCTCTCATTTGTTGAAACTGCATCTGATTTTATTACATAGGTGTCTAAGAATAAATGTTACAAACTTCAATGGCATGTTGAATAATCACTTTCTATCATTGATCATCTAGTGGGAAATTACATATAACTGTGTTTTATACATATGTACACTAATATTCGCCATCCAACCCTTATATATAGGTGTTTGGTAACTTCATGAAATTCCGTAACGGCATTAGAACATGACCTCCTGAACATCTGTGCATACGCATCAGGGTAACATTTCACGTATGTAGTGTCTGCTTTACACGTTGCCTGCAAACGTGCCAATTGAGGTTGAGAGTAAGTGGCAAATAGTGATTGACGCCTAGTTGCAAGTGACTGGCAAGACCTTCGCCACACCGAGAGTGGTAGCTCAGTGTATCAACTGATGTCACTGCAGCGCCTCTGACCGGGAGGTCCTAGGTTCGATTCCTGACGGCGGTAGCATTTTCGACACTAGCTTTTCAGCTAGGTCGAATTCAGTCGCTGCCTGGAGGAGAATTCTAGCGGCCGGCTGCTCTGATGGGTAGTTTTCCGTGGTTTCTCCGATCAACACCAGGCGAATGCCGGAGCAGTACCCTACAAAACAGGCAACGGACCGCGCACGTTCTGTCCTTCCCCTTCCTTGTCCTATCCTCTCCCCTTACACACTCACTTACACTAACATGCACTACACTACCACATATTCCGAGAGACCGGTCGGGATCTTAGAGCTTGTTCCGGTTGGGGCGGTTCCCCGCTGGTGGGAGAGTCCTGGATAGGGGGAAACCCCACTAGCCGACGGTAGGTCGGTGCCGAATCTCGCCATCCAGCGAGGGGAAAATCATCGCCATCTCCCGAGAAGTAACAAGCACTACACTAACGGGACTAATGACCAAAGCAGTTGACGCGCCCGGAAACACGAAAAAACCAGTCATTCAATCAAACCTTCGCGACGGCCGCTGGTGATGCCAGACGAATATTTTCTTTACTAGTACCCTCACGCGCTCCCCAACCCCTTTCGAAACTAGCGACCTCTGTATTCTGCAGCTGGCAACTCGCACTGACCAAGACGTTTATACTAGTGTACAGGAGCACGGTGATCCGCGTGGTCAATGTAAATTTATTATTTTAATTATAACAGAACGACTGGGAAGCAGAAAGACATTCCGAATGAGGAAGAACAAACTACCAAGTTTGTCCCGTTAAACAGGGAATCGAAAATTTTGAGATCTATTAATCGAGTATCATAACCGATTCAAACTACTGAGAATCATTTTCATGTAACTCCTTTAAAATACTTACGAATGCTCACATCGTTCTATTTTTCATCTGCTGTCGAACTCGCTTCCTTTCTTTTTCCTTCTCTTCTCTTCCTGCATCTGCAAAAGCTCTTTGCATATAACTGAAGTCATCAAATGCAAAATGGAATCTTTGAAAAATTCCATAACAGTAACTTGTGTAAATGTACGAGTACAATTAAACGTCATTGATTTTAGATTAGGCATTAAATTTAATTTACAGGTACATTAATCTCACTTTAATGTACAAGATACATTAAATTTCATGTACAGCCGTACTTTAAATCTATATGAAATTTAATGTAGTTTCTGACTACTGTATTCGTGTTCTATACAGATATACTACTGTATTCGATAAGACAATGGACCTACCAGCCTACTTGACTTCTGCTGTTGCTTGCACGCCGAATACTATCAGCAGCATGTCGCAAAGAGCAGACATAAGCTAAGAACAACAAGGAAAAATTCATCTTGCGTACCATAACCAATGTCTAGGCGCTGGCAAATCCGTAACTCGCACATCACTCTTGGCAACGCGTAAACCTGAACTTAAACTTAGTTATAAGAAATGTCCCACTACATGTCCATTGCAAAGTAGTGGTGCTAAAACTGCACATTCTTTCTCCCTCATATTTTCACGCAAAATTTCGCGAAAAGTACTAAAATTTTTGAAAAGTTGTACATGTCTCACTTATTTTAAAACCTATGTTTAAGGAACATATTTCATTAAGTGTAAATTCTATCTCTAGTATTTGAGTTCTAGGAAAACCGAAAAAATTAAAAATTCTGGTACTTTTCGAAAAATCACGGCTTTTAACGAACATGAGACCAGCATCATTCGCTTAAACGTTGTACACACTATCCATTAACAAAACTAAACGAAAACAATAGAAACGTTTTTCTAATTTTTAAAATGTCCCAAGGGCTTCAAGTAAAGTACCCTCCAAAATTGAAATATTGATTTGAAATCCCAGGACTCGCGACACCAGTCAAATTGATCGGGGAATATCAACTTTGGAGAAAATCGGCTGAACAGTTTAGCCGCTAGCGTTGCTCGCAGACGGACGGACAGTTTTGCCGTTATTTGATTTTTCACTATCAAGGACTCACAAAACATGGAATATGGCTAAACTACGTCTTAGAGGATTTTTTCTTAATTCAGCAACTGGATTTATCCACTTTTTCGTTACCAAGGCCCTGTATAAGAGTTTCTCTGCCGAAAATTAGCCATTTTTTCACCCAGCATTACATAACTTTCTCCCTACTCTGTAGGGAGGAAATAAAAATGAGAGTATATGATCTCTCTACAAGTCCTAGACGTTTATAACATTTATTCTGAGACACCTGAACAAAAAAGGTTGATCCTTGGAATGACTTTTTTAGTCAATACATGATACTATATTTTCATTTGATAATTCAGTGCACATTTCCTTAATGATTGGACTAACTAGAGTGTCAGAATTCGTTTAAAGTTCACCCAGTTTTAAATATGTTTTGAAAAATAGTTTTCTTTTCTTTCAATTAAATAAGCCATCTTTACGGGAATAGTTGTATGAATTCGTCGTGAGAATAAACAATGCAGTTATCTAATCTGTCGTATTTTCTTTTACAGGTCCTATTCTAGTTCACTAGAGTGTTTTCCAAGACTACCTGAAGTGATCATGCGCGTGATATATTGGTGGAATATAATAATATTACAGTTCTGTACTTCAATTATTTAATTTGAACGTCACACTAATTTAAAACTAAATCAACAAATTTATTAATACAACAGTATTTTCCTACGATACAATTTTTTTCACAAATTTCACTGTTTAAACAAATCTATATATTAAATAAAATATGGAGAACAGATTCTTCTAAGAGGACAGGACTTCTTTGAATTTGTTTTTATCAATTTTGGCCGCTGTAATTGTCTCGAGACAACAATTTTGATATTAATTTTCTTTATTTAGTTTTAAATTAATTCAAAACCGTAATGTATTGAAGTCAGTACGGATTTCAAAACAGTGTGATGTTAAAATATTTATAATGGTCGTTGAAAAATGTAATATTGGTAGACTGCTGCTTATAGCATGTGTATGATCAATTTCTTGAGACACTGTAAGAAATGTTGCAATAAATATGTAGCTCTTACTCATGCCTCTCGTACACTATAATAAAGATCAAATAAAATAATATCTCAATTACGAAGCAGAACATAACATAAAAATGTTCATTTGGCTTATAGAAACTTCCTCTGATGGAAGTTGATGACACTCCCTTTCATTGTGGTTTTATGACTTCCCGGAACATAAAGTTTCTCTGGAAACTTGAGTTAATCTTTTCAATCGTCAGTCGGTCTTTAGGAGGATTTCTACGAAGGATTTTTATGGATCGGAAGTCTTTTCCTCCGGCCCTCTTCTCTGTCGATTCCTGCATTTCTTCCACATTCTTCCTCTTCCTTTACGAGTCTCTTCTCGGGCACATATGCTCTGTCGGTGCGAGGGAGATGGAGTTAACGAGGCCAGTCGGCCCTAAGGGACGTTGCAGGTTTTTATCTCCTCACAGAAGGGCGCGTATTCATGACATTGCAAAACTGAATAAAACCTGCGTCGTTAATGCTCAAAAGAGAGATTCATCCGTCGCAATTTTTTTCAGTTTCTCTCTGTCCTCTTAGTGCTTGTTACAAGCAGGAACATAATTTTGCGACATTTGTTATTTGCAATTGAGATGCTTTACGTGACCAAGAAGAGAGCTCTTTAAAATTTTAATTCACAACCTTTGGGGAGCATAAGGTATTATTCGGTGTAAACAATAACCAGGAACAAAATTAGATTTTGAAGCACTTTCGGCGGTGATATTAAATTTTTTTCTACGCCTGTTTTAGTAAAATGTATCCTTAGTTCTTACATTTTGGAATCAATATAATTGCAATTTCATTTCGTGAAGCAAAAATTAAATTTTATTGTTTAAAAAGTTGAAAATTTTGCCGTTATCTCGCAAATACATCTCGCAATATGTAATCTCGCAAATACATCTTTCAAGAATTAAATTTATGCAATCTGAATTCATCTCTAACATGCAATTTAATAACCCATTTCTGATTTCTGTTGTGATGCACTTAACAGTTCGGCAATATGGACGACATAACAATTGCTGTATTTACATAATAAAATGAATGCAATGACCGTCACTACTCTCTTTAAACAATTAAATCAAAAGATGCCTTCCTATAAGTGTATCACAATTTTTTTTGCTACTCTTAGTTTTCTACTATTGTATCTATACTAATAAAACTGAACTGCCTTTCAGCGGTATACAAATAATTGTCAAATTAGCCTATGATAACACGTATATATGTGATATAAATATCTGGAGGATATTTAACAAACGGACCACGGACCACTCGCGATCTTTCTTACCTCTTCCTTGTCCTATCCTCTAACCTTACACACACACACACACACATACGCACACACAGTCACACTAACATGTACTGCTTTACCACACAAGCCGGGAGACCGGTCGGGAGCTTAGAGCTTCTCCCAGCTGGGGCGGTGCCCCGTTGGTGGGAGATACCTGGTTGGCGAAACCTCGCTAGTCGACGGTAGGCCGGCGCCGGATCTCACCATACATCAGGGGGAAGATCACCGCCATCTCCCGATAGAAAAAAACATGCACTGCACTAACGGGACCAATGACCCTAGTAGTTGACGTGTCCGGAATCACTAATGAACCAATCAATCATTCTGCAAAATATTTCGAAGAATCTGTTTACACTTTCCGATTATTCAAAAGACTAGGAAGTGCAAAATATTGCGTTATTCGTTACAGCCCGAATTTTTCGCAAAGCATTCGATCTACGACTAGATCTTAAGAAGTTGGTTGCCGGCTGGAGTACATTTAATATTTAACCGACACCTAATATCAAAATCGGTAATAATAATAATAATAATAATAATAATAATAATAATAATAATAATAATAATAATAGAGTTAATGATATTGTTAACTGTGTCACAGCTGATGTAAACAATTTTGTCATTAATAATCGGTAATCGTAGCGAGTTACGGCGAGGAGAAGCACTGCGAAAGCCCGGTTGTGAATCAGTGTGCCGAGCTGCCGCAGCCTCGCCGCCGCGGCGCGCCGTGCCTGCCTGCCTGCCTGAGCCTCATCAAAAGACGCTGCGTCGCTTCCGTGGCCGCTGAGCCTCTTTATTACGCGGGCGGCGGCGGGGCGACCGCGTCGCGCCGAGAAGTGGGCGTGGCACCGTGCCGCGTTCTTCGCATTCCTCGCAGCGCAGCAGCCTCCTGCCAGGGGGGTGCTAGGGCGACCCGGCCAGCCCCTCGAGCGACACCTGACGGCGGAATGCCAGCCCCCCCCCCCCTCCCTGCCTGCCCCCCCCACGGCGCGGCAAACGCGTTGTCCGGCCTACCTGCTCCGTCGGGTTGCCCTTCCCCTCAAGTCCTGCCGACCTCGTTCTCCTCCCTCAGCGCCGACCCAAATGGCTCCAACCATAGACTACAAAAGGAATTCTTTACTCTATGCTCCGACCACAGAGGAAATAATTAAGGTCCTCTCACAATGCAAACACAAACATAAACATGCCACATAGACGTAAACATTAACATAAGTCATAGACTGAAGTATTCAGAATGTCGAACATAAACGTAAGCAAAATAAGAGTTTCTATTGGGTGTGAGATATTCTAGTTTACTATTGATTGGATGTAAGAATCGATTTTCAGATATCGACTGTGTCCGTGACGGGGGGAGCTCTTGTCATGGATTGCGTTAGATCGTCTATAGGCTTATTTCATTACTTGATTTTGAGTTAGCGTACTGTGATGAGTTCATTTCGTATTTTTGACATAAGCATAAGCATAACCGCAGAAGTTTGCAAGTTTTTAAGTTAACGTCTTACGTGTTATGCTTTTGCAAATACATTGTGAATAAGTCCGCTTGTGGACGTAGTGCTAACTTTTATGTTAACGCCATGCTTATGCTTGTGTTTGCGTTGTGAATGGGCCTTTATACCTTTTTAGTCTGTTGTTGCAGCATAATTGTTTACTCTATGCTCCAACCATAGTGAAAAGAATTGTAGTTCCTTAGTCTATGTTCCAATTCTTCAGGTCTCACCTATCCCCCTCCTACTTCGCAGGCCATGTCTCTCCCAGCTTCGGCCCATCCCGTCATGTTTCCTTTCGTTATCCGATTCGTTCCTTTCTCCTCTTTCCGTTTTATTTCTGGTTAATAGAAACCTGTCGATTATTGCACTACTTGTTCTGTTGTAAACGATTTGTAAGAAACTTGTTTATGATTAAGCTGTGTGTACTTACAGCAATTTGTAATATAATAACCCTCTACGTTAATTACATTTAAAATTAAATTTGACTTTCCGATACTTCCATTTCCCTTCGATTCCTTCTGTTTATTTCTCATTGAATATTTTTTGCTTTATCCTTTCCGTTTCTTCTGTACCTTTCGCTTCATTCTGAGCTCATCAGTTCCTTCCTGATTTATTCCGTTTCTGTCCGATTCCTTTCGTTTTCTCTCGAATCTTTTCATTCATTTCCAATTGGGTTCGAATTCTTCCGTTTCTTCCCTTAGCTTTCGTTTCTTTTTTATTGTTTACATCCCTCCCTGTCTTGTTTTCTTTCCATATCTTTGAAATTCCTACCGTACGTTTACAATTTCTTCCAAATGTTCGTTTCCTTTTCGATTCCTTCCGTTTTTTTGCCTTTCTTTCCCTTCCGCTGCTTCTTCTGGTCCCGTACCGACCCGAGCCTCTCATCCTGGCACGCATTCCTATTTAGATAAGCCGTGTTTCACCTCTGCACTCCTCTCCATCCCTCTCCTCGCCACCCAACTCCGCCCCTCGCCCCCTCTCTCCCTCGCACACAAAAGTGAGGAATGCGTTGTCTTATGCGCCAGATTACATGAAATTGTGAAATAGCAAAATGTTTTTCACTGCTGTGATTTTAGTTAACATGGAAAGTATGGAACTTTCTGTATTCGGAGTTATATTATCCGCGATTTTTCTCAGAAACCAAATTATTAAATGAATGAATTGAAAAAAGAAACCTGTGACGACTCTAACTTGCAACTTCTGAATGTTTTAACTAGTTTACCGAACTGATGAGGAAAATAATTTTCAATTGAATACGGAAATGTCATCAAATTTCTCGATGGAGAAAACGTCCAGTCGGCGGAAATTTTGCACACTCAAAAAGCAGTATGAGGAAGAATGCCTCTCAGTGTGTTTGAAGTAAGTGTTTCAGAGAGGGACGAGAGCGCGTTGAGAATGAACCTCATAACCATCGGCCGCGAAGGTCCATAATCCCAACAAAAATCGATCGTGTTAATGCGGATATTCGTGAGAATAGGCGCACCAGTAATTGACATCTGCGGATCCACGCGAAAGCGAGTGGAAAACCTGTAGTATGCCTTCAAGACAAAGCACAACCTCATACTGCTAAAACAACCATGACAACCATCAGAAAATTGAAATGGAACCTTCTAACACATCGCCGTCCAGCCAGATTTTGCCCCAAGGCGATTTTTACCTGTTTAGACAGCTTAAATCACACTTAGAAAACATGCGTTTTGCAGATGACGCCGTCATCCACAGTGTTCGGAAGTGGATACAAAGACAACCAAAAGACCTTTCATAAAAGGGCATTAACATTTTTTCAGAACGTTTGGAAAAAATGTTTAGACTCTGAAGGGGAGTACTTTGAAGAGTGACATGTACAAATACATTTTTGGTAATAAAATATTTGGTAAAAACAATCAATATTTGAACGCCGTTGTATGTACTGAGAACATTAGGGAGTTGATCGCTTGTGAAATGGTTGAGAAAAAAAAGATAAGTAAAAAAGAAAATAGAAGGGAAAAACGATTGAAGGAAAATAGTCAAATGTTGAAAGACAGAGGGATAGAGAAGAGAGTATATTAGAAGCAGAAGTAATGTAGAGAAATATAAGAGAAAATAATAAAAGAAGAAGAGGGTGAGGAGAAGAATTAGGAGCAGCAGAAGAAGACGGTGATGATGAAAAATGAGGAGAAGAAGAGCGCTGGTGGCGACATTGCTTCAAATGAGAATATCCGGATTTTTAGAGGCATCCAACGCGCGCGCGCCACGTAAGCAGCAGTTTCGCGCCTTGTGCGGCGGGCAAGCGGAAGGAGAGCGCCTCCAACGACATAATCGACGCTGGCTGCACGGGCTCTGGGGGCCGCGCAATTCCGTAAATGGAAGTCGTTCACAATCTCTGCCCGCCGCCTGCGGGCCGCCCCGCCCACTCGCGCCCCACCCCGCCGCCGCTGCCCACTGCGGCTGAGCGACAAGGCGCCTGACGCGCCGCCGGCTCTGGTCCCCACGGGCCCCGCCCACACACCTCTCCATTCACTTCCTTCCCACTCGTCCCTGTCCGTCTCTGGTCATCCCCCCAAGCAGAGACACCGCGCCCCTAGCAGCTGGGACCCCTATGCTTCGCGCCCGCCCCGCCCCCCCCCCCCTGCAGACTCTGGTCCTCCCCGCTCCGCGTCTCTATTCGTCCCAATCATAGCAGGGACCGCGCACCCCTAGCCTCTGCGACCCCTGGCTTCCCCACCCTCTTTTCCCGGCAGGCTCTGCCAATCTCTACTCGTCCCTGTCCGTCTGGTCGCCCACCCCCGTGGCATGGGTCTTGCCCCCTATAACTCGCCTCCTCACCCCCGCTCCCCCCTCTTGGCTTTGCTATTCCCCGCCAGGTTCCCGCTCATCCTTGTCCGTTTCCGTCCATCCCCCCTGGGGGCCTCTTCCCCCAACGGTTGATTTGCACATTCTCAATCGCCTACCCGGCTACCCATGCCTGTTTCGGCCACTCCCCACCCCCATCATTTGGTTCTTCTCCGCACAACTCGATCTGTCCCCGACCTTTCCGGTTTGTCCCTGCCAGACTCGGCCCATCTCAGCATCTTCTCTGTCCGTGCGATTTCTTGCAGTATCTGTGCATGACGTCGTCTGTCTGTCACTTCTTGTTCGTCCATTTCTGATCTTGTGACTTCATTCTTCGTCACCACCAATTCCTGACCGCTATCTCTACACACCGTCTCAGCTAGGCTTCGAACCGAGTCGCCCCTCCAGCCGCCGCCCACACCCCTGCCCCCTCGAGCGGCCCGAGCTCACACCCCTGGGCCCGCGGCATGCAACGATTACAGGGCGTGCTCATTCGGCGGGCGAACTCCCTCTCCGCCTGATCCTCCATCAGTCACGTGACCGACGCGCCCACGCCGCCGCCCTTGGCGCGGAGCGGAGCAGCTGCGCGGCGTTCTGCCTGTCGCCCACCACGCGTCCGCTCGCACCCCCGCCCCGCGCGCCGCCCGCCGCGGGTCCCACGGGGGCCAGCCTCTTGCACGCCCACCGGCTGAGCTGGGTTCAGAACTAGAAGATAGAGCCATCACGAGAGGACGGATTTTAATTAAATCTCATTTGTTTTCCTTTTCACTTTAGAACAATGCCCTTTTGTATAGGAATTAATTTTATGTTATGACAAAAGGAAATTACCCATTTTTATACGTCATTATTTTGCATTTTTTGACGAGTTCTACTAATAAGTTTTTTTACCTTTTTCCGTCATTTTTAATGCATTTTTTGCTGCTTTCATCGATTTTAATATCGTTTTTAATGGTAATTGTCTCAAATAATATATACGAGATGCAACAAAGAATTTTTTCACAGAATTACTCAGTAGCCTATTCGATTTGTTCGCTCAGAGATTGTTTTGACAGCCGTTGTAAGAATGTAATTCTTGTGATGTATTTCTGCGTCATTGCTAGTTCGGCCGATTTCGGGATAAAAAAGACAGAGATTTCCTAGTAAAAAACAGTTCAAACGTTTGCATGTTCAGTTCACTCAAAGGAATGGAAGAAACCTCGATTACATCAGCATACGTTGCTCATGTATACGTCAACAGATTGAGTTGTTCATCCTAATTGGTTTTCATAAGATTTTTTACATATCATTTTTCTTTGTTTTTTGTATATTTTTAAAGCTTTTGAAGAGCATTTTATTGATCATTTTTGGAGGTGTTTTAGGTCATCAAAATCCGCCTCCTAGTCATCACTGGGGATCGGATTTTTAGATGTTTATGAGCGTCATTTTAGGGCTTGTAACAGTCGATTAGCCCATTTTAGGTTTTTCTTACTTTTGATTATTGTGTTATTATCAGGTCGAACAGTCCCCATACAGTATTTTAGTAACTTCGAGTGTGCGTATGTGCGTGTGTGCGGATCCGTCATTCACGATTAGACTACTTTCCGTACACCATGACAGATGAGGTGTCTTTTCGACGTGTCTCGGTCTCCTGATGGGAAACTGATAAATTGTTTACGGATCCGGCCATAAGATTCAAAGAAATTTTTAAAAACGTTTTTTTTTTCGTCATTTGGAGCTGCGTTGTTTGTATGCCGGGAATTTAACCAATAATACCTAAAAAGATCTATGTAGGTGGCATTGGTTAAACTCTAGTACCCAAAGGCAATTTTCACTCCATACTCCATAATTATCTTACACGACGTTTGGAACACTTATGTTGGCATCTTTACGCGAACAATTGAATTTCCAAGTGAATCGCGCTGAAGATTTCATTTTAATTTTCTGAACTAATTGCGAACTAATTGATCTGAATTTTTGCATTAGCGTTTGTGCTCATGCAAATATGCTAAGTGCATTTGTGTGCATATTAGAAAATAAACTGTAAAAAATGAAGATGTACTTAAGTCTAACTATTTGCATCGTCAATACCTGCAAGTATTTGTTACGACGGTTATAATTTTGAAATTGCAATATTACCAATTCATATCCCGTATGGAGGTAACACACAAGGCCATTGGCTGTTGGGAACGTTTGAGAGGAACAAAACTACCAGCTACTATGTTGGTAATTGCAAAGCCAGATACTGAAATAACATATTTCAACAAAGCTAGGCATGCAAAAAATAAAGTGTGAAAGAAATTTTCAACATATGACACTATTTTTAAAACAGTTTACAGCGTCGGCGACCCTACATTTTCCTAGTAATTGTAATAAGTAACTAATTAAAATTACGTACTTAATTTATTCATTGATTTTATTTGTGAACTTGGACAAAGTTCTTGAAAACGAATACAGGAATGAAACCGGCTTTGATGGCTCAGGGTATTAATTGATGTCACTGAAGTGCCTCTGACCGGGAGGTCCTAGGGTTCAAGTCCCAACGCCAGAATGTTCGACACTGGCTAGACAGACAGGTCGAATCCAGCCGTTGTCTGGAGGCGAATTCTAGCGTCGGTGCTCTTATCGATAGTTTTCCGTGGTTTCTTTGATCAACACTTCAATGTCTGAGAACCAAAATGTTTTAAGTCAATTTTTTTACCAAAATTAAATTTTATGTTTTATTGTTTTATATGTCCGTGTCTACATGTATGCATCAAACAAAATTGTAAATATTTCACTCCATAAGCTTGCAACAAACATATTCCATAGTAATTGGTTCCATACTTACCCACTACACACAAACACTTGGAATGTCTCTCTTGAAAAATTGAGTTAAATAGACATAGAACAATCTGGTTCCCAGCCGTCGACCTGATGAATGTCGGAGCAGTACCCTAACAAAAGTATCACGGACCGCGCGCGGTCTTTCCTTCCTCTTCCTTGTCCTATCATCACCCTTTACTTTCACACACATACACTTACATGCACTACTCTAATATATATTTTGCGAGATCAGTTAAAATGTTTGATGTTGTTCATTGTTGTTAAATTCATTTATGTGAATATTCCTCTTGAAGTTTGACTGAATTGGAAGATTCAGAAATGTAGATATTATAATATCTATCAATTACTTTTGGTTCATTTTCAATGACGCATGTAATTGACTGCTTGAATTGAAAATCTGAATTGTTTTCTCTTCATGTACTGTTATTACGAAACTAATTTGTTACATCTGGAAATGTACTATTTATGGTTTCTGTTTCGCACTGAATATTCGTATAATCGGCAATCAGTTCTTCCATTTTTGATGGACGAGGGCATATCGATTACTGTAAAAGAAAGGGGAAATGTCATAAGGTCGAATCCTGGTTAATTGGCAAAGAATTGGAAAGATGAATAAGTAATGTTCTTTCAAGCGAGTACGGTATTTTTACTCTTTCCGATCGACTTTAAGACAACACTACGAATTCTCTCTTAAATTTGAAAGCAACATGTATCAATGATGTCAAAAGCTTTCGAAATATTTAAAATAATCTAATACGTGCTTCCTTGTGATTCATTCATTAAGTAAAATCTTTCAAGAAAGAAAAATTGACGTTTCCATAGACTTTGATTTTTTACATCCGTGCTGATAATCTGAAAACACTTTATTTCTCAGAAAATTTTCCATTTGTTTATAAAAAATTCTCTCTGCTACTTTTAGAAAAAAAAGACAAATTTTCTTTTGTTTTCAAAGAACAATTAACTGATTGACAACAGAAAAATTGACCGATAATTTTAAATTTCATTTTTGGTGTCTTTATTAAAGAGTTAACTTTGACACTTTTGAAAATATTTCGATATATTCCCGTGCATAATATTTACTTACTTTTGGAAGCAAATCCCCAAAACAGGGCAAGCATAATCATCCGCTTGCCAATTCACGTAGTTTTAGGGCTTCATGAGACTTATTGCTAGACAATGATCTTCTTAACGCGCGTTCCTCTCATCCATAAAATCGATTTTAGGATTTGGGGCGGGTTGATGAGGTTACCTGCGCTATTTTCTTTCTGTCACCTAGTTTCCGAAAATACGCCGCGTGCATATTTTCGGCACAGCGTCGCTCGTTTGAGAACACAATTTAATAAAATGAAAATATTTGTATTGGTCATTCTGTTGTAATTTGTAAGCCTTAAGTTATTGCAACTTCTCGTAAATGAAATACCGAAATAAAACATGTTTAATTTGAAAAAACAAAAATGAAGGAGAAACAAAAAAAAAGCTAATTGTAATTCAATAATCTTGTATTATTGAGCGTACGCATATTTGACAACACTGCTTCAATAATACTCATCAGAATCATGTACCGTCTATTGTCACTAGATCCCTTCATTTTTTAAGGACATAAAAATAAATATTGACATCGTAGAATCTCGATACTACTTTTTTACTCTTACTAACACATTTTAATATTTTTGTTTCTTTCTATTTAAAGGAAATATTTTTAAAAATGGTACTACATACTAGAAATTACATTTGTTTTTCTTATACCATTCTCATGTAATCATCTATTACAACTCTTTCCGCATTTTCTTAAATCTTTCAGACAATACCCCTTGTTTTCCTCTCTCTCTCTCTCCCTCCCTCTCTCCATCCCTCTCTCTCTTTGGCCATCTGATCGTTCGCTTGGTTGATCATACCTGCCGTCTCGTGCCGCCTTCATTCCATCCCCCCATCTCGTATTCTCCTCCTTATTCCGTTGCTATCTTCCGTTCCCATCCTCACCACCTCCCGCCCTTCCCTCCGCTCCCCACCCCACTCCACCGCCGGCGCGCGCGGCGTTATTACCCCAGCGGCAACCGTATCAACGCCGGCATCGGCGCGGGGAGCAGCAGCGGAGGCGGCGACACGGGTTTTTGTCGGTGTCTCTGCATGCGACCTCTCCGCGATTAAACGGCGCGAGACGACAGCAGCGCGAGCGGGCGGGCGGGCGATGAGGGCGGGATAGGAGGCAGTCACTCGGCGGTTACGACCGCGACGCTCGCGATAAGCGCTGTTACTGCGCGAGAAATCGCGCTCGCGCCCTCCGCCCATGTGAGGGAGGCGCATGACGTCACCAAGGTACCGCGCTGAAAGAATCGATGGGTAAAAGAATGAATAAATAAGTAAACAAATAAATAGGTAATTTGATTTGATTTGATTTTTTGGTGTTTCCGGGCACGTCCACTGCTTTGGTCATGAGTCCCGTTAGTGTAGTGCATGTTTTTATCTCGGGAGATGGGCGGCGATCTTTCCCCGCTGGATGGCGAGATCCGGCGCCGACCTACCGTCGGCTAGTGAGGTTTCCCCCTAACCAGGACTATCCCATCAGCGGGGCACCGCCCCAGTCGGGACAAGTTCTAAGCTCCCGACCGGTCTCCCGGAATATGTGGCAGTGTAGTGCATGTTAGTGTAAGTGTGTGTGTAAGGGGAGAGGATAGGACAAGGAAGAGGAAGGACAGATCGCGCGTGATCCGTGGCCCGTTTGGTAGGGTACTGCTCCGGCATTCGCCTGGTGTTGATCGAAGAAACCACGGAAAACTACCGATCAGAGCAGCCGGCCGCCAGAATTCTCCTCCAGACAGCGACTGAATTCGACCTAGCTGAAAAGCTAGTGTCGAAAATCCTGCGGGCAAAATAGGTAATTAAATACATAAATAATAAATAAATAAATAAGTAAATAATAAATAAATAAGTAAGTAAATAATAAATAAATAAATAAATAAGTAAATAATAAATAAATAGATAAGTAAATAATAAATAATTAATTAAATGCGAGTGTGTATTCGGAATTTTACGGTCGGATCCGACTTATGCCGGCTACCGGTGATCCCAGGCGTGGGCACTGTTTGTATTTTATCATCCGAACCTGGAGGTAAGGGAGACATATTCAGGAGCATGAAGAATTCACTTCATCGTGTCTAGCATACCTGCTGGGCCTGAGCTTTTCTTTCGTCACACGCCAATGGAAAATGAGACAATTGCAAAGGAAAGCTGAAGCTCTGCTTTTGCCCCTGTCGGTATTCGAGCTCGCGAACGCTGCACCGAAAGTTAGCACGTTGACCATGAGCTACCCGAAAAGCTAATACATGATAAATAAATCAGCATTTTAGAGGACGTAGTTTAGTACATAACTGGACTCAGACTAAGAATGATCCAATTTTTCGGCATTAGGGACCCGCAATAAAAAATTTTCTGTCGAAAAATCTCTATTTTTTCAGGAAAGCATTACAATGCTTTCTTTATATTATGTAAGTACGTAGTGGTTGAGAAATATAAAAAGTACATTTCCGAGATACAAAGACAGTAAATAGTTGTACAGCGTTGAAATATTGGAAAGATATAATTGAGATACAAGTTTTTAATTATTTTTAGATTGGTTTCGTTTTCATTTTCAAACAAATCTGGATTTATCGGTCAGTTTTCGTGAATGGTAGAGCCGGCACTCTCAAATGAGGCGCAAGAGTGGACCTGATGGGTGGAGGGAGTTTCGTAACTTGAAATGAAGGCAATTATAATCGGGCGGGTCCACCATCAACGCAGGGTACGGCAAGTCACGGAAGGAAGGGCAGGAGAGAAAAATCGCGATGAAGTAACAGAGATGAGGCACACCGAAGTAAGTCAAGCTGCAAATAGAGAAATGGGGACATGGTGGCAATTAGTCCTCCTTAAGAGAATTAGAAGAAACTGTTTTTGTAGGTTTAACTTTCTCGCATACCACTTACATAATCATGGGAAGGTATTGTGATAGTGTTGCAAAAAGTTTAGGTTTTGGTCAAAATAAAAATTGGATTATAGGTTCCTGATACCGAAAAATTACCGGATAATTTTTTCCCCCATAAGCTGGTTGTTCTTGTAGTTAATGACTTCCTCTAACACGTTGTGTAGTCAGAATCCACGTTTTGTGGGTTCTGGATACCGGGAAATTGGTTTACGGCAAAACGTCTTTCCGTTTATGGGCAGCACAAGTGGCTACAATACTTACAACATAATTTCTTATAACAGAGGAATTATTTCATTGTTTTAGGAAGAAACTAGTTTGTTTGTTGAAACGACAACTACCATGTTGTTATATGCTACCCCTAGTGTTTTGATTAGTACACCACTAACACATTAACAGTGATGTAAATGGCTGTGGATTAAGACGCCACATACACGTGTAGAGGTCCTTTTATGGCTGAATGAAACAATGGATTGGGTGAATACATCTTCCAAAGCAATCTCTTGCCTCCCAGGTTGTTTTAAGAGATTGGAATGTACTTTCATGGAGTAGTTTCTTCAAAGTATTTACATTTTTTCAGTATATTGCAATGTATTTTACACATTTTCAATTCCCCAAAATGCGGAATGTAAATATTGTAATCTGTGTTTCTCAATACTAGGTTCTTGAAAAAGTGAAATGTGCTTTTGCCACTATTGTCGTTCTTTGCTCATGTGTAATATAAATAATATAATAATTATTTTTTAATTCAAACGTTAATATAATGCCGGCTAGTAACCGATTATATTTGACGTTCTAAATATATCCCTGGATATGGACAGACGACTAACTATTACTTCCGTTGTAGTGTACTGACGAATCGCTTATATGAAGTGACAATTTCTGGAAAGTTGTTCTAAATAAATATACTTAGATTGATTGCAATTTCACTTCTAAATAATCAGTCTTATTATAAATGAGAGAAAATAATATTTATTTCACGAATATCATTAAGAAAAAAACATTTAAACTTTGAGATCATCTTATAATTCATTCCGTATATCCGGCCGGCATTGATTCATTTCATATTTAATAACGACCGGTTTTTTTGTGTAATTCAAATTCAATCATTACTTTCCGGTTGTTAAAATTCTTTCTCTTTAAGGTGATAGAAGGAATTTTCATCGCAAACGACGCCTTCGCGCACTCTCCACTTTTTTCAAACGACCCGTACCGTTGTAATGAATGTCTGAGGCTTCCACGATGTCTTCTCTCTTCTATCACCGAATATCCGTCGTTGGATTTTCTCCTTTAGTACATAATGCGGTTTATACCCAAAATTACTGCCGAGTGATTATAACAATAATATTTGTATGTATGTATTTGGTGTTTTGGGTCGGTCCAACTTTACCGGCCAGCTACCGGTGGTCCCCTTGCCTGGGCCTAGTTAAATTCCCATGCTTGGGGGTAAGAGCGACATGAGGCGAACATGACGTATTCTCTTCACCGTAACTGGCAAGATTCACCTGCTTGAGCTTTTCTTCGTCACACGCCTACAGAAACTGGGACGATTTGAAAGCAAAGCTACAACTATATTTTTGTCTCGATCGGGAATCGAACTCGGGGACCACAGCACGGGAAGCTAGTACGCTGCCCATGAGCCACCCCGGAGGTTTTATTAATATTTAGTTTTTAAATAAATCCATTAAATACTGACTAATCAAAATCTTCCGAACGAAACCCACTTCCCTACTCAACCGATTACTTTTCCTAACTTAGATCATTTTACTTCATTTCCCTCCTATTAATTACAGAACTCATTCTTGAACTAAAACATCATTTCCGCGAATCTCCTTTTCTGTCTACCATTTGAATATTAAACTATGAACAAATTATCTGTATAGCATTTAACTTTAGTAGTTTTCAAAATGGAAATTAACAATACTATTACTATCCACAACTTGACCTCGCACCATTCTTTATACAATTAAATCAAAATCTACTAACGTGATCCCTATCGACACCAATACTAACATGAACCTTTCCACGATCCTACCAGTTCGACCGTACGGACAGAATAGTACATTATGAAACGATGATGTAATGATGGGTATTAATACATGACTGTGATATTATGATACGAGCATGGCACAAACGAGTATCGTTAACTTCACACAAGTGTATTAACACCTCACCTTAATTACATCGAGTTTCATAGGGTAGTTTTTTGCGACTCATAGTAACTTTTATAAGATAAACTTTTACATTGAATCTTTTCGTGGCAGTTGACATGCAGGATTCAACCAAGGCCGCCTAGCGGACAGCTCCCTACTCTACCCAGTGAAGGTGGCTTTGTTTTACCGGACAGAGGGAGTACAAACGTTGCGGCAGTAATTGCGACAATTTTCGCTTTTTATTTTATTTCTGGAGGTGTCAACTCCGCCTTTGATTCACTAGACATTTTAAACTAAATAGTTGGTCGGGTTTTTGGGACAACCATACAGCAACATATAACACAAAATGTCGTGCTTTCAGATCTTAACGTCAGTAAAATGTTCTCTCTAATAACGACCGCTGCGCTAGTCAAATAGGATCAAAGAGAAATTACGATCCAATTTATTTTAAATAAAATTTCACGTAACAAAAATTAGAATAATAAAAGAAATTAAAATTGAAAATCATTATATAGTATTAAATGCAATATTAATGAACACAATCGAACGAAACATTTACTATAATGTTTCTCAATGATTAATTAAGTCTTAATACTTAGTTTGAAAGCTTCTCTGTGATTAGTTAAGAACCGGAACCATAATGAAATCTGTATCGTAATGAGTATCATTATGCAACGTATCAAATGAAAGAATTATGTAATGAGAGTACAAAAAGAAATATTTTTAATATCCTAGTTACGATTTTTTCTATATAGATGGGCTTTGCCTACAAAAATTGTGGTATCAGAAGTGAATGCTCTTATAGTTCGCACGTCTGTTGTTTATTTATATTTCGTTACCAAGGTAAAACGTCTATATTGTATTATACATCGAAATCCCAGAATCATAAATAAATTATATTGGATGTCATCTTAATTTATGAAAAAGGGGGGTCTTATGGCGTACCACAGTATATGTTAAAAATTGAGGAAATAACCCAGATTTCATTCACATCATACAAGGAAAAATCAGTTCGCTAATGTGTATTATTCGTTTACGTAATGTATGTTATCCTCTGGAATTACCTGAATTCTTCGAAGTTTAACGTATGGGGAAGACAAACAACGTTTGAAGAGACATCTTGTGGCATAATCTTGTGGCATCCAGTGACAGCAGTTGTATTCCCCATTTACGTTGGAGTGTATTTGAGTGAATCTGTACGTGGAAAGAAAAACAATGAGTGAATCCACGAATGGAAATATTCCGTGTGGACTGACATTACTCTTGTCCAATTCTCTTGCCAGCTGCCATCTATCGCCAACCAAGACATTTTTTTTACATTTTCTCAATTTTCAAGTTTCCTAGTAGTAGAATAGAAATATTATTTTAAGAGTGTTGAAGAAGAGTAAAACCTCGCCATAAATAGCAATTTTCATTGAACAATTTGCAGCCGTTTTTATGAAATGATTCGTTTAAGCGTTACAACAAATGTAAAATTTGAAGCTCTTTCTCACAGAATTTTTTTGAGTTTTCCAAAAAATTCATTTAAAGTCATTTGAGGCACCTTAACTTACAAATTCAACAGTCTTTACAAATTGTTGGAAATGTGCATATTAACGATGTGAGAGATATTTAAAAAAATATTTTTTGTGTAAATTTTGAAGAATACAGAAGAGTACAGCAAAATGAACTTTATATCATATTAAGCAGTGAAATTATCACTACACGTTGGAAAAAATATGGTGCCATTTTGGAGACATTTTTGAGAAAATGGCGTTTGAGCGTGTCTAAAAATAAGGAATTTGGAGTTCATTTTAACAGAAAACTGTCGAGTTTTCGAGAAAAATATGACATTTTTTAAAGCACATGTACTCATAAATACACAAATGTGAACAAATTGCCGCTAATGACTGCATTATTAACGACGCGAGAGACAAGTAAAAAAATAACTTTTTCTAATTTTGGAAAACAAATCAAGGGATAGACCAATATGGTGTTTAAGTCATCTTATAGAGTGTATTTAGCACTCTCTCTACCAAAAACTTAAAGGAAAAGATTGGAGCCGCTTTTGAGAAAATTTTGTTTTTGTAATTCACGCTTCAATTTCTATCACCAGATTATTGACTGCTGCCACTAGAGCGCACTGTCGTCGGAAAAAATAAATTTGTCTGCCCCATTCATAAAATGTTCTGATTAGTATTTGTTCTTGTTTCTCATCCAGGAATGAACATTGACCTGAAAACAGAACAAATTATATTTGAAATTTTATTTTGTATCGAATTGTATCGCTACGATGCTTCAGCGAATAAATCGTTGCAGAGAAGGCTTTAAATATTCTGGGTAATACCAGATAATCAAAATTGCTTTTAGTTAATATTACACGATACATGAAGCAGAAAGAGCTGTAAATAAATATTAAATGGAAAGTTTCCCCTGTTATTGAACATGAATTACTTTGTTACACATTACCTTCAGTACTGATTTTTACAGGGATTTAATTTCAATTTACCATAATTAATATTTTTACACATTTTACATTTTCAGTTATATTAAATATAGATAATTTATAAACATTTGATTATCTCATTTCTTAACAAAGTTATATTGATAAACCTGAAGCTGAAATAATATGTATATTGAAACAAACTGTCTGACTGGAATATTAAATTAATCATCTCCTCTGCCCTTCTAACATTAATTCAACGTAACCCGTTCCAAATTTAAAAAAGAATCTGGGCGCCAGGAGATTACGTTAATTCAATTATTAAAATTAATCTTCGACTGCTATTTTCAATAAATTAATATCCGGTTAACTGGATCGATGGGTCTTATAAGAAATAATCGCTATTGTCTACTAATAGCCGATTATTCGATCTGCCATTTGTACAGAGTGGCCTAAGAATCTGAACAGCAAATATACATTTCCAGCTACTCATTTGCTGGAATTGGCTAAATGAAAATCATCTTTTCTATTTACAGAAACTTGTAAGTTTATTCAATATTCATTGGTAACAATACGAAACTTCCGGTCATGACCAGTCTCAAACCTTGTAATGCAGTACCCGTCTTCGCGCGCTCTTGACCGATGTCGCCACGTAGAACCATTTTGGAGGCGGGGGAGTAGGAGGCGGAGGCGTAGGAGGCGGAGACTTAGGAGGCGGAGACGTAGGAGGTGGAGGCGAGGAGGGGGGGCTACGGAGGCGGGGGCTACGGAGGCAGTTCCGTAGAAGGACAGTGTCGTAGGAGGCAGTGCTGTAGGAATGATGTCTTCTGAAATGCATGAATGTTTTCATTGTGGTTGGGTCGAGGTGGACGTTTCAGACCACCCAACATCAATCGCATTCAAACCATCTTAGAGGGTGATCATCAGTGATCAGATTTCTAGCTCTCTCACTCTGGTTCTAGTGTTTAAATTGCAATCGATTCATGTGGAATCTGAGGTCGACTGTTCTGGTTCGCCGTTGGTTTTCTGTGGTTTCTCCAGAACTAGTGGTGCCTCAACAGCATGTACTTTCTCGAAATATTTCAAACTTTTGCAATTTTCAACAATTCAAAAAGTTCAACGTAAATAGAACTTGTTGATTTTTAAACGGTATGTATACTACTTGTGGAAACATCTTTAAGAGAAAATGGAGAGGCGTTTTTGAGAGTTTTTTATGAATTGCATGAACTTCGAGCGGATATTATGCAAAACTTATTGTTTTTTTCAAAAAAGTATTCTCGATCTTATTTAAATATACATTATTTTGCAATTTAAGAAAAAAATGAGTGTTTTCTAAATTGGGTCGTGCATCAATTATTTTTAGCGTTCTTTGCGTTATACGAGAAAAAAAATTGAACAACTTTATATGACGAAAAGCATTAAGCCAAAGAATGTAGCAAATGTCTATATGAGAAAGTTACAGATGTGACATTCATGCCTATTTGTTAGTTAACTCACTATGCGAACGCTGGACAGTATGTGGCAAGAGGTTCCGGCCCAACCCAATGAACCGTCACGTGAAAGACTATTTACCACGAGAGGCAGATTCAATAGGTCGGAGGAACGGAATGAACAATGCAAATCCGTAAATCCCTTGCTGATCACTCCAGAGAAGTACACATCACTTTATTGTTCATTGTTCGGAAACCCTGGGGATGCAAACAGCATCAGCAAAATTCTTCATCGACTCGGACCCCCCCCCCCAACCGTGGTCTCCATTGCGCCTCCACATTCGTTGCGTGCTCCCTATGATATTGATCCGGCCAAACATAATTTTGTTTTTGTCCTTGTGTATGTTCTCATTTTTTTCTTCTATTTTTTTCTTTGTTTTATTTTTGCCTTTTGCTTCCTCTTCCACCTGCTTTTTATTTCCTTCTCATTGATTTTTTCTTCATTCTGCCCTATCTCCGTTTTGTTCTTATGTTGGCCTTTTTCTCTATATCTTGCCTTATTTATTCCTGGTATTGAGTGTAGCATATTAATGGGAACAGAGAAGAGATAACTTCATTTTGACATTTTGTTAGATAATTACTAAATGCCAATAAAATTACGCATTATAGCTAATAAACTAAGTATTTTGGTGTGTCTATCGACCAGTCTCTCCGTTGATCCATCTTCGGGCCTGACAGTGGCAGGATTTTCGACACTAGCTTTTCAGCTAGGTCGAATTCAGTCGCTGTCTGGAGGAGAATTCTAGCGGCCGACAGCTCTGATCGGTAGTTTTCCGTGGTTTCTCCGATTAACGCAAGGCAAATACCAGAGCAGTACCCTAACAAACGGGCCACGGACTGCGCGCGACCTGTTCTTCCTCTTCTTTTGTCCTATCCTCTCCCCTTACACACACACACACACACTTCCACTAACATGCACCACACTATCACATATTCTGGGAGACAGGTCGGGAGCTAAGAGCTTTTTCCCGGCTGGGGTGGTGCCCCGCTGGTGGGAGAGTCCTGGTTAGGGGGAACCCCACTAGCCGACGGTAGTTCGGCGCCGGATCTCGCCATCCGACCGGGGAAGATCACTGCCATCTCCCGAGAAAAAACATGCACTACACGGGACTAATGACCAAAGCAGTTGACGTGCCCGGAAACACGAAAAAATCAATCTATCTATCCATCTTCGGCTTTAGCTATATTGTTGAAAAAATGTTATCGTTGCCACTCGTCAAGGAAAAATGAGGACAAACTGTTCATGTAGAGAAAATTATGGTTTTATTCGAATTATTTTTTCAACTTCTAATTTTATACAAGTTTGCCATTGAGCATTACCCCAAAACAACTTTAATAAATCTAACTGCATGTTGTACTGTGTTTTCGTACTATTCTATACTATGTTATAACATTATTCGTAAAGACTGTTTTTGAGAAAATATTTACTCTATTTTAGTGTTATACGAAAGTGTTATATTTTTTATTCTTGAGCAGAGAGCGGGCTACAGTGGAAGTTAATTTTGTGTGGTTGTGTTGAGCAGCAGTTTTGCTACTGCAGACCATGTACCGGTATAACTATTGAAAGCTTTTTTTTTCTTTCATGAAGATAGCAGTGGTGAGACAACCACTTTTCACTCCATGAGTATAATATTTCATCAAGATTATTATATTTATGATTATTTTTAATTTTGGGAATCGTGATTATGAAAACCAGAGTACTAGCCTCTATAGAACAGAGGACGACATAAATTGGCTGACCTGGAACTAAAGTGGGTTATAAAACATTTTGACTAAAATCTAGGTTATGGTAAATGTAATCTGAACAGGTGATCATCCGTATATTCTAAAGTGGTCTATGTGTCATTTGGTGTCTTAGGTACAGCATAATAAAAGTACTACTTTAGTATTGGCAGATCGTTTTAATGTTAGTCAATTCTTATGTAGTCTAAGTCACATTGTACTATTCCTACCATAGACTGCTTTAGATCCAGGCTAGTCAATTGAATATTACAGCTCAATGTTTTACAATATTCATAAACATATGAATATTAATACTCGTGAGTACCATATTTATTTCTGATTATGACGATCTATTACTCACTGTTGTAATGACCAGTACCCAAAGTTTTCATTCATTCAGAAACAGCAGGGAGCTCTCTAAGTGTGAATGGGTTTACGTCAGCGGTGACCGTCGGGTGGAATAAAATCGTCGACCCGCTTTCTCTGTGGGGGCGGATGGAAATCGGCGTGCGTGACGTGCTTGGGATTTCAGTGGCGTGTGGGGGCGGCGAGGTGATGTGAATGAAAGGGCGAAAGTTTCCTTCTCTCCTCTCTCGACACCCCTGCATCGTTCCCTGCGCTCGGATTGTGGCCTTGAATTATAATGCGCTGCACAAGGATGGCGCGAGTTAACGATTCTGAACGTTTGTCAGGCGTATTAGAAATCCCAGGCGTATTAGTAGAGGTTTGATATTATCAATGCAAGAACATTTCAATATTTTAAGATTGGAAACTTAAGCAGATTGAGCAGACATTTCTGTATCCTTATAATTTTTTATCATACGCTACAAATTACACACGTTTAGTCAACAAAAAGGAATTCAATACTAAGTATTTCATTTCAAGTTGGTAACTACCAAGTAAATAAGAGGAAAAACTGTGCGAATGGAAGTTGAAACAATTTATGCGATAATTCCATGCAAACAGAAGTGTACAGGGCACAATGAGATTGTCTAAAACTTCGGAAGAAACTTTTGAAAATGCTTATAAAGTAATAAAAGAGTTATTTTGAAAATGATGAAGACGTGAACGTATTGCTTCATAGTCTTCCAGGCATCTAATATCAGGTTTGTGTCGAAGTAATAAGAACCAGTTATCGTATACTTGAATTTTACGAAGATATATGCAATCATTAAAGAGAATGAAAATAAAGTTGTTTCAAGACAAACATCAATTTGTCTTGAAACAATTTCAATAAAACATCAATTTGTTTTATTTCATTCCATAATTTTGGTAAACACCTCATCAAAAATATTCATTTTTCGGCCTTGATAAATAACTATTCTTCACTTTAGAACAATGCCTTTTGGTATGTACAATAACTTTATGTTATGACAAAAGGAAATGACTCACTTTATATGACATCTTTTTTTGCGTTTACGTCGACTTCAACGAATAAGTCTTTTTTACCTCTTTCCGTCATTTTTTAAGCATTTTGCGCTGATTTGATTGATTTTAACATCATTTTAATGGTACTTGGCTCAAATATTTAAAAGATGAAACAAATGTTCTCCACAGAATTCCTGATTAGCCTATTCCATTCCTTCACTCAGAAAACGTAATGCCAGCCATTCTGAGTATGTAATATAATGTTCCTATGACCGCCTATTAGAGCCATTGTCGGTTCGGTCGATTTCACGACTAGTAAAGGCAGAATTTCTGGTAAAGAACAGCCCAAACTAAAAGTTTACAAACAAGTTCTCTTAAACGAAAGGAAGAAGTCTTGATGACATCGGTAACTGTCGTGACCGGCCGCACACATTTAAAGAAGCCGCCGCTGAGTGACGTCAGCGGGGCGTTACCGCCCCTGACGAGAGAAGAAGGCAACCGATGCGAGCTGGCCTGGCCTGTCCGCGCGCGGCCGTCACGCCCGAGCAAGCGGGTAGGGACTCGCCACCGCCCCTACTCCGCAGCTAGTCGGCGGGCAATAGCCCTTGCGGGCTATAAGAGGGCTCCGACCCGACGCCAGGGCAGATAGCGAGGGCAGTGTTAGCGATTGTATCCTGGCGAGTGACTTGGTGAGAGAAGTGTGAAGATCTGCTACGACGACGACGACGACTTGTGCTACTGACGTGAAACTCTCTTGTGGATATTCGACGACTTGGCTGATTTTGGGACTTCTTCTGGACTACAAAAACCCGGCTTTGCTTTTGGTACATTCTTCTTGTGATTCGGCACTTCAGCAATTGTACCTGTTCTGGAATAAAAATCATTTTATAAATTCTTGTCTTTATTGGATACTACAGTAACATTCCCAACAGTGTGAGTTGCTCATCTGAATAGGTTTTGATAAAAATGTTACGTTATTTTTGTTTGCTTTGAGGGCATTTTTAAAAATATTTAAGAAGCATTTTATTGATAATTTTTGACGATGTTTTAGGTCATCAAATTCCGCCCTCTACCCATTATCTACGTCTGTGTCACGACGCCTCCTATATTCGCCTGCCCTGATACTGACACCTCATTCTTTTCCTCTTCGAAATAGTCCCTTGCCATAACTGCCTCCCCAGTCCCGCACCCCGCTTTGTTTCCAACGCCCCTTTTTTTCTCTCCCATGGACTAGCAAAACCCACAGGCGTACAGCAACCCACGCAGCACCAGTGTGGTGCAGATTGCGTTTAAAGGGGATGGAGCACTGCAGGATTTGCGTGCAGTGGAGCAGAAAGGAAAGCCCATTTCGTATCAGCTGCTGACTTCATGACATGCCAAACTATAATGCACTCTATCCGATCAGTGAAAGTTGCTCGCGGAACTGTAATAATCGTGTATTCTCTCGCCATGCTCAATTTTTAATGACATCTGTGAAAATTTCATGTAGTTCTGTATCTCATCCCGAATGGAAATTTGTCGTCTGTTAATGAACGTTGGCCGGATAAATCGTTGTTAATTTTGATGCTCACACAAAATCTCAAAGTCACTGCAATGAAAAATGCTAGAATTGATCACAATGGATGACGAATATGTAGACTCAGAGATTTGCTTTCCTCGTAGCCTTCGGAATAATTTTCAGTAAATGGCAAATTTTTACTGATGTTAGTATTCTTAGAGAATACCTTTATCGTTTATAGCGTAAGGTCGTTGCAATATCAAAGTGATTAAATGTGGATCTACTAGTGACTAGTGAAGATAGACCAATATAAAAACATGGGTATCTGCCGTAGTGACTCTCTCATATTTTATGTGCCATGTTATACTCTCCTTTAGATTGGATATATTTTATTTAATCGTCTTAAATTTTCTCATGTATTTATTTCATCTAACAACATTAATTTTCCTCTCAGTTTTCCAGACATTGAAAATGCAGATAAGCTGATGATAATAAAACTATATTATTGTTAATATGTTTATAATTCTACATTGATATTTAGAACGTTACATTACTTTCTTGTATTACTAAATACGTAGAAGCACCAGAAATGGAAGAAATGCAGTTTTGAAATAAAGGCAGGAGAAAGAGAGAAGTTATCGGCTTTCACTCATACCTATAAAATACAGAAAGTATTTCAATTTAGTGTACTAAAGTGTGCAATGTATTTATTTCGTTAAAGATATTTGTGTGAGTAAACACCAACTCACCCTGTAAAAAACATAATTATTTACCAACGTAATATTATAATCGTATATCTCTCGCCATGCTAAATTTTTAAACAACTTCGAATTTTTCACTGAAAAAAGAAAAGAAACAAACTTTACAATATTTTCTCAAATATTTCTGTGGAAGATTATTTCGTTTCAATTTCAGTGAGTAGTCTTATTTGATTTTGATTGAATTTATTCACTAGACACAACAGTTGAATTATTGTGTGATTGATGCTATACCTACACTAGAGAACAGAGATTACTTACCAATATCAAACTTTTTCCTGACTTCTGATTTCGCCATTTTTAGAAAGTAATGTTTTAAAGTCAGGCTAGTGAAAGTAAAATTACAAAGTATTTCTTTTCGTAAGTATGAAATTTTGAGGAACATGAACGAGGTATATGAAATTGAAAGTAAAAATTGAAAACAAGTATCTGGACAGAGAACAATGTCTCTAGCTAAACATCAATTTTGATTGAAATACGTTAATACGTTAAAATCACTTGAAAATAATTTGTAGTTTTCTAAAAGAGAGTGTTTATCAGGTATTCGTTCGTGAATGATTCAATTTGAGTAGCATTTCTTTTGAGCACAGTGATACCTTCGCTTCATGAACCCTCTCTGACTCCAATTCAAAGACGTTATGTAGAATCACTCATTAGCAACAAACTAGTTATGCCAAGACACTGTTTGATATCAAGAACCCACAAAGCGTATATGCGGTCTTCACAACGTTCTAGAGGAAGTTATTGACTGCATATTGGAACAATGTTTATCCAGCCGCACAATACGAGTTTTATGACACAAAATCGCTAATTTTTTGCCCTAGAATACTTTCTCTTTACTACTTGCGTTGTAGATTTAAAGTTAATAAATGGGGTGACTGAGTTCTGATACTCTTCTGTGACGTTGCCATAATTTCATGACATCAGAGAATCTGAAGTGTCGATCGCAGAGATGACGGGATAGATGGGCAACTGAAAATAGATGTGAAATGACTGCAACAAATTACATACTTGCAAGCTTACTATGACTTCTGAAAAAGTGGCAGTTTAGGTCAAAGACAGGCGCACAGATGAAAAGAAATAAATGGTAGTCTTATCATACGTATTTACATCTTGTATCACCTTCTCCCTCAGACTGTTATTAAATATATTTGACGACAAAGCAAGACGTCTTGAATGATATAGAAATGCATTTGCATGTATCAGAGGAACTGTTTCTTCCTCAACACTGAGTAATATTTAAACTACTAGTCGTTCGATTTCCACGTAGCAATGGTTCAGTGTGGTATATTTAATAATAATAAAAACTGAATTTTTTGACCTTCAGTGGTTTCATTGCATCCGGCTTCAGCAAGATTTTTACTTCACAGAATGTCCCAAATTATGAGGCGGAGTTGCCATTACAAAAATCAAAATCGTCTCACCTCATAAATACAGATTCACTAAATTCATTCACCTGAACGCCATTGCGTACCGCAGTGTGAAATACATTCCGATCCCTAATGGGCGCGCAAGCGTTTGATAGCCGCGTGATATTTACGCTCGCCGGTGCCGCCTCTCCCACTTCTCCCCTCCCCTCCCCCTCCCGGCTGCCATCAGTCATTCGTCGCCCGCGTGCACCGCCGCTCTCCGCGCTGCTCGGGAGTTGTCAGTCGCAGGGGGCCGTCACGTGGCCCCGCATTATTTACGCCGCTCGTTTGTCTTGCGTGCCTTTGTTCTAACGGCAGCCGCCGGCGACCCTGAGCTCGGCACCTGCACAGTCCACTGCGTGGATAGCCAGGGAATTATTTTTTGCTGGAAAACCGGGAAAAGTCGAGTACTTTATTGATCTGAAAAAATCAAACGAACAGGGAATATGTAGTTAGAAGAATTGTTGGACACCGGGGAAATGTTGAGAAAATTGTAATGCTTGATTGGTTTGGTTTGGTGTTTTCGTGTTTCCGGGCGCGTCAACTGCTTTGGTCATTAGTCCCGTGTAGTATGTGTTTTTTCTCGGGAGATGGCGGTGATCTTCCTCCGCTGGATAACGAGATCCGGTGCCGACCTACCGTCGGCTAGTGGGGGTTTCCCCCTAACGAGGACTCTCCCACCAGCGGGGCACCGCCCTAGCCGGGAAAGGCTCTAAGCTCCCGACCGGTCTCCCGGAATATGTGGTAGTGTAGTGCACGTTAGGGTAAGTGTGTGTGTAAGGGGGAGAGGATAGGACAAGGAAGAGGAAGGAAAGATCGCGCGCGGTCTGTGGCCCGTTTGTAATGCTTGAGTGCATCTGGGTGCGTCATCTGCAATTATAATTTGTCCCTTAAGAGTAGTACATGATACATCGTAGAAGGTGGAGCCATTCCTCTGTGGATTGTGATATCCAGCACCGACATACACACGTCGGCTTGAAGTGTTTGCTCCCTCTACGCACCTCCGTTAGCGAGACACTGCCCAGCCAGAAGCAGTCTTGAGCACCCGACTGGTCTCACTACACGTGTGGTTGCGTGGTACATATATTGTGTACATGTGCTGTGTAACTGTGTATGTGTGTAAGGAGAAATAAAGGAACAAGAATGAGGAAGGAAAGATCGCACACGATCCTTTTGAGAAGTGCGAGTTTCAGAGCTCCGCGAACAGAGAAGACAACCCGGAGCGAGTGTCTGGGACTCTAGAGCTTTACAAAGCTATCAGGCAAGGGAGCCTGGACCCAGAAGGGAGCAGATTACCGTGGGTAGATGGACGTACAATACGTGCATGGCCATGGTCCGTTTGTTATCCGTACCGCTCTGGCATTCATGTGAAATTGATCGGAGAAAACACGAAAAACTTCCTAACAGAGGACCTCGCCGCTATAATTCTCTAGTAGGCAACGGCTGAATACGGTCTAGCTATCTATCAATTACGCCACTGCCACGTTAGATGGCAGGGAAATTTTAAGACAATTTCAAATCAAGGAATATCTCCACAAATGACTATGTAGTTCTATGCACACTTTTTTAAGAAAATATTGTTAATTTCAACTTTTGAGTGGTGAAAACGGATGACAAATAACGAGATATACTATGTTTTAAATGGCAGTGTTTACAAAGTCACACAGTGCGTTAGTGCAAATGAATGAGAGATACCATGAAGGAAAGACTTCAACCAATAACAATTTTAATATCAATCCAAGACTTGCTTTTATGTAACATTTATTTCAATGCTGAGGACTACTCTACAAATGTTGGCAGAAAAAACTTCTGGGAAAAGTGTGAAAAATTCTCACTGGAAAATAGTTGCTCATTTGGTTCTATCCGTACTCACAAACGTTGTGATCTGCCTGGTCTTTCAACTTCTGAGCGGCATATGGATTCAAACAATCAATCAATGGGATGGTTTTCGATGGACATACCGGTTCACGGCTGATTCGGTGATTTCTTCCAACTCCTACGCTTCCTACCCATGTTTTACTTCACATGAAAGCACATTACTTAACACTTATTTTATATATTTATGATGATATTGATTATTATTATTATTATTATTATTATTGGAATACTTGTATTTCTTTCTGTTGTTTCTACCTGCAATATTATTTTTTTGTTAATTAAAGTCGCTTTTTAACAACAAAGATCATCAGCGATCAAATTATGTATACATCAATGTATTAAGTATTAAGTTTCACACATTTACATTAAGTATACAAATCATTTTCATTTATTCAAATTATTATAAATTTATATTATATTTCCTTACTTAAGTTATCAATTTCTAGCAACCTCAGTACTTTAGCACACCCGTCGGCAGAGCTGAACAATTTATGTAAGTTAGTGCAATATTATTATTAAATCAAAACAGGAATCCGTCAGTATTCTACCTCTCGTCTTATCAGCCACGGGAGTTATACTCAAACTCCCAAAATAGACACTAATACAACTGAACTTACTGATCACAATTCACTATGATATGCAAACGTCAGTCATCTTAGACACATGTCGTTTTGTAAGAACGTTTCTAAATCCATAACAAAATGGGTAAATATTTTTAAAGTAGAATTTTATTTAAATTACTACAATTGAGTAATGTTTCTTGTACATTCTGTTCTAGTTACTTTTTGAATAATTTCTTATTATTATTATTATATTATTATTATTATTATTATTATTATTATATTTATTATTATTATTATTATTATTTTATATTATTATATATTATTATTATTAAGGTTGTAAAGAGTAGCCGAGGAATTCTCAACATCAATAATTGCTACTATTATTTCGAGAAGAATTATGATTATTCTTGAGGTAATAGTTTCGCAAATTGTTACAGGAAAAAGCGATTTCTGAACTGCCGCTAGAGGACGTTGTATTTTACAATTTAGTAACTTCGTATGATTAATGTTCGGGAACCCGCACATTGGACCAAATTAGTGATGGATTGATTGGCCAATTCAACCGGTAGTTCCGGCGCTTTCAGTCGTTGAAATCGAGCCATTGATTTTTCATTTTCTAATTGACCATTTGATCTGTGGCAGCGCTGGTAAATCAATGTTCACGCAAGCGAGTACGATGTTACCGTCGACCAAAAATTCATGCAGATAATTTGAAGCCTTATAGGTGAGGTTTCTACTTCCCCTCTCCCAGTTTTAGTGCAAATAATTTTCAAGTTTGTATTTTACAAGCCAGTTTTAGCTTTTAATAAATAAGGGTAACTACACTTAAATAGCAATAAAATAGCAACAAAAAAAGAAAGAGAAATTAATAAAAATGGGAAATGATTAAAATTATTTTTTTCTCCTAAGCTTTTTTTTTGCAGATCTCAAATTTATGTATGTTTTCAAATAGTAAATGGAGAAAAAGTAGACCTTATCAAATAGATCAGTAATGAAACCTTAAAAGATAGATGTGAACTTATGAGATACGTGCTCAATCTCTTTATATTATTATTGAATACATTTTAAATATTCACAAAATTTGAACTGCATAATATTTTCTAGAAATTAAGAAATTCCCGGTGCATATTGGCTGATTTACTCATTTCGGCGCTATCTCTACTTTCTCCAACTGATCAAATATAATCTAGGTGTTCAGCACATATACTGCTGATTCAAGTAATAGTTGATGAATCATCGGATTCGTTGTGAATTATAGCGTTACAGGCTCAATAATATTAATTGGTAATTGCAAAAACGGACGACCGGAACCTTGTTATGAACTTCCCAATAAAACGTCTATAGAAAAAGCATCCAATATGACTTGCAGGAACCTTAAACAGGTTGAAGTCAAAATGTGGCCTCATTTTTCCTACAGATAAATATTCACTACTTCTATATGCTATGAAATAATTAGCTGCGGTCTCGCACTGCAAGTTTTGAAAAGTATATGAAAGTCACACACTAAATATTTGGAAGTCAGGACACAAAACTTCGTTCACGCGAAGTTTGTACAGCCCTGCCTACAATTGGAGATTGTCCGCCGAAGAAACATGCGCTCCTATGGGCTCGAGCTGAAGCTTCAATTCAGGGTAGCGATACACAGCTACTCGTAACGGCATTGCTCACGCCCTTAGCAAGCCCGCAATGCCACGTAGTGTTGTAAGTCATGAGTTGGATAGACTCAAGGATGTTTTATACTAATCGCGTTGCCGAAAGTTAGGAGTCGTGTCATAAAATTGGACACACGTAGCAACGAATCTATACTTCTTTAAAGTTTCGAGTAATACACACCGCTAACTTGAGCATGATGTCGTTTGCCTAGTTCTCCCGGAAGTAAGCTGATTTCTTCACGTTTATTACGATAAGGGAGAAGAAGTAGTTTGTGGGTTTATTATAAATCAGCGCAAAGTGCAGACCCGACACCTCTAGCCTTGAGCCAGATCGCCTGAGCAAGAGCTGTAAAGAATTCGCGAGTGTAGAAAATAAGATCAGTCCAATGGGGGCGCGGAACACTTTGTGTCAGAATTGCCCAATGATCTCTCAGTCGCAATTACATGGATATTAATTATGTTAAACACATTCACCAACGGAGTTAGGAGACCTTTGCTACTAAATGTGTATTATTCGTTTTGTTTTTGAAACACTTGTCATCCTAGTAGCGGTTATACATTCACCAGTATACCTTCCTAACCATCCACTTCCATTATAACAAGCAAACTATTTGAGAAATATCTGGATTTTCATCAACTTCACTTTTTATTATGCTTTTCAAAATTTCGGAAGTGAGGGTTGTTAATATAATGCTCCGGCGCCTTCACTAATACAACAATAATGATAACTACTACAAAAACATCAAGTGTACCACAATGTTTTTCACGGTTCATCTGCGATAAGGAAATACCTAGTAAGTCGCTTACAAGATTCTCATTGATTATTCCAGATCATATTTCGTTGATTCATCGGCAACTGTACTTTGAGTTCTCTGAATTCATGAAATTCCCTGTGGTCACAAAACCAAGTCACGGGGATTGGCATGTTATACGCCGTTTCAACCGCGGCTGTTCTGTTTTTGCCGCTGGAAAAGTTTCGCTGCAGCAAATGCTTTTTTTGTTTCTACAAATGCACCGTTACTTTCATGCGTCCCTTTCCATGAATATTCAATGATGTCCAGGAAGCTTCCTAAAGGCAAATGTAATTCTCTATTTTAATGCTTATATTCACACTGAAGAAGTGGGAGAGTTGTTACAATGAAACAATGTACAACTTCATTTAAACATTTTTCAGGGAACTTAGAGAAAACATGAAAGAGTGAATAGGGGAATTTTATTTTTTAATGTGAAACTTTTAAAACGAACGAGGTATATAATGTGCCTTCGGAATATGGCTATTTATAGAATAAAATGAAGTGAATGAGAGAAAAGATAATAAGTAGGGGGCGGATTTTAATGAAAAGTTTGTTTTTTTTTCACTTTCGAACGATGCCATTTAGCATAGAAATTAATTTTATGTTACGACACACTAGTAACTTATGTTACTACAAAAAGAAGCCTTATCAATTTCGTTGCTCAGAAATTGTAATGACAGTCGTTGTGAATATGTAATTCTTGTGAGGCTTATCAGCCCCATTGTCGTTTCAGCCGATTTCGGAGTAACTAAAGACAGAGATGTCCTGGTAAAAAACAGTTCAAACCAAAAGTTTGCAAAATGAGTTCACTTCAACAAATAGAAAGCTGAAACGTATCAAAGAGTTTGAGTTTGAGAACATTTTTTCATTTTTATTTGCTTTTAGGCATTTTTAAAACATTTAAAGATCATTTTATGGGTCATTTTTGGTGATCTTCTAGGTCATCAAAATACGCCCTTTAATAATAAGATTAAAGAAATATACACAGTCGGATAGTTTAGGTAGATAACCCTGTCTCAGTTTCGGGGTTAGTTCGGTTTCCACGATGAACACTCTTTTGTGCTTGTTGATTCACTTAACATACTTGTATCTTCCATACTAGTTAGAATATCGGAGGTTGTTAGATGTCGATGAACCAATTATACACTTACAAATGCCCGATTTCATTGCGAGTAAATTTGTATTGAATTCAATTCAAGGATGACTCATTTTACATGAGACTCACGCCACTAATATTATACGCGCACGTTTCGTTGAGCCCCGGAATACCTACCCCCACTCCTTTACCAACATTAGTTAAATTAAGAATGAATGATAGAAACGAACGTTGTTGGTAAAATCTGAAAACCAAAAATGTTCGCTCCCGTGTAAAAGAAACTATTTTGCTTCGTAAACCGAGATACAGATTTGATGTAATATTCCTGTTGTCAAAATAACTAAACCCCCACTCCTATTGCATCTGGCGAAACGAGAGCTCAAGAAAACGTGCGCAGATAATACACAACACAGCGAAACACAATGGGTCAGATCAACTGATGTCACTGCAGCGCCTCTGATCGGGAGGTCCTAGGTTCGAGTCCTGTCGGCGGGTGGAATTTCGACACTAGCTTTTCAGCTAGGTCGAATTCAGTCGCTGCCTGGAGGAGAATTCTAGTGGTCGGCTGCTCTGATCGGTAGTTTTCCGTGGTTTCTCCGATCAACATAAGGCGAATGCCGGAGCAGTACCGTACCAAACGGGCCACGGACCGCGCGCGATCTGTCCTTCCTCTTCCTAGTCCTATCCTCTCCCCTTACACACACACTTACACTAACATGCACTACACTACCACATATTCCGGGAGACCGGTCGGGAGCTTAGAGCTTGTCCCGGCTGGGGCGGTACCCCACTGGTGGGAGAGTCCTGGTTAGGGGGAAACCCCACTAGCCGACGGTAGGTCGGCGCCGGATCTCGCCATCCAGCGGGGGAAGACCATCGACATCTCCCGAGAAAAAGCATGACCTACACTAACGGGACTAATGACCAAAGCAGTTGATGCGCCCGGAAACACGAAAAAACCAAACCAAACCCAACAATGGGTCAGTCCTGACGACACAAATTTTGCTACGCTTCTTTCACCATCTAGTAGAGAAAGAAGATATCACTTGGGCGACGAAATGGGAGATTCCAGTTGAGAGACTCCGTTTGGGAGCCATCTGTTACACCACCTAAGCCAGGGTTGTCCAACTGGCTGCCCGCGGTGCCATTTGTGGCCCGCGAAAGGTTAAGAGAGAAAAGTGAATGTCTCTTTCATTCGTGTCAGGGGAGTGGGACTAGCGCACGCACCTGCCGAGGCCAACACACCCTTTAGTGTAAAAATAGGTTAAGTTTAGATTTATGGAATTTTTTCCTAGTAAATTTAAAAATCTGAAATCATCCCATTGTGTTTCGCTGCGTATGGTTCAGCCTGATATCACGCATATTCCATTCCCCGTCATCCCGTTTCAGAGCAGCCCGGCACTGCGGGGAACTGCCGAAACGGCGATCAACAATCCGGGAAGTCAGGTGTGGATCGCCTGAGTAATGAAAATACGGCCCGCAACCATATTAAAGGTTTTAGTTGTGGCCCCTGAGACCTTGCAATTTGGGCACCCCTTAACGAAGCCATACATGCCATTATAGGTATCAGCAGCGAAGAAGTAACGTGAAGTCAGTCCAAAGATGACCACCAAAAGGAAAACAATAATGTATGTTATAGTTATTAACGTCGTGAGGGATGACATAGAGCAAATAGGTAACTATCTGCTATATTTGCAGGGTTGCCATCTGTCCTCGTTTTGGAGAACATGTCCTCCTTTTTAATATTGTCCTCCGTCACTTTTTAAATTTACATGGATTGCCCTCCTTTTTGTCCTCCTTTATGTCCTCTTGAATAGAAAATAATACTGGCATAATTTTAAAGTAATTTAACTCATTAAAGGGATTTCACATCTTCAGTATATAAATATTTATTCAAATAAATGGCCTCCATAAAATATCATTAGACTTATTTTGATGTAAAATTTATTTATGGATGTTTATTGGTGGATAACGAAAGTGAGTATGGGAGCAAAATTGGGTGCTTTAATTTTTAATGGCGCAAAGTCTAATATGACTTTAAAGACTATTAATGGTTAGAAATCGTGAAGAACATTGTCTATACATCGTGGAGAATAAATAAACGAAATGTCCTCCTTTTTTTCGTAAAATGCCCTCCACTGAAAAAACTTTTCTGGTAACCCTGATATTTGTGATATCTACCTAGTATTGGTCAACACTGTTTGTGATAAAATCTTATCAGAAAATCATTCTTATATTCATGATACAGCAGTACTATATTTTACTGAACCGAGAAGTGGGTCATAAACCCTCATTGCCGTCCCAACTCTGCTTCTCTGAGAGCTGCGATGTTTGTAATCTAATACTGCGTAATCAAAGATTTCACTTTAATTCAGTTAGTCATTACGTGGTTTCCAATTGAAGTCCAGATTTCTATATACGTGGTAGATTCCATAAGTTTCTGGCTTCACTATCTTATATTTTTAATACAAAGGAAAATACTGAAACTTTTCAGCTTAATCATCCTTTACAGCAACCCGTTTTTTGCATATTTTATTAACATTTCTAGAACTTAAAAAAAATAATTTTTTTGCAAAATGATCAAAATTGCTTCTTTTACCTCACACTCGTCAAAAAATGTTCTTCCCGAACTTTTCTTCGGTTTCCATAAGTGGTTGACGTCGCTGGGTGCCCAATCAAGACTTGAAGTGTCAATGGTCCAACTTCTTAAAGCTATAGTTCCTCACAACACAACCGATACACCATCAATCCAATAATCCAAACTATCCAAGAACTAATATTTACCCAAAACACAAAAGGAGTCAAAATACAACTAGTTTGGATTCCTTCTCATAAGAAAATTACTGGAAATGAGAAGGCAGACATTGCTGCAAAAATGGCAACATCATTACCAAATGATGAACCGCAAATCCATGGCACCCAGAAAGATATAAAAAACCTCCTCCTGTTTAAAGTATTGGAACTCACAATGGAAGATGGAGTCTACAAAGCTACATCGAGTAAGAAACTCCCTTCTGGAACCAGGTCTACCGAAATCAAACTTCAAAAGAAGAGAAGAAGTCCTCATTACAAGATTAAGGATCGGTCACTTTAACCTCAATTACTGTCATCTGTTCAAAAACTCCAACCCTGAACCCTGTCCTAAATGTGGCGCTACCGTGTCTACTTCTCATTTTATTCTTGACTGCCAAGGACTTGTTATTATAAGGAAATCATTAAACATAGAAGGCAGCTTATATTCACTGTTCAAATCAGAAGAAGGTTGCAAAACATTTTGAAACTACTAGAAATAAGTAAATTGTTGAATGTAATATAATAATGATGCAATTTTTGTTATGATATATTTTGTTATAATGTTTGTGGTGTAATGATTCAACTATTTGTAACCTTGAAATGTAATGTACTGATGTAAACACAATGAGGTCGCTGATGACCTGAGCTGTTATAAAGCGACCATAAATAAACAAATTGAAAAAAAATTATTTCCAATCTGAGAAGTAAGCAGAGGGGCGTTCTCGTGAAGAAGCTTAACACCTTGAGATATCGCTCACCGCGCCCAACTGAAGGACCTCTCTCCCCAAACGGAGTGAGATGTCTGATGCAAATTTATAGCGCTACCACAATAAAACATAAGACTATCTACTGCTCAGAATGCTGTGCCAATGTTCAGCATTATCTTGGTCAGGCCGGAAACTTCTGGAACCACCTAATGCAGTCCTTACATAGTGTGTTAATAAGTTACTCACGCATTATTTTCTATGCAGTACCAATATGTACTTAAATTGTTTTCGTATTTTCCTCCGTTTTCTACATTCATTATTTTCATTAAAACGTACAATTTATAGCAATTTCAGTTTTGAAAATAATCAAGAAGAATAACTGAAAATATAAAGCACTTATTTCCTTTTTTGGTTTTAATTATTTCGACCTTTATTACGTTGAATGTTGAAAGATCTAGGATCGTCAGAATTTCGAGCGAATAAAAAGTTGTTTTGTAAAACTTTTATTTGCAAAGGACCGTTTTAGGGCAATTTAAGAATGTTAGATTGAAGAATACGCATCCCAGAAAAGGTATGTTGAACCGATGCGAGTCCTTGCGAAAAGTCTGGCCTTCTCGTGGTGCAGAGCAAAGTTGCTCGCCTTTCACCAAGGAGATCCGGGTTCGATTCCCGTCGAATCTCATGTGAAATTTGTTCCTACAAAACGAGTTCGGCTGCTTCACAAGGGCTAGTCCAACCCGTGTGAAGTGTCCTACACCCTGCCCCTATCCTTATGCCTACCCGATTCTGTCCGCTGGGTAGTGACGCAGGAGGCGCGTACGCGGAGATGCTACCTGGCGATCCTCTTGACAACAGACTACGACGAGACGTGACGGACAGAAACATCTACAGTAACGGAGGATTACTCCAAATTATACGTAGAAAGTAACGGAGGATTACTCCAATAGCGCTCAACACCCAAGAAGGGGTTAGGAGACGCGTTGCGTCGTGAGTTGACGCAACAAATTAAAAAAAAAAAAAGTCATGTCTTCTGTTAGATCATCTTTAAAGTTTGTGAATGTTCATTGCTATTCTGTGTTTTTACTTTGAGTCAATGTGCTTGACGTGCATAGAGAGAAAGGAACCCCGAATTCAAATCGAAATTGAACTAAAAGAGGACTGACTTCCTCGTGGATTGATTCAGACTGCTCATGCTTCTTTTAAAAATAATTTGCAAATTCTAAAACTTCGTAAGAAGTATACTTTCCTATTAAAAATCGTGATTATTTCAGATTTTATTCTTTGTCTCTTAAGAAAGTAGTTTCCCGGATTATTCCATGAAAAGTATTCAGTAGGGGGTCTCGAATATATTGCATTAGGGTAAATGTTACCGACTTCATACAAAGTTGTTCTTTTTACTAAATTGGTAAAATTAGTAGTGCTAGATCGCAGGACAATTTTTATTGTCAATAAAAGTAGTAAATCAATTCTAAATTTGTACGAACCATTTAATTCAAACCAATGAAGTATTAATAAAGTCGTTTGAGTATTGCGGTCAAGCAGGGCATACTCTCTCTAACACGATTTCTTTTTAATGAGATCCGAGAACGATGAACCGGCTCTCTTTCTCATTGAATTGTATCGACATCCGTTCCTCCTAGAACGTCGTAAAGTCACTTCTCCGAACTTACTCGCAATGTAAAAGCGAGAACTTTGTAGCATTCAGTAGGAAGCGATTCCTTATAATTTCTGTATGCGGAAATTATTGTTCTTTTAAACCCACCATTAGTTGCGTAAAATCTTTAAAATCACGTGATCTTTGCCACTTACGCCTTTTTGTAATTTAGCTACAGCAGACGCATCAATTATTCTCAGTTTTGCAAGTGCGAGCAGATGAATGAATCAATCGGCATACACCTTGGGCTGCACAAGTCGTGTAAAGCAGTTTGGTCGCAACAATCCAGCAGAGACATGTTACTTGCAGTGTACATCCAAAACAAGCGAAGCACTTTGGAAGGAGGCATTTGGGGGTCCCACCCCAGCACATGGATGCAAATTTGGTGTTATGAGCAAACATGAGTTCTTTTCCTTATATCCCAAGGCAGGGACTCGGGTGAGAGGATTCCATTTTATAAAGTTTCAAAGTCTAGGTATTGGCTTAGCGACGGCAGCCAAAGCAAGTTTCTCTGCTGTGAAATTAAGGCAACCATTTACTCAAATGGTGAACTATGCATAAGAAAACTACAATCTAATTTAAATGCATTTCCAAATTATCTGGTGTTTCACGGCTGATTGTATATAAATTATAATTTCTTGTTATATATTAATCAGTCACCTCAAAACATAAATCTTATTTTGTCGTTGTTTTCAATTAACTTGTACCATAACTAGTTCTTGAATTATTGAACTGTGTATTCATATTTTTTGCACGTGACGATGTAGTTTAATGAAATGACAAAATACTCTTCAATTCTGTAAAAAATAGTGAAATTACTGATATACATTGAATTTTCTAAAAGAAATAATAAGTTTTAAGTAGAGACTATTGATGTATTTAATTGTGAATTTACGTGAATAAATTTAAACATTATGTAGAAAATTCATTATAAGAGCTGCAACAACTTAATACATGATTCGTTTATTTGATTTTAATGGTAATTAAATGTTTCGCGCCAATTGATTGATTGATTTTTTCATGTTTCCGGGCGCGTCAAATGCTCTGGTCATTAGTCCCGCTAGTGTAGTGCATGTTTTTCCTCGGGAGATGGCGGTGATCTTCCGTCGCTGGATGGAAAGATCCGGCGCCGACCTACCGTCGGCTAGTGGGAATTCCCCCTAACCAGGACTCTCCCACCAGCGGAGCACCGCCCCAGTCAGGACAAGCTCTAAGCTCCCGACCTGTCTCCCGGAATATGTGGTAGTGTAGTGCATGTTGGTGTAAGTGTGTGTGTAAGGGGGAAAGATAGGATAAGGAATGGGAAGGACAGATCGCGCGATGTTCGTGCCCCTTTTGATAGGGTATTGCTCCGGCATTCGCCTGGTGTTGATCGGAATAACCACAGAAAACTACCGATCAGAGCAGCCGGCCGCTAAAATTCTCCTCCAGACAGCGACTGAATTCGACCTACTAGAAAAGTTAGTGTCGAAAATGCTGCGGCCGTTAGGACTCGAACTCAGGACCTCCCCGTCAGAGGCGCTGCAGTTTCGCGTCAAGTGGACATTTATAGTTTGGAGTCAAGTTTTCTTTATTGATTTTTTTTACAATAGTAATAAATACTAGGACTTCTAATAAATACTAGCATTTATTACAGTAGGGTTGACTTTATTTACAGGTTTGGCATCCCGTTACCTGCTGTTTAGCAGTTTTAATTCTCTAGTTGGAAATTATTTCCTAACCAAGGTACCAATAATCCATTGAAGTGGGTCCATAGCACCGATGGTGGCACTTGCTGATTTAACAAATGCTATGATTGTATTGTAGTGTTTTAAAATTATTTTAATTATACATATTTATTCTTATTTTGTCACAAAACCTGTATTTCTTGATATACCACTGTCAATGTTCAACCGGTAGTATATTTAAACCTGAATTAATGTGGGAAATGCTTTTTTGATAAAAATGAGCCTACATTTACGTACATATGTACGTAATATAATTGAATTCAACAAACATATTTCCAACAATATCTGGAGTGCTAATTGTACACTTGTCCTTTTATTATAATATTTTGAACTGGCTTGAAAACACACTAAAATAGTTGTTTATATAGCTTGTATATTACACAAAAGTTAATTGTTCACTTTTAATTATGAACAGTTTAACAAAAGATAATTATTTCCTGTTAATGGAAATAGAATTTTCTCCATTGCATTCTTGTTTCGTCTTAGAAAGTTTCATCCAAGTTGGGACATTCTTTTTGGGTTGTGATTTATTGGACACAAGATAGGATTTTCTCCAAATTAAAGATTGTTTCCTTCGACAGGGAGGGTATGAGTGACTTTTAGACCGCTCTTCCTTACGGACTGAAGAGGGAGAAAATAAGGTACGATTAAGGGTAAAGTGACTTGAATCGTGCCTAGGTTTTCGTCTTGAGAAAATCCTCGGATTGCAACTTCACTTTCGCTGGTATCACAGAGTGCAGCCACGTACAAAACTCCCTGTTACCCGGCTTCGAAATCTCTTTCGTTTCCGATTTATTACTTCGGCTTTCTCCGTCTAGTTTCGCTCTTCCCTTTGCATCTTTGTTTTTCCTTCCGCGTTTTCCTCTGTTTCACACCGCGAGATTCTATGCATACTTTATCCCTAGTCGTAAATCTTGTGGTTTACTACCGCAACGAGGCCGCCTCTCCGAAGAGTTTTCCTGGCGTCCCGGAAAGGTCGCGGTGCAAATAAACACAGTCTACGGCCGACGGGTATGGCAGGGTAAGAGGCCTTCAACCGTGGTATCGGGAATGGAAGACGTTCAATTGCAGCATTCGCACGCAACAATGTAATAAATGTTCACTGTTCTTCACATGGCATCTACGGCATGATAGTTTATATATAAACTAGCAAACCCGGACAAGAAAGTGGCGTGTGAAATCTCGATTCTCCCACTTCCCCAACATTAGTATGAAGAAATCTGATGTTAGTAAAACATATTTTTATTGGTACAAAAATGATAAAAAAAACTATTCACAAGTAACTCAATTAGCTTGTAGTAAATATTTGACTTCAGCTTCTGGATCAATGCCATCTTGATAAGCTTTCATTTAGTTTCCTTTGATCCGTTGAGCCAATGCTGATAAGGTCCCTTCTTTTGCTTCTGGATACAAATGATGATGCTTGCCTACATTTACGTTTTGTTAAGCTCCCTTGATGCTGTTTACGCTGTAGGAAAAGAGCAGGGGTGATGATTGTTATTTTGTTGTCAGTACAATGATATCAAATTAGCAGTTCCGTTTGTAAATCGTTTTCTATAACTAAGAAACGAATTTTTTTAGTTTTCAAATATTAACCGCATTGTATTGGTACTTTCATTTATAATTTAACTATATGTAATAAAAGAGAATGGTAGGAAATCTCAAGCTCAAGGAAACGTTCGCAGATTATTTATTATGTTGAAAAATTCTAATATTTTCAAAACAATATTCATGAATATTGTTCTTTAATTATATTCATGAATATAATTAAAGAACTAATAGTGGAGAACAAATTTTCTTTTGAAGAAAATCTCTGTTAACAGTATTGTAGTTGTAGAAGGACGCTGAAAAAATTTATAATTTGGCAATACTTGAATATCCAATGAATAATCGGATCTGCACCGATTTTACAACCGTTCATTGCTCAGTCAAATAATTAAACAAAAAGTATAGAACAATTTTTGAGAAAATGTTGTAAATGTTGAGAATTCATGATAAGTATCCCAAAAAATCAAATATATCTTTTAAACTCAAGGGGCCGCGACATCAACCCTATCGATGGGAGGGGCGGATATCAATCAGACAGACGAACAGACGCTATCAAGAATCCATAAAAAAACGTTGATTCTCACCACATACGCTGGAGAAAGTAATTTACTACACATTGGAACAAGACGTATCCACTTTTTCATGCCCCGCAATAAGAGTTTTTTCATCGAAATATCGTCATTTTTTGCCTCATCGTAACAATACTTTCTCTATACTACATATGCAGTATACGAGAAAGTAAATTTTTATTAATATGCTAGTGCGAAGGAAGTAACTATTCCACTTTTAAAATATGGAAGATTATTGCCTAACAATGGTTAATGTATTTAGAAATGGATTCCTTAAATAATCCTGTACTGGCCCCATTGGTAAATGGACATAATCCATAGAATTTAAGTTCATTTCTCAATAGATCCCAGAAGCAATCTGCATTCCAAAAGTTAGAAAACTACCCTCGCCCTCCGCACTTGGCTCGGCCTTCTATTGTTTCCCGCGCGCATTTGCAAGCAGCTCCGTCGCCCACGTCGCGGCGAGGCGTCCCGCAAGGCTCTCTGCGCGGGCGGAGCAAAAGAGCAAAGAAACAGCGCGCGCGGGAGGCGAGCGTGGGCCGACTCTATTCATTAGAAAGCACGCGAGCATTTCCTTTGAAGCGACTCCAGCGCCGCTCTAACCGCACCCCCTCCCCTTCCCCCTCCCGCTCCGCCCCCTCCCCCGCCAGCGACGCACACGCGGCGCGCGCCTCGACAGTGCGGGATGTCTAGGCCACCGCCTCGCCGCAAAAGAAGGCAGCTTCCCGGAAATAAAAGTACTATTTAAATTTTACGTATTTTTAACCAGTGTTTGTCAGGATTGGATATATTAAATTAAAATGTACTATTTAAATTTTACGTATTTTTTACTAGTGTTTGAAAGGATTGATACTACAAGATATGGCACACCCACCACCGCAAGACTCCGTCAAATATTCAAAGACACTACAGAAAATGATTCGAAAAAATGTTACTTTTCAGCTTATTTGACTATAATTGTATATGAAGTGGTCGCTATTTCAGAAATAATAATTTTGTAGAAGTAAATATCGTAGTTGGCATTGCTCTTGACATTTGTAATTAGTCGTCAGTGAAACGGTGGAATTTAACAATTTCATTTTGTTATTAAAGTTTGTGCAATTTTAAAGCACAAAAGTAAATGTTCAAAGAGCGTGAATGTCAAAGGAATTAAAATAACACGCATGTAATATTCGCACAAGGAAATTTCTGATGAACTTGAATTGTTCCAAATAGATCTCATTGAAATATGTTGAAGGTTGGAGATATTCGGTAAGAGAAGTTCGTAAAACAAATGTATTTAATATAAAATATGATTATGAAAGAGAGAGAGTACGACTTAGCCTATTCCGGGCTTTGCAGTAAGTAATCGTAGGCGTTGGATACGAAGGCGTCTGCAACAGGGATCAGCCAGGAGTGGGGTCGACGTAGGGTTGCCAACCGTCCTCCATTTGAAAGGACAGTCCGCTCAGGTGTTCTCTCGTCCTCCTTTATATTTTAAATGTCCTATTTTTAGTAAATTTTAAACATTTATTGTCATTTATTTTATCAATCGTCTAACATCTGATACTTTGTATCGTTTACTGTTTAATTTAGAATTGAAAACGTGAATATTCTTTTCCTGAAGGCTAACACACGCACGCATAAAAGTGTCTGTGACTAGCGACTAAAATAAAAAGAGACGCTATTCATCTTCATTTTGTAAATGAATGTTTTCACTTGAATCGCAAATGGAGACAGGAAAGAGATTGACCCGATGATAGTCTACATTAAATATTGATACAAATGTGTGTGTTGATGCGTGTTTATTTTTTTCTTACTGTGTATCCTCCCTTTTGCATTAACATTGTTGGCAACCCTAGGTCGGCGACTGAGGCGACAGCAGCGGGGACCAGCAGAGAACAGTGACCACTGGCCAGCATATGGACACAGCATAAGCTGACAGTCAGTAGTGAATTATAGTCAACGTAGACTAATTGCTTCGTGTGAAGTGGGCAGCACGAGTTAGCGGCGATTCTTGAAGTGGATACGATGCCTCACTAGCTCTCCTACGGGAGTAGCGTATACTAAATACTACGCCAGGGGAGGGGTCTGTCTGTCTGTACTTGGCACGACAGCCCGCGTACGGGCCACGGCCTATCAGCAGCGTCCCGGCCCACGGCTATGAGTTACGGGGTACGTGCAGCACGAAGACTCCTCCCTCCGTACTCTGGTCTTCTCAATCTGGGAAGTGAGCTTACTCATCGTCACACCGCAACATATGTAGTGTAACCGTCACGTATCTACCTAACTATTTCGTAGTACGCCGAATTACAGAAGTAAATCTGTTATTTACTTGTTTTGTGACGTGTGATTACACCGTCACACAAACCTGGGAAGACCTCAAATTATGGATAATTCCCTATCGGTGGTGGGTTCGTCTTTGCTAACTAATATTCATTTAACAAACAAACACAATTTCATAGTTTTAAAGAACAAGTAACACATATTCTTTCCAATATGATCCTTCGTACACTCACGTTCACATATTCTCCTACGTGATTACTTTTCCTTTTGATTACACAATGGTAGCTAACTCCCTACCTAAACTGCAGTTTTCTGTAGAATAATAGTGACTCTGATCTACATTTACACGAAACAAACAGTAAATACATATGTACACTTCTCAAAACAAATTATCTCTTAATGAAACCCACAATTCACAATTTAAATAACCATCCTGTAAAAAAATACATACAAACAATATACCAAAATTCACTAATACCTTTTCAATCTTAAATAATACTACACTCAATATTTACACTTAATATTCAGCTTCTGCGTGACCTCGCAGTGCAAAATTCTGTTTTACAAAGTCTCTTGACTGTTCATGAAATAATGTTTTACCAGAAACAATTTAACAGCTTTCATTCATGTTCAAAACCTTTTTTACATAGACAATTCCTCTTAAATGATTTCAAATAACATCAAGTCAATTATGTATGAATTTAGATAAAGAATTATACACAAGGACGACTTTTATCAATAAACATTATTCTTACATTCGTTGCATTACTTGTTTAATATTCCTATCGAATTTTACGTAATCTTGACATATCACAGTGATTAATCCCATGAAAAATACTTAGACAATTACCTTTTAATAAAGCTTCATTTCTGGTATTTTCCACGTGTCCCTCGTCGGTTGTGTGGTGGAATAGTACCCATCTAATCACTTCAGCGTCTCGATCCGGAAAGAAAGACAATCTCGTCCGAGTCAAGCCTCATGCCACATTCGCATTTCTACAAAAGTTCTGATTGGCTAGGGCGAAAGTACGTTCAGAAATTTGTTTCTAGGTAACGCCATCTCTTCGCTACTCTAGGAACTATTTGTAGGGCAAGATGTCGGGTATTGTCACTTCAATATTTCTTTTGTCATGAGTGTAGCCGATGACAAGCGGTTACAGTAGATGCACTGCAAGCCAAACGAAGGTCAGAATTTTGTCCGACCGGGAATCGAAACCGGGGTCACGTCCCGGAAATCGAGAACGCTGACCAATGAACTACACCGCGACGATGGGAGAGGGACAGTAACAAATTACAATAGATTTCAACACAAATGCATGCCTCTAAATGATGTTGAAAAATTAAACGTTTTCCTTCGGTTTGTGCTCGCTTTGCTTATGTTGGTGCCAGCGTTTTAACACGCCCAGGGTAATAAACATTTTTTTATCAGTCAAATTCAGTCATTCAATATTTTTCCTGCTTGTTTCAAAAAAGTTATATTTTACGAATAATAAGCAACTATGTTTGTCAGTGTGCAAAAAATGTCCTTTTTATAAGTTGACCTTGGATACTTTCGAATTTGGGTAATTTAACAAACTTTTTCTTGGTCCCTTGTGAATGTAAATTAAAAAGATTCCTTTGTAAGAGAGAGGATTAGCCGAGGCTTTCGACACAGTGCGGACCAGAGCCCACCGCCGCCCGCCACAAGGGAGGCGGTCGCCGGGCAAACGAAAAATGCAAGCGATGCTCCGACATCCAATTTCAAAGAGGGCTGATCGCGGTCTGCGATAAAAAGCCGGCTACGAGAGGGAAATAAAAGGAAGCGTCTGGCCGCTGTGAAAATGTGCTTAGCCTTAACTTAATACAGCGGTCTGGCGCCGGCCAACCCTTGGGTGGGGAGGGAAAGAGGAAGGGAGAGATGTAGAGGTTGAACTCGCCGACGCTTTTGAGGAAGGGGGCGGATGTGGGAGGGGGGACATTAGAGTGCAGATGCGCAAAAGAGGGAGGACTGTTAGAAGTACTGAGGGGAAGTGAGAGAGGTCAGATGGGTTAGTTAGTTGGATGTAGAAGAGACTGAAGGCCGGTACGGTGGAAATAAGTCGAGGAGGATATGGTCGTTGCAAAGGGAGTTGATGGTGAGTTCTGGAGAGGTTAGTAGGAGCTTCTTTACTGGTAACAAAAGTGAACAGGGTGATTATCATTATTGGAAACGCTGGTAAGTAATTAGAGAATGACAAGTCGGAATGATATGCGTCGATAGACCGTTTCTCGTGTCACTCACTGCGACACCATTCACTACAATTTCGTTTTCTCTCCTGACTCCACTATCCTTGTTCAACACCTTGTAGGTAAATCCTTGTGTGTGTGGGCTGGCTATGAGATGTATCCCGCGCGTGAGTAATGTAAGAATGCATAGAGCAGTGTCAGAGCAAAGGATTCCAGAGGGAATGGAGAAGCATTAGAGCACAAAGGTAAAGGATGACGGTGTCGGGAGATATGAAAAAGAAATGGACAAAAAAATAAATGAAAATTTTATCAATGAATCACAATACACAATTGAGGTCAGAATTACAAGAGAAACTTTCTTAAACTTTACAATATTACTTGCAAAGAGGAAGAGCACAAGATGAAAGACATTGAGATTCCCAGATTTTCAAAAGCATGAATGCCATTATAGAAATGAATAAATCGTCTGGTACGACCGGGAAAGGTGGCTCAGTGCATCAACTGATGTGACTGTAGTGCCTCTGATTGGGAGGTCCTAGTTTTGAGTCCCGATGGTGACAGAATACTTCACACTAGCTTACCAGTCATGTCGAATTAAGTCGCTCTCTGGAGGAGATTCTAGCTAAAGGCCGCTCTGATCGGGAGTTTTCCGTGTTTTTTTTCGACAAATACCAGAAAAATGCCGGAGAAGTACCCTAAGAAACGGGTTACGGACCGCACGCGATCTTTTCTTCCTCTTCCTTGTCCTATCCTCTCCCCTTACACACACACATACACACATAACACACACTACACTACAACACATGTCGGAAGACCGGTCGGGGGCTTAGAGCTTGTCCCGGCTGGGGCGGGGCCCCGCTGGTGGGATATACTTGGTTGAGGAAAACCCCGCTAGTCGACGGTAGGTCGGCACCAGATCTCGTTATCCAGCGGTGGAAGATCACTACCGCCTCCCGAAGAAAAAACATGCAGTACACTTACGGCACTAATGACCTCGGTAGTAGACGTCCCGGAATCATTATCAATCATGTGGTACGGAGGGTGGAATGAAGAAACTAAAGGAACGAAAATATCGAAATGAGAGGTAAGGAACATTAATGAAATTCATTTGCGTTTCTAGTCTTCAACCCAAACTTCATAGATCGAGAGATTCCTATAAGATAGGGTAAGAACTATAATGAAACAAAAATGGAATCAGGAGCAGGAGAAACGGAAGGCCTCCTTATTATTGACATCAAATTTCCCGTTAGTCGACTGGGTTTTTAATCCTGTACAGAGGGATTGCTGTACCAAATAACAATATATAGCGCATATATCAATATTAATAAACACTGCAATAATTATTATAATATATTTAAATGATAAATCTTTCATATTTCACACAACACCACAGCATCGCACGGCGATAGGCAGCATTGCACTTCACTGCACTGCGCTTCACCTCGTTTTGACCATCTTCACAACACTTCACTAAACTGAACACGGTTGAAGTTGGTAAAATTTTAAACGACTTTTATTTAAATGTCTTTAAGTTACTTCACCTGTTAGTACTGGTCTACCTCAAAACTACTTCTAAAACTTCCAACATTGTGGGAAAGATTTTCGCAAATTGCAGCAGGGAAATTATTCCAATCTCTTGTAGTTTAATTGACATAAGCGAAATTCTTCTCTTTATTATTCAAATTCCGCGATCACGGTCCTCTCTACTGAAATACGCTGGCTTCCTTAGTCCATTCTGCCACGGGTAGGAACCAGGAGGCGGAAATCATGTGCGCGACGGAGGGGGCAGTATGAGTGAATGCCGCAAGAGGGTACCCCGCTGGGAGGGAGGGCAGGGAGCGGTTGGGGCCGACGTGGAATCTGAGGGGCAGACCGCGACCGGCGGCCGGGGGAAACGTCAACACGGATCCGCGCGGCCCGCGCCTTAATTAAGGCGCCGCGACCGTCCTTTGTTTGCCGCCGCCGCGCCGCACCGACCCCGTGACCGCATCGCAGGGATTGCAGCCCAGTAATAATGCTAATCGCTGCCACCGGGTCTCGGTCGAGAAGTCGGCCGCCGGGTGGCCGTGAGATAAGATTGGGATTCTCTGTTAGAAAATAACTACCAAAACTGGTTTGGTTTGGTTTGGTTTGGTTTGGTTTTTTCGTATTTCCAGGCGCGTCAACTGCTTTGTTCATTAGTCCCGTTAGTGTAGTGCATGTTTGTTTCTCGGGAGATGGCGGTGGTCTGCCCCAGCTGGATGGCGAGATCCGGCACCGACCTACCGTCCGCTAGTGGGGTTTCCCCCTAATCAGGACTCTCCCACCAGCAGGGCACCGCCCCAGCCGGGACAAGCTCTAAGCTCCCGACCGGTCTTCCGGAATATGTGGTAGTGTAGTGCATGTTAGTGTAAGTGTGTGTGTAAGGGGAGAGGATAGGACAAGGAAGAGGAAGGACAGATCGCGCGCGGTCCGTTACCCGTTTCGTAGGGTACTTCTCCGGCATTTGCCAGGTGTTGATCGGAGAAACCACGGAAAACTACCGATCAGAGCAGCCGGCCGCTGGAATTCTCCTCCAAGCAGCGACTGAATTCGACCTAGCTGAAAAGCTAGTGTCGAAAATCCTGCCGCCGTCAGGACTCGAACCTAGGATCTCCCGGTCAGAGGCGCTGCCGTGACATCAATTGATGCCCTGAGCTACCGCTCCCAGTACCAAACCTGGTAATATTGAATTTTGCGACTAGATATCTCGAAGTCTGTATAAGAAATGTCAAACTTGGACATGTTGCAAGGAATTGTCAGTATAACTTCGTGTCATACTTCTGGGTCTCTCTCAAGAGGGTAATATCTCATCAAGTGATGGATTTGGAACACGCAAAAATCACGGAAGGTTGGTGTTGTTGTTTTGGTGGTGGTGGTGGTGGTGGGACGGGTGAACTGATACCACGGACTTAGAAACCTCTTTATTATCTCATATCCAACATTTTACTAACATACTTTATTTGGAAGAGTTAACGACTCGTCATGTAGACTTTTGCAATTAGATTAATTTTTCTTCGTTGAGAATTAGTGGTTGATCATCATGAAAAAGCAACCGAGTACATAAATTGCTAATACTTGAAGATTACTTTTGAGGCGTTTCTATGCGATAATTCTGGATAAGACTTCACCAAATTATGTAGATACATGTATAAATTTCTAGCATATTTTACTCTGGTGTTTCATATTTCACTGCGAGGATATTATCTGCTAGATGCGCAGGGCTTTACTTTAATGTGTCAAATTCATACTTAATTACGACTGTGCTACGGGTATCATTTAATATTTTTCAGTAATTAATTATTTTCCACTCGTGGAATGATCTTACTAAATGTGCTTCGCGCTCTGAAACTCCCAGATAAATTCACAAGATACTTCGCGGAACGTAGATTCATTCCATATGCAATTCCCATAGCACTCGTGGTATTACCTTTGAAGCACAGCTTTTGAATATCCAAAACCGCTAAATTACGAGAGCATTGAGGAATTCGAGAGCGATGACTTGAGCGCTTTTTATAATTGGACGCCCTCGCTGGGATGAATATGCACGAGGAAGAGCACATACGCGAGGCGGTGCGCCGGAGCTGAGATTTTATTCGCAAAGGCGCCGGGTGTGGGGCCCGGAAGCACGGTAGGTGTGGGGTGGGGTGGACGCAGGGATGGGGATGCGCCGAGGCCAAGAAGAGCAAAGGAGTTGGAAGCGGAGCTGGCTTGGGTGACCGTGTGGCCGAGAGTGTGGGTCGAGCGAGGAAACGGGGCGAAAAGGGGAGGGGTGGGGGAGCGCATGTGGGGCGGTGGCATGGTTGGTGGGACGGAGGGGGCTGGGGTCAGATGCAAAGACACATACAATGGCAGGTGCAAGGGCATGCGCAGGAGCAAGGGCAGGTGCAGGAACAAGGGCAGTTAGCAAGGGTAGTGGTAAGGGTAGGTGTAAGGGCAAGGGCAGGAGCAAGGGTAGAGGCAAGGGCAGAAGCAAGGGTAGGGGCAAGGGCGGAGACAGGGTAGGGGCAAGGGCAGGAGCAAGGGTAGAGGCAAGGGCAGGAGCAAGGGTAGAGGCAAGGGCAGAGCAAGGGCAGGAGCAAGGGTAGGGCAAGGGCAGGAGCAAGGGCAGGAGCAAGGGCAGGAGCAAGGGCAGGAGCAAGGGTATGGGCAGGGGTGCAGGCGAGCGCGAGGGCGAAGGCGAGGGCGGGGACAGTGGGTGGGCGCGCTGGCGAGGGCGCGGGCGGCGGCGAGGGTCGCGGACCGTGTGCTAATGAACTGCGCCGCTGCGGCTGCCCCAGCAAAGGCCACTCCGCTGTGTCCCGTTCGCGTCGAGCGCTGCCCTGCAGGCGGAGAGCGGAGACACTCGCGGCATGCGTGTGACGTCATGCAAGCTTCACCCGCCCACACTCATCGTCCCCTCGCCGCATATGGGCAGGCTTACACGGGACCTCCAAGAGTACAATTTTTTATTTTTGAAGATTTAAGCGTGCATCGTAGTGGGAAATGTAATTTTTTTAGCGGATAAGGTGCACCGTTCGTAACCCATAACTTTGGGTGTGCTTTTAACATGGGATCTCAATATAGTGAAGTCACTCACTAGTGATTACGTTTGCCCCAACCGATGGACCCAAATGATTATCCAAAACAAACACGAGTATATTTCACCGTAAATAGTATTTTTTTAAAAGACGAATGCGTGTCTTTGTTATGAAATTCTCATTTCAAATTTTCGTTCTGCGTCTTGGAAAAATGTAAAACACGATTGCAAGTGGGAGAGTAGTGTTGTTAGCATTCGGATGATAGTACACACTACGCTACACTTGGAATTCGCTTCTTAATACCGGATCACAATCAGCTGATGGATTGATATGGGTCTCTCACTACAAAGGAAATTTTATTTATAAGAAGATTTAACTTCATGGGGAAACCTGGAAAATATATTATATGTGTCTATTTTTAAACTGTTTTAACTGAAAAAAGCTTTATTTTCTACTTTTACCTTTTTTGTTGATTGAGAGTTAAAATCGAATATAAATGCTTGAAAAAATTCTCAAAATATTTTTATTAATTACAGAAAATTGCAATGGTAATTTAAATGAATATTCATAGGCGTAATGGGATTAAAAAATTTAAACTTATATAAGAAACTAAAAAGCAGTTTTTTTTGTTTGTACGAAGTACTCAGAATAAATCGATTTAAATCCAGCGAAAAATTTTATTTTTACACTCCAATTACGGTTTTCAACATAAAAAGTGTGATGGGGGCAGATTAGCCTATCTTATTCTGCTACCCCATTTAGAAGCAAAAGCAGAGTAGAACTACATTGTTGCAAACTATCACAATATTTTGCTTTCCAAATATTGTCTGATTCGAAAAGATTCAGCTATTCACAACTTATTTAAAACTGGATAAGTAATTTGAAAGTTAATTTAAGTTTCTTTCTGTTTCAGGTAAGGCTGTGCTCAATACCAGATTGACCAACGATGACACGTTAAGTACATCAGTTCTGTACTGTAATGCTATATTATATTCTATAATGTAACTGTAGTTTGTAATATAATATACCGTTATTCAGAGTATGTGTACTCTTATTGAATTACTCGTATAATATTTGAAGGTTATGTTTTTGCCAATGAAATGTAATTGGTTGAAAGTGAAAATTTTAACTGTGAAGGCATTCACATATATACGCGTAAATTAGTATTAGAATTTTTCATAATCTGTGAATACTATTGGCCCAAACATACTTCAGTGACCGAGAATAAAAGATACTGTGCGAAAGTTTATGACATTTTTGTATTCCTCTGTTCCATTCCTCTTAAAGTTTACACATCATAGTCAATTGTAGTTTTCATAAACACACAATAATAGTCGTAAAAACCACAAAAATTATGAGAATCTCTTTAAATACTTGTCACAACTACAGAACATCGCCTGAACACTTTCAACCGACCCATTCTACTTCGTACCACATTATTATGAAATATAGAGTACATGGATATTTCTGCAACAAGAAGGTTAATATTTGCCAAGTGTGATCCCGTATTTGTCTAGTGTGCCCCTGGTAAGGTTCTATTCTTCTTCTGGATTCTTGCCAATTATTGCAGAGTTTGGAAATTCGTGTTTAACCATATCCCGACCCCTGATGATCAGTTTCAGTCATCGGGACTTATTGCGGGGATTATCTCGATACCGATTAACAAAACTATACCTTGTACCGTTTATGTATCTACAGGATACGGCCAATCGCGAACTCTTGGAACGCATAATACAACTTTGTTCGGTTTCGCCATAGACAAGAAGTTAGTGTGTATTTTATTTTAATTTTTAATCACTTCTATAGTGTGTTTTCTTAACCTGAAATACACGTGACAATGATATCCTTGAAACGAGGGTAGAGATAGCACCTCCAATTTGTATTAATAAAAAAGGATCAGACTAAGGAAAAATTCATCAGTCGGTAAACACAAGCCGCTATGTTATTTTCTGGACCTGGTCTGCAAGAAATATTTTCTTAATAGATCCACCCCAGGAACATTAAAAGTTGTCGTAGCGATTTACTCACAGGATTGAAAAAACGTATAAAGAATGAGATCGAAGGAATGAGGAACACCATAGTAACCGTAACCTCAACTGCCCCGATTGATTTTCGCCCGTATGGTTGCAGATACCAGTTACCGTGTTAAACATAACTCCTCGGAACTATACATATTACCTTGTAACACACAATTGGGGTAGTATGTGTGAATGATATCCTAGCGGTTGACCTACGTAGTAGTAATATTCATACCATTGCAACAAGGTTGGCAAGCGGTTGCGCAATGTATTCGTAGCGGCAAAGCGTCCTTAGAAAGACGGATTCCTGTTCACGTACCTGCCGGAGGGGTCGGTCACACTTCCCCGAACCCGCTCTCCTTTATCGGACGTTGCATGTAGAGCGTGCTGCAACACCCCAGTGACCGCTCACTGGAGGTACCAACGAAGCAAGCTCTCGCAACCTCCCTCACCCGCCCACCTCCGACGCACATTGCTCTCACCCTCCTTCATCCCTCTTTGCCACCGATCTCCATCGCTACCGCCCTCCACCACTCTTCGCCCCCTCCCCCCCCCCCTCCACCCTCCGCCACCGTCCGCCACTGCGTCAGCGCCCTCGGTTCTCACCCTTCGTCACCCGCGCCGTCGCCCTCTGACACACGCCCACCGCCACCCCTGGGCATCCTCGCATTGCCAACAAAAGCCTGCCGTGTCCTTGGGGTGGCCCCTGGGTTCGAACCGCCGCGTCTCGGGCTCCGGCGGCGCTTGCAGGAGGCCACTTGGGAGTGCGGCTTTTGTGGGTTGGCCGCCGTGTTCCTCGAACGTTCCCTGCTGGTTGCGCCTTGCGCTGGGATCCTTTGCGCCAACAAATTCCTTACTCTCCAAAACCCATTCGATCGTCACAAGGGTGTGATGTGAAAATGGTAATTGTATTTCGTTTGTCGTGGGTTTCCGTTTTATTTTTCTGTTTAATTTTGAGTGATGTTGAATTTGTTAAGGTTTTTCCGTTTAATGAATGTGTCACATTTGAAGGATCAGTGAAATAATATCTGTGTTATGGTAAATGCGCTACGGTATGTAACAATTCTGTACTATACGATTATGAATTATTGTAATCAGAAAAAGCTTACTTTGAGTACAGTAATGAAACATTATGACTACCTACTAGTGTCGCTAGTTAACTTCCTTGGTGGTGAAACGCAAAGATTCTAATATACATCCGTATTTATGTGCTAAGTGAGTAATGATTTAATTCTGTATAGTACGTGTTTAAACACCAAACGTACTTAAATCCAGCAAAACTTCGTTGACTGCTTTTCAAAATATTTGAGATTATGTCTATTTACTAAACAATCTATCAGTGTATTGATAAACAAAATTTACTTAAACGCACTATGGTACTAAAAATGTAGTATATGTAATTAAAATTTTAATAACCTTTATTCCGAACAAAAATTGTTATTAAGCGTCAAAACATTATTATTTCTGTTTTCACTAGTAAAACATACATAAATAATGAAAATACAGAAATATAAATGTGTACCTAGGTTCCCTTAAAAAAATTACAATTAACGTCCGGAAGCAAACAAAAAATGGCATACTATATTGCTAATTTAGTTACTGAATCATACCACAGAACACCGGGAGCGGTGGCTTAGGGCGTCAACTGATGTCGCTGCAGCGCCTCTCACTGGGAGGTCCTAGGTTCGAGTCCCGACGGTGGCAGGATTTTTTGACACTAGCCTTTTAGCTAGGTCGAATTCAGTCACTGTCGAGAAGAATTCTAGCGGCCAGCTGCTCTGATCGAACGTTTTATGTGGTTTCTCTCATCAGCACCAGACGAATGCCGAATCAGTACCCTCACAAACGGCCCACGGACCGCGCGCGATCTTTCCTTCCTCTTCCTTGTCCTATCCTCACCCCTTCCACACACACTTACACTAACCTGCACTACACTACCACACATGTCGGGAGACCGGTCGGGGACGTAGAACTTGTCCCGACTGAGGCAGTGCCCCACTGGTGGGAGATACCTGGTAAGGGACAACCCCGTTAGCCGACAGAAGGTCGGCGCCGGATCTGGCTATCCAGCGGGCGAAGGCCACCGCCACATCCCAAGCCAAAAAGCACTACATTTACGGGAATAGTGTTCATAGTAGTTGACGCACCCGGAATCACTATCAATCAATACAACACAACATTTCAACATAAAATGGGACATTCTATTCAGTATATACATCTATTATATACTGAAGGTAAGATAGATCACGTATAGTATATTACGTTAATTGTCCTTCATTCTTCGTTGCTAAAAAATATAAGTCTTTATTAACTGGGAAGGTCTGAAGTGGTGAGGTCTTGAGAACATGCTCTAGTACCAGAATAAATATTGTTTAAATAATTATTAATAAATATTGAAGTTTTGAAATGTAGAACAGTAATGAATAGAAAACATTTTTGTGGTGGATTCCTACAATTTTCCTTTTATTTATGTGCTTGGGAAAATATATTTTTAAAGGAACTTCGTAAGAAAAGTCACGTAATCTGGCGCCGGAAAATGTAGATTTTTTTGCAGAAACACTTATTTCTGGGCTTTGGCAACAAAAACGTTGACTAATACTGTGGCTAAATAAAGGAAAAATTTTCTAACATGTGGTGTAGCCAGAATTCGGTTTTGTGAGTTTTTGAAAACGATACATTGATTTTTGAGAGTATTTTACATGAAGTCTAAAAAACATTTTAAAATTTTTCTCAAAAAATGGTACGACATTTTTTTATCAAACTTTGTCCTCGCATAGAATAAAAATGTTTAAGAGAATGGTGTATGTCTCATATTGTAAAAGTAAAAGTGCAATTTTTTATTGCAATTTGCTGCCTCCTACTACAATATTGAAGATAAGGATTTTTCCATAATGAAATCTGTTCTTTAATGACGGATCGTTAAAGACGTTCACGTTGGATTATTCGAAAGTATGAATAACTTTTGTGTAAATTTGCGCGAAATATAAAAAAATCCCCCAATTTCTTTTTTCGACGGATAGTGCTTGGAACTGGCTGATTGATTGGAACCGGAAGCCATCCCCTAAACTCGCAATCCGTGAGCTGTCCGTGGGTTATGGTAGAGCTTCAGACTTTCACTAACCACAAATCATACAGTCAACTCAAACATCCTAAATGTGCATAGCAGTCTGTACCGAATAAAGAAGAAATGCTTAAAACAATGACGCGGGTCTCATTTTCGTTGAACTTTGAATACTCGAAAATTACAATTTTAGAAAGAATGCAGGAAAGTATGTGCTGTTGTAGCTCCACTAGTTGGGATGTTGAGAAGCCGGGATTTTGCCCGCGTGTGGTGTATTGCAAACAGGGCTAGCTGCGAAAGCGGTCGGCCGCTCAGGACAAAGGGCACCCGACCAGCTGTCGGCGGCGTCACGAGGCCGTGTGCCTCTGCATCGTTCGCCGCTGCTCCAGGGCGGCAGCGCACAGACATTACAATGCGAGGGGGTCGGTGCCAAAGACACTGCCGCTCCCCGCGCCCCGCCCTCTTCACACAATGGGGCTCTGCTGGCCCTTCCGCCCCGCAACTCCCCGCCCTGCTCTGCCCCGCCATGCCTTGCACCGCCGTCCCGACTCGCTCGGACCCCCAGGCGTGTTGCTGTTTCGCAGTTTTTTCTCTTTCCTTCGGCGACATCCCGCAGTCGGGTTCTGCCTTGAACACCCACCCCCGCCCGCCCCAACGAGCCATTCTTGGTCATTTCTTGCACTCTCTCTGTTTTGCGATTCACTTTCGGTTATTTTATTTCCTTCTTCATTGATCCAACAAACATCAAAACATTACATTTTTTAATGAACCTCTAGTAAGGTATAATTACTTTATAAATTATGTGATTAATTTTCAAAGGTATGCTATGATTTGACATTCTGCTTGTGCTCGTCCCACCATGGTCCATGGTGTCCTAGTTTCTCCTCCGCTCCCACCTTATCGCTTCGCCATGCCCCTCTATTCGGCTTCCCTAAACGCTTTGCTGTTCCACACGGCGTTATCCTGTTGTCAATTTCTGTCGTGAACTGTCGCCAAGCGAGTCCTTCATTGTCGTTTCTTGTGCTGCGTTTGCTTTGCTTCTTACTTTCAGGTGTCATGTTTTCCTCTTCATTCATCCACCAAACTGCGAAACTTGTTTTGAAATGGTTTTTAAATTATATATTAGGTTATTGTATCAATGTTAAGTTTCCACTGTTAGATTAGTAGTATTTTTAGTATTGTAACCGTCACGTATCTACCTAACTATTTCGTAGTACGCCGAATTACAGAAGTAAATCTGTTATTTACTTGTTTTGTGACGTGTGATTACACCGTCACACAAACCTGGGAATACCTCAAATTATGGATAATTCCCTATCGGTGGTGGGTTCGTCTTTGCTAACTAATATTCATTTAACAAACAAACACAATTTCATAGTTTTAAAGAACAAGTAACATATATTCTTTCCAATATGATCCTTCGTACACTCACATTCACATATTCTCCTACGTGAGTACTTTTCCTTTTGATTACACAATGGTAGCTAACTCCCTACCTAAACTGCAGTTTTCTGTAGAATAATAGTGACTCTGATCTACATTTACTCGAAACAAACAGTAAATACTTATGTACATTCTCAAAACAAATTATCTCTAATGAAACCCACAATTCACAATTTAAATAACCACCCTGTAAAAAAATACATACAAACAACATGCAAAATTCACTAATACCTTTTCAATCTTAAATAATACTACACTCAATTTTACACTTAATATTCAGCTTCTGTGACCTCCGAGTGCAAAATTTGTTTTACAAAGTCTCTTGACTGTTCATGAAATAACGTTTACAGAAACAATTTAACAGCTTTCATTCATGTTCAAAACCTTTTTTACATAGACAATTCCTCTTAAATGATTTCAAATAACATCAAGTCAATTATGTATGAATTTAGATAAAGAATTATACACAAGGACGACTTTTATCAATAAACATAAAATTATTTAGATCTGTTTTCTCTTACGACTGCAAAAATAAATTTACTGGTTATCAAGACTAATATTTAGTAAAACTTGTCCGATCAATGTCTGTTACTGAGGAAGCTCATATTACAACGTTTTAATTTGTGCAATCATAATTCTATCTTGAAAGTTTTCCAAGCTGCAATTTAGTAAATATTCTTTCTGCTTTTCTGTGACCCCGACAGGCGAATTCTCAAGTTTGATCCCGCGCTGCGTAGACGGCTGTTGAGCGACGTTCACGCCCAAGGTCGTCGTTGTCCCTGCGACGGTTTGTGCGTTGCTACCGCGATGGAATCGAAGTATTTCCTACGCCTTCTCCTCGTTGACAAACCAGTTAAACCACACTACATGAAGGTGATGGTCGCGTTAGAATGCGATTCAAAACCCAAATTATAACTTTGTTTTAGTGAAAGTTGAGCCAGTTGTTGAATAAACTATGCTTTTCGAATTATCAAATTCTCCAATAGAATTTTGAAATGAAATCCCATAAATAAAATGAAATAGAATAAAAGTAAAATAAGTAACTGCTCAAAACTAAAACTGAAAAGCTGTAACAAAAACAGAACACGTCCTATGTTACAAAAATCTCTTCTATATTCCAGTAAGAATGTAGCAACGTGGTTTTATAAATTCATTTTAGTCCATACCACCGTTATTCTTACATTCGTTGCATTACTTGTTTAATTTTCCCTATCAAATTTTACGTAATCTTGACATATCACAGTGATTAATCCATGAAAATACTTAGACAATTACCTTTTAATAAAGCTTCATTTCTGTATTTTCCACGTGTCCCTCGTCGGTTGTGTGGTGGAATAGTACCCATCTACTCACTTCAGCGTCTCGATCCGGAAAGAAAGACAATCTCGTCTGAGTCAAGCTTCATGCCACATTCGCATTTCTACAAAAGTTCTGATTGGCTAGGGAAGTACGTTCAGAAATTTGTTTCTAGGTAACGCCATCTCTTCGCTTAGAACTATTTGTAGGGCAAGATGTCGGGTATTGTCACTTCAATATTTCTTTGTCATGAGTGTAGCCGATGACAAGCGGTTACATAAGCCCTCCTTAAAAGATTTTTCTCGCGATAGAAAATTGAAAAATCTTCTTACAGGATTGTTGATTTCTCATACCCTTGCATTCTATGCTGCTTAAGTCTTCTTTACTATTCTTGAAATGGCTTTAAATTATAAAATTAAATCTTCCGATGCTGCGTCCATTGTCATCCACTAGTTCCGCAACATTCGGGGGTCGAACTCTCGATATCCTGAATGGTCCTTCATACAATGCGATGCATATTTCCGTACATCAGGTAGCTCAATATGAAATTCAAAATCTTTAATGGGCTCTTCACATTTTTCAAAAACTTGTTGATATCTTATTAACAACTGTTAAAAAACAGTTCTTCCTGTTGTTGTCGTTTAAGTTATCATTATTTCACAACATTTTCTAACAAAGTGGAAGGTTGTTGACCTTGATACAGTTCATGGTATATTAGATGTTCATCTTCATCAAATGGATGATAGTGAATTATGCCGTTCTTGGAATTTGCAAACAATTTCTCGCCATGTCAATGATTACTTTATGGTTATAGAGAAGTCCACTCCAGGATCAGTTGGTACAATAACTCCTTCGCTACTATACAGACAGTCTCGTATACCTTCTTTCCTATTGTCAGCCAATAGTACTTGTCGGTGATGGCCGCGACTTCTTATTCGCTCCCATCAGATACGACTTCGCATAGGAATTGCGGTATTGCTCTGCCCTCCTGAAAGTTCATCTAACAAACTTTCCACTATTACCGAGCAAGTGCATCCCGTGTCGACTAATGCTAGGATCTTTTCCCTTCGCATTCTACTTCTATCAATGGCATTTGCGTTTCGTAATCTTACATTTGCAAATAAATCTTTTGCGTTTCAAAGCGGAATGTATAACTGCCATGGCCTGAAAGTCACCTCTTCGACATCAATGGAAGAATGGTTTGTTTCAGGCGACCATTCGAGACAAACCTTACTAGTTTAATTTCCCTGATCAATGGGTTAGAATCACGTGACGTCGATGGTCCATACTCATATCTGCCATTTTTTGGGATTAGTCGTAGTTGAGATAAAAACTTTGGTTGGTTGACTTGCCGTTTCCGCTGAATTTTTACTCTTTGGTCAGGTTGAACTATTCTCTGCCTCTCTGTTGTAGCCTTGTCTCTTCACCTTTGCTTACTATTATTGCTGTTACGTGCCCCTCTTGCGCGAGTAAACTAGTAACTTGAAGTGGGTGATGACTTCGCTTTTAATTTTCCGTCATTTCATATGATGCATCGTACAATCCAAGTTGGCAAATCATTTTTTCCGAAGACATCGGTAATTGACTCTCAACAAATTTTGTATGCCTACCGGAAATGTCTGATCAATAAACATACTATTTCATTCTCTGAAATGGGTGGCGCATAAACTAAGACCTGCTAACTTCTCCGTTGCATAATCTTGCATGCTAACCGTCCCCTTTCGCCAGGTACTATACATCAAATTTAACCTAAAGTTAATTTGGGTCTCAAAATTTCCCAATAGCGATTGAAGAATTTTCCTTAAATTCTTGAAACGTAGCTAGTAACGGATCAATGTATCAGCCCACAATTTCAACTAGATTGTAACATTTGGTGATAATTCTGACTTTCTGCTTTCGGGAAAATTGTATAACATAAAGAAATTTTCTACCACCTTTTATGAACATGCAAGGATTTTCTTTTCCTAACGCACTAAACGTTAAACCAGGAGGAATAGTAATGGTGCTCGAATGATGCAAAACAGAAGATGGTAAATTTTCTATTCTCTCCTTTATATCTGCAACTTTCGCTTCTACTTCTTGTTTTGTCTGGTTTAAATTTTGGGATTTTCTACTATTTTCTCGTACGCATGATTTAATCTGTGTCACATCGTGGCAATGGTTACTTTATAGAAATAATTTTGGGATAGTCTTGTTTGCTCTTCGACCGTCTTGTCTATTTTATTCTCAACTTGGTAACCTTAGTTTCAATTAAATCTGTCTTAAAATTAAAATTGGAAGTAACTGTTGAATTGAACATAAAAGGTCCTCCTTAATTTCTGGTTTTTAACTGTTCAGATGACGCGTAAATTTTAATTCTAATGCCTCAGTCCGTTCGATAAGATCTCTAGAAAGTTGGTTAGTTTCTCGTCCTGTTCCGCTAACTTAGCTGATTCGTTCGTTTTGTTCTTCAATTTAGCTGTAATTTGTTCAACTGTCGCGCCCCCTGTTCTTCTAGTTTCTTGGTAATCTGCTCATTTGTTCAATTATACGCGCCTCCTGTTCTTCTAGTTTTTTTGTAATCTGCTCGTTTTGTTCAACTGTGCGCGCCTCCTGTTGCTCATTTTGTTTAGCTAATTTATCTAGTTGTGCAGCAAGTTGTTCATTTTGTTGACTCGATTGGCGTTAACGAAATCAAATTTATGTTCGATTTGAGTCATGAACTGTGCCATGAGCCTAGCCATCATGTCATTAGCTCTAAGAATATCTGCTTCCGTCGGAACATCATCTCTTGAAGTAGATGTTGTTTCCCGTCGGAGAAGGTTTCACGTTAAATGCAAATTACCGTCCTCTCCTAACTGTACTCAGAGTCTCCCTAGTTGTTCTGTTGTTTGAACCACATTTTCGCTTTCCTCCTCACTACCTGACGGATCTGTTCAAGATTCTAGCTCTATCAAATTTATCTGCCATTTTTAACCAGTCGTAATGAAAATTCAGATTTACAATAGAACTACTGATGCTTCACACCTAATACTAAACTTCTGTACTCAAGTTTCAGACAAAAAAATTCATTAACAAATTTTTGGTTTCGTTAATAATATTAGCCTACAAATTCTAATAATTTCGAGCCAACCAGTTAGGCGCCAAAATGTAACCGTCACGTATCTACCTAACTATTTCGTAGTACGCCGAATTACAGAAGTAAATCTGTTATTTACTTGTTTTGTGACGTGTGATTACACGTCACACAAACCTGAGAATACCTCAAATTATGGATAATTCCTATCGGTGGTGGGTCGTCTTTCTAACTAATATTCATTTAACAAACAAACACAATTTCATAGTTTTAAAGAACAAGTAACTATATTCTTTCCAATATGATCCTTCGTCACCACATTCACATATTCTCCTACGTGAGTACTTTTCCTTTTGATTACACAATGAAAGCTAACTCCTACCTAAACTGCAGTTTTCTGTAGAATAATAGTGACTCTGATCTACATTTACACGAAACAAACAGTAAATACTTATGTACACTTCTAAAAACAAATTATCTCTTAATGAAACCCACAATTACAATTTAAATAACCATCCTGTAAAAAAAATACATACAAACAACATACCAAAATTCACTAATACCTTTTCAATCTTAAATAATACTACACTCAATATTTACACTAATATACAGCTTCTGCGTGCCCTCGCAGTGCAAAATTCTTTTACAAAGTCTCTTGACTGTTCATGAAATAACGTTTTACCAGAAACAATTTAACAGCTTTCATTCATGTTAAAAACCCTTTTTTTACATAGACAATTCCTCTTAAATGATTTCCAAATAACATCAAGTCAATTATGTATGAATTTAGATAAAGAATTATACAAAAGGACGACTTTTATCAATAAACATAAAAATTATTTAGATCTGATTTCTTTTACGACTGCAAAATAAATTTATGGTTATAAGACTAATATTTAGTAAAAACTTGTCCGATCAATGTCTGTTACTGAGGAAGCTCATATTACAACGTTTTAATTTGTGCAATCATAATTCTATCTTGAAAGTTTTCCAAGCTGCAATTTAGTAAATATTTTTTCTGTTTTTCTGTGACTCAGACAGGCGAATTCTCAGCTGATCCCGCGCTGCGTAGACGCTGTTGAGCGACGTTCACGCCCCAAGGTCGTCGTTGTCCCGCGACGGTTTGTGCGTTGCCTACCGCGATGGAATCGGGTATTTCCGTACGCCTTCCTCGTTGTACACCAGTTAAACCACAGCTTACACGAAGGTGATGGTCGCGTTAGAATGCGAGTCCAAAACTCCAAATTATAACTTTGTTTTAGTGAAAGTTGAGCCAGTTGTTGAATAAACTATGCTTTCGAATTATCAAAATTCTCAATAGAATTTTCGAAATGAAATCCCATAAATAAAAATGAAATAGAATAAAAGTAGAATAAGTAACTGCTCAAAACTAAAACTGAAAAAGCTGTAACAAAGAAACAGAAACACGTCCTATGTTACAAAAAATCTCTTCTATGAAAAAATCTCTATTCTCTAAAAAATCTCTAACTTGATGCAATTCAATAGATCCTTTGCTTATTCATGAATGTCTTTGCATGATCTCAAGTCTTTTGAATATCTTGAGTCACGCATATGCATTCTCTTACTGCGGTTAACTGTTGTGTTCCTGAATACAATTTTTGACTTCGACGAGGGTCATTAAAGTGCGATAGTTCATTGTAGATTTATTATGAACGCTTCGCTGCTCGCTAAAAGAGCCTTCGGGTTTGCTTCTAAAATGTATGAGCACAGAAGTATATTAACACAAAACATTCATCCAGTCGGTCGATCAAGTGTTATTCACATAGGGCTGGCTAGAAACACATTGCACTTGATCCAGTATTTCAAGGATATAAATATTCAGATAGAAATTAAGAGAAAATAGACGGGATAATCTTCTCATCACGAGCCCTTAGAGGAAAATTCTCTTTTGTATAACATACGTACAGTATTCATTCGCAATGTATGCATAAAATATTATCTGATCTTCAAATATTTGAGGGATATGCTATTTTATTGAGTTATTTTCTTGCATTAATGCGAGATTTTATATTTGCTTGGTTTGTGAGGAATATTTTCGTAGCTTGTTTTATGTTGTGTACTATTAAAATCTGAATATTTATTAAGAGTGATAACAGTGACGAGTGGTTAAAATTACAATCGAAATTAAGTGGTTTATGGCACCTTTAAATATTAGTTTTCATAGGGATCGTACATTTCACATTCAATTCGCACCTCTTTAGCGCGATACGTTTTTAACTAAACCTTGTACCGGCAGCGGTAGCTCAGTGCATCAAAAGATGTCATTTCATCGCCTCTGATCAGGAGCCTAGAGCGGGGCACCGACCCAGCTCTAAGCTCCCAACCGGTCTCCCAGAGTATGCGGTAGTGTAGGGCATGTTAGTGTAAGGGTGTGTGTATGTGTGTGTGTGTGTGTGTGTGTGTGTGTGTGTGTGTGTGTAAGGGAGGTAGGATAGGACGAGGAAGAGGAAGGAAAGATTTAATTTCTTTATACATGTTCAATCCCCTTTTTAACCTGATTATTTAGGAAATTGTTATACATTTGAGGAAAAGTCCTCCATGCTGTCTGGCAACCTTGAAAATGGTTTAACATGAAATCGCATTTATTAATTTCATCACTGGAGATATAATTTCATTCTCCTTTTATGTTTTATTCATTTACTAGTAAATAATGTCAAATGTAATTAAAGTGTTAAGAAAAAGGGGGCTTAGAAAGGTAGTTGCCTCCCCTCCTCCTTAGTTTAGGATGCGCACACCTGTAGATACCACAATTTTTCTCATTGATAACGGCAAAAAAATTAACGACAAATTATTTTTTTTCAATCTATGCGTTTGGCGCCATCTCACTAATATGACGAATTCAAGTGCAATTAGAGGCTCTATATTTCAAATAAAAGTGTCTACACGGACATCTATGTTGTCGACGTTTTGAAGCGGACTATTTATTTATTTATTTATTTATTTATTTATTTTATTTATTTATTTATTTATTTATTTATTTATTTATTTATTTATTTATTTATTTATTTATTTATTTATTTTATTTATTTTTTTTTATTTATTTATTTATTTATTTGTTTTTATTTATTTTTTTTATTTATTTATTTATTGTTTGTTTATTTGTTTATTATTTATTTATTTATTTATTTATTTATTTGTTTGTTTGTATTTGTTTATTTATTTATTTATTTATTTATTTATTTATTTATTTATTTATTTATTTATTTATTTATTTATTTAGTTATTTATTTATTTATTTATTTATTTATTTATTTAGTTATTTAGTTATTTAGTTATTTAGTTATTTAGTTATTTATTTATTTATTTATTTATTTATTTATTTATTTAACGTCAAAAAACAGTTAAAAACTGCGTATGACGTGCTATGGGGAAAAGTGAATTGTGTGCACATTTTCAAAATTCTGTGATCCTACACTATATAAGTCATATACTACTTAAATTTTGAATTTTGAAAGGAAAAAAAAACAAAACTCCCATGTAAAAAAATCTATTTCAAGGATAAATAGCAATAAATTTTGAATTTGAAAGGGAGAAAAAACTCCATGTAATAAAATCTATTTTCAAAGCAATAAATTAAATTTGGCTCTTATTACTTCCTGCCACGACAACATGGAAACGATAATTTGAATAATTGTATTTTCCACTGAATTCTAGAAGACGTGCAAAATGAAGTACATTTATGTCCAGAAGCAAAACTAGGGGCCATCCAGCATTCGCTCAATGGATCAGGAAACGGGACGAAAAACCTGATCGAGATGGGGATCATTGACCTGGAAGCTGTAGTACAATAGTTGTTACAGGTTGTTTATACTCATTTATACAGTCCAAATGGTAAATAATGCATTATGTATCATTGTTAAAATTAATGTTACTTTTCTTGTGATGCTCAGTATAGTCTCTAATTGTATAGAAACAGTTATGCAGCAGAAACGATTTCACTTGGGATTTAAACTTTTCTATTGAATTTAATCGTTTAATGTCATCTGGCAAAGTGTTGTAAAATAATGTACATGTACCGGCTAATCCCGGCCACATATGTGCGAATATGACCCAATTTTAAGTGTTGTGACTGCGCGATGTTCACTGTTTCGTAGTCCCGCTTGCATTATCGTCAACGATATTTGATCATGTTAATGCTGAAAAACATAATTTCTTAAGGGAATGTTTAATGATCCGCTGACTCCGCTTTGCCATTATATTTTTTATTATTTCAAACCCATGAAGATTTTTAACATTTCGCGGAAACGTCATTATGTATTACATGTACCCCAAATCTCGAGTCTGAAACCGGTAGCAGTAGTTCAGTGCATCAACTGCTGTCACTGCAGTGCCCCCTGACCACGAGGTCCTTGGTTCGAGTCCTGACGGCGGCAGGATTTTCGACACTAGCTTTTTAGTTAGGTCTAATTCAGTCGCTGTCTGGAGGAGAAGTCTAGCGGCCGACTGCTCTGATCGGTAGTTTTCCGTAGTTTCTCCGATCAACACTAGGCGAATGCTGAAGTAGTACCCTAACAAACAAGCCACGGACAGCGCTTCATCTTTCCTTCTTCTTCCTTGTCCTATTCTCTCCTCTTACACACACTTTACATTAGCATGCACTACACTACCACATATTCCGGGAGACCGGTCGGGAGCTTGGGCTTGTCCGGCTGGGCGGTGCCCCCCTGCTGGGAGAGTCCTGGTTAGGGAAACCCACCAGCCGACGTAGGTGGGCCCCGGATCTCGCCATCCAGTGGGGGATCACCGCCATCTCCCGATAAAATATACCATTTACGGGACCAATGCTCTAAGCTTTTGACCCGCCCGGAATCACCAACCAACCAAAATTATCGAGTCTGAACGTGCCTTTGAATCTCTCTGTGTAAAGACCTACAACCGGTCGACATAACACGTTCTTGTTCCGAATCAGCAACTCATTGCTTGTGTGCACTCTTACAGGCTTCTGCGGGTTATTTGCGTTCTCGTTGCAGTAGATTGCGACCTTACAGCGTTATTTTCAGCGTTAATTAGTTAGTTCCTAACTCGCTTTACACTTTTGTGTGGCCGTGCCCCTGCTCTGAACTTCATTGTATTTCTGCGGGTTATTTATATGAATTGCCGCGCTGCCGAGGGCTTGGCTTGAAAGCACGTGTCATGGCTGCCGTACATTAGCAGGAGGACTTGCAAACAGACCCGCTCCGACCGCTATTTGTTTCTGTTTGTCGTGTTTTGTAGTCGGCTCCACGACTCTGTTTTAAAAAAGTAATTTCCTGTTATTCTCGAAGACTTAAAAATCATTGAAATATTTTAGATATAATACAATTTCCTTGTAAATCGCCAAACAACGAATTATTCTCTTACATTAATAATAAGAGATCTACGAAAAATTAATGAGATAATATATTCTTTGATAAACGAAATTGATTATTGGTATTATTTGATAGTAAAGAAGCTTATGCAATATTCGTGAGCAATTACTACATATTTTAGAATAATATTTGTCTTAAAAATGTTGCAGCAACATTCGACGCCTCAAAATTCTGTTCGTAGATTTGATGACTCAATATTTTGTGACTATTCAACACCACAAGATGCATCAATATTCGACGGCACGAGAGATGACAACATCCAACATCACAAGATGTGACATAATTCGTTGTCAGAATATGCGTCAGTATTGTGTTTCGCGCGATGTTGTGACAAGATTCTACCCGAACGTTGTTGTGAGATTTGACTTCACGGACGTTCTGTCAAAATATTAAACATATAGTAAGAATTTAGAACAGTGTTTTGAAGTTAATATAGTAATTCATTTGACCTTGGTAGCTATATTTCAAAAAAACACAATGATTATACCAAACGAATGAGAGATATCTGTGAGCGTAGTTAAAAAGTGCTCAAATTAACTAGAGATGTTGGCCGTTAAAAATGCAAATAGCACAGTTTTATTGCTTCATCAGGATTATTGACTTCGAATAATAACTCATTTAAAATTCACTGAACGTCTTCGACTGAAGAAGCATCGTAAAATTCCTCAGTAGAACCTCCTTTATGAATTCTAATATTTTGCAGATATATAATTAGCAAATTTCAAAAGTTTACCTATTAAACAGGTAATTGGAAAAATTGGAGTCATTTATCGAAAATTATATCACTCTCCAGCATTGCAAACGTTGATAGTTAAGACCAAACTTACCATCCAACATGCCGATGACTGATACTGAGGTAGCGATTCCTGCGTGATGGCAGGGATTTGCTTGATGTACAGAACATTAACGAAACTTGATGTGCAGATCACACACACTTTTGATGCCTCCTAGGTTCACGTTCATACTTTGACTGATGTCGAAGGTGATTTCCATGGTTTTCTTGATAATTTCTCAGGGAATATTGAATCAACACCTTGTACAAACGGATCACAAATCGCAGGCGACCTTTCGTTCCCTTCTGTGTGTTAATTTGGATTTGGACGCCAGAGGGTAGTAAATTTTAAATCGTTCTACTTGTAGCAGACATGCACAGGTCAATAAGAGGTGAAAATATTTTAGAGGGCTAAGTTTAGCTGGTGACAATGATAATAAAACTTTTTTCGGTGAATAAGTTGTTGACAATGTGCAAATCTATGCCACTAATATGACTTTACATTATATTACACAATCACCAACACAATATACTACTCTGTCGTACTTTTTGGAAATTATTTGAATGTCAGATCCTTAACCATAATGAATAGTAATTGATAAATTTACTGATAGTAATATAAACTGTAGTATATTTCCCACTTTGGGTATTTTTTAATTATTTTTATCTTTACACCTTTTCTTCTCTTTGTAAACTTGAGAAGCTTTTTCCACCTATCACACCCTTTTACTTCGTCATTCCTGTGAAGTGGTTCCCGAGCGGAATTTTTCAGAAAATTAGTTTTAACGTGAGTCGTTCTAATCACTCCCCATACGATAAACATGGGTGCCTCAAGAGGAGATGATTGGGTCTCTAACTACTATACTTCAATTATTCAAATATACAAGAAGCAGAGAACAAAAACATTGAACATTTATTTTATTTTTATCAATGTAAGGACATTTTGAGTTTGACAAATTATTTACATTGGTTTTTCTGGTCTCGCCAGAATGTGTAAAAGATCTTTTCTCTTGAGGTAATACAAAAGAACGATTTGTTAAAGCTATTTACAAAATAAGTTACATTGATTATTGAAAACTACTATTATGGTTGTCTCTATTTGTTATCTAGATGGAAGCGAACTGTACCTCATGTCTTTAAGTGAAAGAAAACTATCTATGTTGTAAACTATCTATTATCATTTGCATAAAGTCACAATTCCAATCTACTGACTGAGGCTCTCTGTAACAATGCCACTTTAACAATGCACTCACCAACAGATCCGCCAAATACGTCTCATAGTGACAGGCCCTAGGGCGCCGTTATCTCGCCTTCCATCGAAATAAACATGTCTGGGAGCAAAGATAAAATATAATTCTTTTAGTCCTCCAATCAAATTAATAACTTTTATTTTCTGAATCCTTAGATATAGCTATTTGCAATTTTTCTGTAATTTTAGGAAGTTTGTGGAATGTATTGTGACATACCAAATGTGGGACATTGCATTGCGTGACATATATTGTAAACAAGGTGAATTGTAAGGATAGACATATGTAAATATGGCGGCCTAGCAACGGTAGACGAGTTGTCGTCAAGGTCAACAATCTTCATTGCATTGAACCACAGGGCGGGCTAGTTGAATTTGAAAGTAATTTAGGGATTGGCGAGGCATGGAATGACTATGTATTTCGACGGAAGTGGGTCGATTTTTTCTGAAAGCAACAGTAGAAAATATGAACCGAGTTTTGAAAAAGCTGAAAGGGAATATGGATTCATTCCGACTTATGCCGACTGACGGATCGTGATAATTGATGTTGGGAGTTTGAATGGAACGTCTACTTGGAGCGTATGGCTGTCGGACTTGAATTTTTAATTTGTTGCGTCCACATCTTGACGCAACGCGTCTCAAGCCCCTTAAGGGCGTTGAGCGCTTACACATGGAGTAATCCTCCATTAATGTGCTTTTACTTTTTTAAAAATTGTCAAGTCTCGTCACGTCGCAGTCAGTCAGTGCCTTTATCCCATCGGCCAGGGCTCGACGACGTTAGATCCCGGGGTTCCTGGCCGGTCACCCAACCACGAACCCGCGAGTCTCGAATGCGCTTAACCTTCGTGACTTCACGGAGAGTAGTAAACGCATTCGGCTAGCGCCGCCGATGATTGATGTAATGTGCGGAAATTGGAACTTGGAAATAAAGAATTGGGAACTTTTAAAAGGCAAATTAATTAAGACTTATGAACTTATGAGGCGGTGAGGATCAGTGACTTGAGTACACTTGTGCCAGAACGGAAGAAACGAAGATGGTATTTGGACCTGGAGCCATCGACACCGGAGAAAAAATGAAAATGGTTCTACGCGGCGACATCGGCCAAGAGCGCGCGAAGACGGGTAAGGTTTGAAACTGGTCATGACCGAAAGTACGTTTCGTATTGTTACCAAGTTAAAATTTCATGGACATTGAATAAACTTACAAGTTTCTGTGAATAGAAAAAATTATTTTCATTTAGTCAATTCCAGCAAATGAGTAGCTAGAAATGTATATTTGCTTTTCAGATTCCTCAGCCACTCTGTATAGATGGCAGATCGAATAATCGGCTGTTAGTAGGTAATATTTTATAAGACCCATCAACTCAGTTAGCCGGATATTAATTTATTGGAAATAGCAGTTGAAGATTAATTTTCAGATCGAATAATGTTAGAAGGCAGAAGGAAATATTAAATTTAAAAATTAAATTAGACGTTTGTTTCAGTATGTTAATTTTCCACAGACAAAAGATTTTGAGATAACGATCTCTTCAACTTTTTTTATTTATTTAAAATTTCGGTCTGGTCTCCATTGTTTCCGTAGGTTGGTGCGCGTTCATCAATGCCCTTCACTTACTCCGGGACAGTCGTGGAATACTAAACAAAATGAATGCGTTCAGAAATTACTTAGAATAATAATATTATTGTTGTTAAGGTAAATAATCGCGACGTCTTCTAAGAAAACGTGCGCAATATTTAATTTAATCTCGTAGGTTCCTCGTACCATTACAATTTATTAACATAACAATTCTTTACATACCACGAATATCAATAAAATCATGTCCCATAATGCATCACTTCACAAATATATTATGGCAGGCGGCCTTCTTTTGAGACTTGTTCTCGCGTAACATCATCTGTCTTGAAAGCAGTGACGCAATGAGTATGAAAATTTGATCGGTGCGTGCAGTATGAAAATATGATGGATAACACAATGAAATATGTGCATTTTTGAGAAAAAACGTTATTTTATTCTTGTATTTTTTCTAGTTTGGGGATATTTAACAAGGCATTAATAACATAGACACCTCTCACTCAGCCATAGTCTGCATTATTATTTTTCAATTTCTGCGCATAATGGAAATTAGTAATATAGAGAAGGCTTTCTTGGAAACGGCTAATTTTCAACAAAATGATTTAAAGTGATTTGAATTCACGGAAGTATACGTTCCTCCCACTCAGCTATAACTATCATTATCCACTTCGCGTATTGTCTATTAATTAGGTTCGAAATCGAAGCGCAACTGAACGCAAATATTGAACGAAGCATGAGCGTTGGTATGGAGTAAACAAGTCATTATCCACTCTGATTACCGGTCACGCGCATTAAAATCTAGTTTAATGACTGAGAAAATCAACAAAACAGTTCTGTAGGTGCATAGGAGTATAATTGTTATTTCCATTCAAATGTGGTTGTTCAATATTTATACGATAGTAGGTTTTAATAGGTGGGAGTATTAGTTTTATTAAATGACCGACGCACAGAAGCTTTTAATCAGTGCCAAGTAAACATTAGAAAATAATAGTTAACTGAAGGATAATAACTAACAGAGGAATTTAGTAAAATTTGTGATAAGGTATGGCATGACGGATACTGTTAAATTCATAATAACACGAAGAAAAGGCTGAGATGAACACGTTTCTATGACTGATAATAGTAGGCTGATAAGAATAGCAAGAGATTCAAGGCACTTAGGTAAGCGTGATCCAGGAAGATCAAAGAAAAGATGGATCGAAACCCGACTCATTATGAAGGTAGTGTGTGACGAATAACAGATTCAAAGCACAGAAAAGAAAAAGAAAAGAAGAAGTGATAAGAAGATAGATAAAACGACCAAGAAAAGGAATGCGGGAAGAGCCAGATGACTACAATGAAGAGTCAGATTTCTTCATTCTCTAGAATTTACCTTTAGAGATTTGTCTCTTCTGGTGTCTGTTACTTCAAATTTGTCCCTTTTATTCATTATCTATAATCCTTTAGAAAAATAATCCTTTACTGGGGATAATCCTAGGTTTGAAAGGAAAATTCCTTTCGACAGACCTAATATTTTCATTCGCTCCTTGGCTTATCGGTTCAGCAGATGATGTCATTATTTTGATGTTACTACTTCCCGCTAGTTTCAACAAATTAAACTTTCACTATTTTGTTGCAATTGGACAACTCTTACCTACATCGACAAATACTAAAATAACACTTTTACCTGTTTATGAACCTGATTGGAAGGTAGTGTGGTTATAAGAGAACATTGGAGTTGCTACGATGCAATTCGAGTATTTTGTGAACACTCGGTAAAAGATGAAAGACGAAACTGTCACTAAGTTTACGAAGGTTGTAATAATATCAATCTTGAACGATAAAACTGTAAATTTCTATCCAAACGAAGATAAATGGGAAAACCGACGCTGAGATAAGTCGTTTATCCCCTCTTCCTCACTACCATTGGAAAGCTACTGTCAAGTACGGCCACCCTCGTTCATTTCGCCCTCCGCCTGACGTCGCATTGCAATGCCAGACAACAATGCCACCTAAACACATTGCGAACTGCTTTAAAATACACTCAGAGTGCGAACCATTGCTTGCGAAGCTCATTTTTCTTATCAATTGAACATATCTATACCGGAAGTGAATTGACAATTATACTTGAGGATGATTCATCCTGTAATGTTATAGAAATAGTATATCAGCACCCATGGAAGGCAGAAATGTCGATCAAGAAGAAATAAAATTTTTAAAAATATGCATTTTGTAAAAACAGAAAATATTTTTATTTTCAATCGCAATCCCTCCTCTTTGTTTTTTTTCGGATGCTCACAAGTGTTTATGCAGATTTTGCAAGTTTTGCAAGTTTTGAAGAACACTACAAACTCGTACATTCATTATTATTTACCAACAGATTACAAATTTAACTATGTAGATCCATATAAGGGAGGTTCAGAGATGTAATAGAAAACTGAAAAAATACATTTTTTTTATTTTGGCCACAACAACATACCTTCCCTATAGGAGTCTTGAAAATCTGTTTAGCCTTGGATACACCGGTTTGGAGTAACGCACGATTGATGTCAGTACAATGACGCACAACGGGTTGAATGACGATGCTAAAAGTTTCCGCGAATTTGAAAGGGAATTTGTCGAAAAATATTGTTTACAACTCTCACTATACTTTTTCGGAGTCTTCAGAATGATACTATTTATTGAGTAAGTTACTTTACTATGTTGGGCACAAACTGAAGCACTCGCACATCAAAGTTGATCTTACAGGGAAGATAGAGGGACGAATGATTGATTGATTGGATTTCGAACATATCAAGTGCTATAGTCATTAATCCGTTAGTTGTTGATGTATTATCGCAAGAGAGGGCGGTGTTCTATCCCGGTTTATTGATTAATAGACTACTTGTTTCCAGACGCGCAACCATGCGATCGTGAGTCCGTAAGTGTATTGCATATTTTCTGAGGGAAGAGACGGTTCTCTCCCAGTTGGGTGATGGATCCCCACCGACCTACACGTCAGCTTGCGGGTTTCCACATCCATGTATCTCCACAGATAGGACATCGCACCTATCGGACATTTTTTAAGCTCTGACTTGTCTTCGACATGTGTGATAGAGTAATCCGAAGTGTAAGTAGGGCGAGTGGAAGCAAGGGAAAAATGGCGCACGGTCCGTGGCCCGCTTGTTAGGTAGTGCCTGGTGATGATCGGATAAACTACGGAAATCTACCGGTGAGGAGCTGCCACTAGAATTGTCCCCCAGACACATGTACTCGACCTCAAGTAGCTCTCAGGTAATGTCGAAATCTGCACCGTCGTCCCAAACCGTAGGATCTCCGGTCAGAGGCACAGAGTGACATCAATTAATGCCCTGAGACACCCCTACTGGTTGGATTGTGGGTCACGGTCCGACACGAACGCCGGGTTTGAGGGGTTTCCTCCTTCAGGTATTTCCCTCCACAGCAAGACACTGCCCCGGTCGGGACAAGCTCTAAACACCGTACAGGACTCCCAATACGCATGGTAGTGCAGCGCGTGTTAGTATGTGTATATGTAAGGGGAGGACAGTGCAAGAAAGAGGATCGAAAAAAGTCCTCCACCGCCGGGACTCGAACCCTGGGATTTTCCGGTCAGAGTCGCTGCGGAGACAGCAGCGACTCTGAGCCGAGCTTAAATCAGCCGGTAAGCGAGGGACGAAATATTGCCAACCCGACAACAGTCGCCGCCGTAGGGCGTTTATTTGCACGAAACAGTAATAAAATCGCAAAGAAGGCAGCGGCGACGGAGGGGTGCTGCTTTGCCCGGAGGACAAACAGAAGCCCCAAAGAGCAGCGTCTCCTTTAAAAAGGAAACAGGATTCCGGCGTGGCAAAGAGAAGAGCCACTCTAAATTTCTCGTGTAAACCGCCTCGCGTTTATTGCCGCTGTTGAAGCGGCAAAGCCCTGCTTGTCTTGTTTGGGGAGGAGCAGGCAACGCCACGCTCGCGTCGAAAATACTGCAGGGGTTGCGTGATGAGAACACAATAGTGGGAAATGGGGGGTAAGATTGAGAAATAGGGTGCCTCACGGTTAGTCTTTAGGACTTTGTGGATCAGAAGAAAATTAAGTGGGATAATACGAACCCAGTAAAACCTCAATTTTATATTTCTGCTAACGGTGGATTTTTTGGGTAAAGAAATGGTCTTCTTTAAAAGCAAGGTAAAAATCATGGTAAAATAATTGAATGTAAAAACTTAAAAACTTTATCCGGACATATCATTGCTGTGAATAAGCTGAAATGACATCTTTTTCCTGAAAATGAGATGACTGAACTACTGTATTTTCCTATTTTCTGCATTTGTATGTAATAAGTTGAGATTAATTTCTTTCTGTTTCCTAAGTAATATGATCATGCACGTTAGTGGAAAAGGCATAAAGTTTGTAAAATAGTTGCTAAAGTTTATAAACTCTAGCAAGTGAAGTCCCTCTTATTAATCACGCTGTATCATTGATGAATGTCATAAGTTGTCATATTTACACTAAGATATCTGCTGAAATATTTATAGGTAGGCAAGATAATTGCTGTCTGTAAACTTATTTTCAGTCTTACCAACTTATTTACGATGGTCAAAGTTACGATCAGCTTTCCTAAAAATATGCAAACAATTAATCTATTTCTCGAAACTATTCTTCATTAAAATATAAAGCATCTTTTGCTAATAGTGTTGGAAACTGCACTGGGTCTTTAGTCGTTTATTTTCGGTTTTCTTGAGCGAAAGTAATTGGATATGGCCACACGCCGTGTGTAAGACAAAGAAATCGCAGTATGGCGCTGATAAACCAGGAAGAGAAAGAGAGAAAAAGATCTAATGCTCTCAAAGACGTATCAGGAAAGTAGAGCGAACTTTAATTAACCAGCGACTTATTTATATTCGTATTGCGTTTTAGGAACGAAATTGTTTTCCCTACTAGTGCTATTCTCTTCTCTTTCCTTCCGTCTATTTGTCAGAGAAGTCCTATGCATTTTGATTTATTATCTTCTTTAGGGAATTGCATTTATTATGCAATTATGCATTTTAAATATAATAATGACAGACTTTTTTATAAAATAAATTAATAATTATCTAAGTGTTCATAAGTTAGACAACATACTGAAACTGCAGGACTTCAGGGCATCACTGGATCGCTTCATGACAAAAATGTAGTAATTTACAAAAGAAAACACCTATTTGCTTAAATACGATCTTTAACACATTTGAAATCGTCCTCATAAACTCATTCTGAAGGCTTAAACTTCATACGTAGTGTAATGGCAAAAATCAAAGTTAACCCTTCATGTATCTTCATAATAAAATATTATGGAAATAAAAAACGTATTTACCTATGTATCAGCGAACTGTATCATCGATTTTTGAAATGGCAACCTCGTAATATTCTGATTAATGTGTGTGGAGAGTTCGATTCATAATGTATTATATAAATCAGATGTTGCTATTACTTTCTTCCACTTGCATGAGGGAAGCATCCACCACCACCTAGAGTTATAAAGCCTGCTCACTGTTTTGTGACGTCACCGTAGGTAGTCATGAAGAGCGTTGGTCATTCCTCGCTTACAATTTCCACAGCTCTAGGAAAACCGTTTTCACTCCTTTTGTATTAAAAATTATCAATTCATGATTAAAGTTCTTTTAAGTACATTTTTCAATAAACATTGGTTTTCAATACTATATATTATAACCTATTTATTGAGAATAAAACTGTTGCATTTACTGGAAAAGATTCAATCTTCTGCAATCTTTTTTTTTTACAAAACTTAACAAAAATACATCTTTCCAGCGTAAATGTTTGACTAAATCATTTACTGAATGACCATTTACACAAGCATCATGAAAGAATTCTCTCTCAGATATTTTAAGATAGTGGGACAGCAAACATTGGTGACTTTTGAAGCATTTCTTATTACGAGGAGTCATTGGGAGCAGTCACCCATTTTCATCTTACATTTTCTTCAGTGCATATTCCAGGAAACTAAATTTTCTTCCCTTTTTTAATACAATACATTTTTAATACAATATATCAATGCATGATTAAAAACTTTGTTCTGAGCACATGGTTTTTATTAAACATTTTTCTTTATAATACATTAAACATAATTATTTACAATATAATACACATCTATTTACTGAATTTACTCTGAATTCACTGAGTTTATTGGAATGTATGTAGTTTTCTCTGTAATTTCCATTTCCAGTCTTTCTCGCTTTTCACAAGGGCCTTCCCGTCTGGAAAACTCCTTGGTAAGGTGAGCTTGGACAGTTAGGGAATACAGATGGTACAGCATCACTTCATAACTTCGGTATATTCAGTCTCGATGACAGTTCGTTATACACCACCCTCTCCCAAATAATGTCATTTTGATAGAAATGAAGGAAGTATACCTGAAACAAAAAATATTATAATATGTATAATATAATAATAATAATAATAATAATAATAATAATAATAATAATAATAATAATAATAATAATAATTGAGGTTGCATGAGGGGTAAACTAAAATTGTACAGTGGTTAGTCTATAATATTAAATATGTACATAGAATTTAAGTTTCACTTTCAAACCAACTTTACCAAAGAACAAAAAAAAAATTAATTTGAAATTAATTCATGCACCACTGAGACTTTTGCTTTCATACTTCCCCAAGGTAATTCCTTTGACATAAATTATTGTTTTGTTTTAGTAACTTATTGATACAAGTTACAGGAAATCTCTAAGATTGTTTGTGAGGTTATGCATTTTTTTACGCATTATTTACAATTGAATTCTATAACTTAAGTGCTGCTATTCTAAGATTTTTTAACTGATAGTTTAAGTTTTTACTATCACTATTCACTTAACAGTATACAGAAAATAGTTTTAAGTTCAGCATCATATTACAAGGAATAATTGCAAGATCTAATTGCAAACAACTTGGCTTCGTGATAGAACATTAGGAATATTACTAAATAATGTACCCTTAGCAACTTACATACAATGTATGCTTTGAATAAATATAATAAATGTAGGTTCTACATGTGCATATGAACCACGGCTTTACCTTCGAGGATTTGGAAGGAACAAAATCTTCTCTGCGAATAGCAGCCGTCCATTTCTTCCGCGAAGAAGGATCTATTGGAAAACCAAAAACATGTACTTTCCAGGCTTCATCGCAATTTCCTCGACACCTCGGAACTACACATCTAAACGGCATATCAAAGCGGCAGTATAATACAAGTATGAACTGCACCGAACACACGGACAACACCCATGCCTCATGACTACCTACGCCGCCATCTTAGTGACGTCACGTACTAGTGAGCAGGCTTTATAACTCTAGGAGGTGGTGGAAGCATCTGTACAATAAAACTTGCTTTAAAGAAGGTTAATACTGATGACAAGTTTTAAATTATTTTCGATTATGTAGGACGCACTTAATAGAAACGTAGTCAAAAGGGATGTTAGAATGCGTTTATTGAACAGACACACGTTCTATCCTAAGTTTATTGAACAGATTCATGTTCTTTAATAATTATACGACTGTTTAAATTTGAAAACAGGTTTTAGGGCAAGATATAAAGACTTGGTGAGCAACATAAAATAAACGGAACAGTAAATATGTCTTGAAAGGGGACTTTGTCTCTACATCCGGTATTGAGTTAGACGGCGCTTTTTGGCAGGGAAAAAGAGAGAACCACTCTGAGATATTATGAAATTTAGTATCGTAAAATTTTCATTGCACGTGAATACAACAAGATTTATGACGTCCCAAGAAAACGGCGCCAAAAGCTGCTCAGAGCAGATATCAAGTAGGAACAAAACGGTCTCTGTTTTTTTTGTTTTTTTTTTCGTTTGTGTAGTGTGAAGTTCTTTCACTGGCACCGGTGATGACGTGTTTAATCAAAAAGGAACTAAATGAAGAATAATTAAACCGACAAATTCGCGTATATTATTATCCGCCTTTATTACGTATTGACTGCGCCAGACGTTGGAGGCTAGAACTAAAAGCTCCAACTATTGTTTGAACCTGCGAAATAGTGCAGATTGTGCATTCCTTTCAAAATCTTAGGTCAGGCGACATTTGAGGTCCCACTCTTGTATTTTGTGGAACCTTTTTTGAGTGCCTGAAAACTCACGATTTTCAGAAACTGAGAAGATTAAAATTAGAAAGAAGAATAGGAGAAATGTGCATTAAGAATGAGTGGAATTTGCATCAGCTAGAGTGGTTCTTGAATTCACCAAGACTCAGAAGAGTTCCTATGGCGTGTGGAGGTGTTGTAAGACTAAGTACAAAGATGACATTTTTCGTAGAAAAGGCGGAGGACAGATATGTTCTGAGTTGGAGCCTGTGTTGAAATATTTATATTACGCATAATGCAGAAATATATCATTTAATATTGGCACAATCACTTTTATCTTTGAATGTGGATATCACTTCGATTGATGCCAAACTGAAGAAATAAAGTTATACAAGATGCAAATGACACAAATAAACCAATATCACCCCCGATGACTAGTCGGAAGCTTACTAGGACTAGCCCTGGTCAGGACGCTATCCGGCTGGGAGGAGGTCCCTGGAGCAGCAAGCAAACATAGGTTACGGACACACACAATCTGCATACTGTTAAAAAATGAAAGTTCTCAGAAAATGGTAAATTGGTAAAGCAGGTACACACGCAACACGAAACTCAGGTTATGCTCTAACAAAGTTTATCATCCACTATAAATTGGAAACGATTAATCGTATATCCTGAAAAGCAACTCTTTGAGGCCCGGTTCATATGTCGTTGCTAGTGGTTCCGGGAGCGTCAACTGCTAAGGTCATTAGTCCGTAAGCGCAGTGCATGTATTTTCCTCGGAAGGTGCGGCGGTCTTCCCCCGCTGAATGGCGAGATCCGGCGCTGACCTACCATCGGCTAGCGGGGTTTTCATTTCACATTCAGCGGGAGAGGAACACCGTCCCTTCCTGGGATATAACAGCCATCACTTACAGATCTAAAGACCGTAGCAGCTGACACACCTGGAAACTTAAAATAATCTACGAATCGAACAGCAAGTCGTTGGCTTTTTGATTGATTCATTGGTGATTCCGAGCGCGTCAACGGCTAAGGTGTAAGTGTAGTGAATGTTTTAACGCGGGAGCTAAGAGTGATCTCTCGCTGGTTGGTGAGATCCGGAACCGACATAATCGGCGGCTGGCATGATTTTCCCCAACGAGAAATCTGCCACCAACGGGACACCACCTCAGCCGGGACAAGCTCTACCTGCCGACTGGTCTCCCGACATGTGTTGTAGAGTAAGGGATGAGGATAGGACAAGGAAGAGGAAGGAAAGATCGCGCGCAGTCCGTGACCCGTTTGTTAGGGCACTGCTCCAGCATTCACCAGGTGTTGAATTGGAGAAACCGCGGAAAACTACCGATCAGAGCAGCCGGAATTCTCGTCCAGATAGCGACTGAATTCGACCCAGCTGACTAGCTAGTGTCGAAAACCCTGCCTTGACGTCGGAATTCAAACCCTAGCACTTCCCAGTCACAGGCACTGCAGTGAATCAGTTGATACCCTGAGCCACCGTTCTCGGTACAAGACGCTGGTAAAACTGCAATAACATCGATAGAAATATGAATATTGGACCAAGGGCAATATCTGCGCGTGACGAACACAGAGAGCTGTGCGGCTGGCGGAGGCGAGATCGCGACGCGGAGCTCCGGATTGCGTCTCGTCGCCTCGGCAGCTCGTTTGCGGCGGCGGAGGTGGCGCCGGGGGCGGCGTCCGCTTACGTCGTAAATCGGCGTAGCGTTTCCAGCGCCTTCCCCGGCCATCGCTCCTGGCGCACCGGCACCGCACCGCCCGCGCAGACATAGCGTCTCCCTGGCGGCACAGCGGGGAACTATCCCACAGAATAAGGGTTCGTAGTGCGTACTCTTGGGTGTGGAAATGGGTAATTGAAAAAAGTTGGGGAAAGGTTTGGGGATATTTTTAGTAAAGGAAAACAGTTTAATTTGAAGGAGCTTCTCTACAAAAAAATATATTAAACATATATATTAAACAAATAATACTGTTTAGTAGTAAAATTTAAACAAATCTAAGACTATACGTATCTATAACGATATATAATTAAAATATTCACCGTCCAAACCAATATGGAATCTGAAAAGGACAGGATTTGTTAGACGCTTTAATTTTCTCCTGCATTTAGCCGGGGTGCATTTACGTACCGCAAGTGCGTTGTGGCCACTTTGATAAGTAAAATAAGCCAAATAATTAACTTGACGGCAATGCACTAGCCCCTATTTTCCGTCAGGAAACACCACAACAACGGTTACGAGCAGAATTTATTGTCAGTTAATTGAGGGGTTTCCCGGCTAAATGAGTATGGAATTTGAAAAGGTCGGAAATTGTTGGATGCTTTAATTTTCTCCGGCATTTAACTTGGCTAGTGGCCCGGTTCTGGGTTCTAGAGACTTGGAGGGCAGGAAGGTCTCACCCACTCACCAACCAAGGAACGTTAGAAATCTAAAAGAGTTAAAATTCGAACTTCTAAAAATGTTAGAGACTATTGAAACGTACATGCTAGTAAAGTTTCCTTTCCCCTAATTTTAGGTTTTTGTTTCGTTTCAACAAAATGTTGGGTTCTGTGTTTTTTTATTTTAGAGCCTTTAATTTTGCTTTATATTTTTTTCTTTTTTTGTCTGTAATTCTGTGATGTAGTAGGTTATCCATGCCTTACGTTATTTTCCATCTTCCACCTCTAGTTAGCACGGATTAAATCCCCGCCATTCCGTTTGGAATTTGTGGTCGATGAAGCGGGTTCACGATGGCTTACCTGGGAATATTCTCGTCTTCTATTTGGAGAGCGTAATTAAATTTAAATCTCTTTCGTTGAAGACCGTAATACAAGAGTTTCCAAAAGAAACAAAACAGCATTAACTATTTTATTACCGTATAAGCTCAAGAGCTTTAGAATAATAAATAATCAGTTTGTATCAATTAAAAACGTTTATACAGGAATTGAGTCTTAAGGTAGTTAAGTGGATACTTGAATAAAATTAATACTTGGCTAAAATTACAGAAGTTTCGTAGATGGTATGATAACAATGCAACGTAAACTCTTCACTGTAAAGCAGTTTTTCTCCGACACAATTTTTGTAAGCCGGAGTGACGGATACAGGACGAGTATTTTGCAATAATTTATCGTTACCTATTGTAATTTGGCATTTGCGCTTTTGAAAACATGCCTATTATAGTAAAAATAGAAGGGCTTTAAAACGTGGATAAGGTCACAGTCGTCGGCAGGCACCAACCGTTTACAGAGTACTTCAAGGCGATGTGAGTGCAATCTAGTAGTAAAAAAATGAATGTCTTCAAATTAATAGCAGAATCAGCTTGGAAAGAAGCGATATCTGTTGACTATTTACAGAACTGCATAACTTGTAAGATTCATAGAAAATTAAAGTAATCTTTTCATTAAAGACCGGATTTTCGTGTAGTAAAACTCTCTAAAACGTGCAATAAAAACACCAAAACGCGCAAAAACATGCAATAAAAATTTCAAAACTACAAAATGATGTTATGTAGCGTAAAAACTAAAGTTAATTCATATATAAACTTATTTTACACTTCATATTAGAATTGAAGGAGAACAAAATATGAATTAAAACGCTTTATCACAATTTTTTTTTTTTGGAAAAAAAATACAAAACTGAAAAATACAAAAATACCTTCAATAGCCAGTGGTACGTAATTAAGTTATACAAAAATCTTAAATGTCTACATTATAATTTACAATTATGTACATTTCCAAATTCTTTTCTGTGAAATTATACCTTCTATCATCTAATATACGTTTCAAGAAAGAAAAACTTCTCTCTTCATTTACACTTGTCACAAGACAATACTTGTAAGAGCTTAAAATGTTGGGTGCAGTGTCTAAATCTACATATTTCCCGTTTAATGCCTCGTTATAATTTAAAAATATCTTGTAGCCCGGATTTTTTTCGAATACTGCCTTCAATTTTTCAAAAATTACCTTACCTTTTTCATTATTAATATTTTTCAAACTACTTTCCAAATTTTCAACAATACCTATCTGGGCATTTAAAGTGAGATTTTTTTCTTCCAGATTTTTTATTGCTAACGAGTTTGTTGACATTAGGAAATAGTTATCTAATATTTTCGGCTAATCGGTTGAGGCGGTGTGCAATGCATGTAACGTGTACCATGTTTGGATAGAAAACTTTTAAAGCATTTCCAGTTTTAAGCATGTAAGGTGTTCAATCCGTCACAAAAAGTAAAATCTTATCTTGGAAGCTATTTTCAGCAAAAAAAGCACATAAACTGTCATTCACAAAGCGGTAGACAGTTTCAAAATTTGTTTTTGCAAGCTCTTTACATGAAACTAAATAAGGTTTTGGGTTGATTTCTGGATGCAGGATACCAATAATTAAACTACAAATATATTTTCCCCTGGCGTCGGTAGTCTCATCGACTTCAACATATACAAAATTATGTGATATTTTATTTCAAATTTTAGCCATTGTTGATTCAAAACAAAAAAGAAGATAATTTTTCCTAAGCGTACTCTCGTTGGGGATTTTATGGTCAGTATATTTTTCCAAAAAGTCCTTACACGGAGTTGATTGTAACTTGAAAAAAGGAATATTTGAACCAACGAATGCGTGGCATAAATCTTGGTTAAACTTGTTTATGGAGTCTCCGCGTTTCTCTATCAGCAACGATTGCACTATACTAGGTTTACTTTTCTTAATCTCAATGGCCTTCTTATGACTGCCTACAAAATTAAAGAAGTCTTAAGGTTGGCAGAGAGAAATCTCATTTCCATCAATGTATAATATATTAAAGGAAGATAATTTAACTTACTTGTGCTGACATGTGCATCAATTTGTGATTTCCTCTCCGCTCCGATACTGTCACAAGAAATGCAAAACACTATTTTTCCGTCAGTTTTCAGTTCTGGGTAATTTTGTATCCACGATTTAATTTTAGTACTTGAACTACTCTTCACCTTCGGCATGTTCACTGTCTATGTGTGGAGCCTCACTCTGTTGTACCTGTCCACGCAACTAAGAGGTCGAAAACTGCGTTCATTCTCTCCCTCGTATCTGCAGGGCAACATCCGTTCCGAGAATTTCGATGAATTTGACACGCAGTGCAGCTTGTCACTAACAGCTTCGCGCCAAGTCGTAAGATCAAATGTGAGTCGCGCATGCAGTCTCGTGTTGCTTAGTTCAGCGAATGCCGACAAAACGCCTACATGATCTGATTGGGAAGACAGACCCTGAACATGGCGTTGGTTGAGCGACCGCAACCAAGAGCTGCGAACGGAGTTCGTGCGAACACCGTGTATCACTTCGAACTGCAATTCCTCAAAAATTTCAATTAGACAATAGGTATCAAGAAAGGTAAAAGACGCTCAGTTTATCGAGAAACAAAATGTAATATTGATTCATATGAAACGGCGCTCGGATTTGAAAGACTACCTGAACTGTCTCGTTAAGTCATATTTTTTTCATTAAATGAAACCTTTAAAAAAGGTAAAATAAAAAAGTTGATAATATAAGAACAATATTTTTTGCAAGAAAACTATGAATCATGCAAATTTGTCCGGTAAAAAACCAAAACGTGCATTTTTCAGGTAGCATAACCCGAAACGTGCAATTTCGTGCAGTAACCCCCCAAACGTGCAATTTCGTATAAAATAAAACATGTACTAAAATAACGTCCGTTTCATGATTCAAATTTATGTTAAGGTTTCATCCAATTTGAAGTTTGCAAACAAAAGATGCAATAACACGGGAATTCGGTCTATACTAATCATTGATTCCTTTGTGTGTTTGCTTTAAGCTCAGTTTATGGCAAATTTAGGAAATATCACAAACAAACCAACGCTCACTTTCATCTCCGGCATTTTAAATTTACGGAAACACTCGGAAAGTAGGTGGAAAATTTATTCCCAGAAGGAGTTATGATTTATAATTAGCAGTACTATTTACCTACAATCAAAACAATATTAGCAATATTGTTGATTGTTGTTGATCATGGACCTCGCAACCTAGAAACAAATCATAAAATATTTGAAAAAAGTAAAAAAATAGTTTATATTTCTAAAACAATTGCTTTTCAAATAGCCTACAGTACTTCAAAGTTTTTATTTAAAAATTAAAAATTGATTCAAAACTTACAAAAATTAAAATCGTATTTAAATAAAAATATATGTTCAATATTATAATCAATTTATCAATTTTCATTTGTTTTCGTACAAAACGTTTTTTTTATTATTGTTTGTTTTAATTAAGCCGTTTTTTTCGGAGATGGGAATACTTGTATTTGGGGGGGAGGGCGCAGTGCCTTTATCCGAGCCTAAATGTGTCGTGAGAAGAAGTCGTGAGAAGTGCTCCAGCACAAGAATACAACAAATTGAATTGGCTAATATAGATAAAAATAAATTAATCAATAAAGGTCATTGAGGTACACGAAACATCATTTGCTGGCTCTGATCTGCGTACGCAAACCCACCCAATACCACAAGTTTATTTACTTGGTCGTTTTTCGTCTCGCCGCTCGTCGATATCTCCTCTGTAGTTCACCTCATCCCACCAGGCTGCGTTCGCTCCTTGTGTATTATTTTCCGGCACATTATATTACCGCAGCGCTGGCGGGGCCCCCGGTCGTTTCTCACCCACCCGGCGAGGCAGCCCGGCGGCATGCGTGCGGCGGGAGGAATCTGAACGGGGCAGGGAGGGAGTTAATGGTGCTTCTGCGGAAGGGGTACGAGAGAGGATGGAAAGCAGAGAAGGGAAAGAGGAGAATAGAAGACAAAGTGGAGATGACGTGAGAATATCGAGTGGGTGTAGATGAAAGAGCTGGTACTCGGGGGAATAAATGAATAAATGCGATGTGGAGGGAATGACTTGGAGTGGAGGACAGGGAGCGTAGGACGGGGAGCGTAGGACGGGCAGGGGGACGGGCGAGAGGGAGGGAGGACGGAGGGAGGACGGGAGGGGAGGACGGGGAGGGGAGGACGGGAGGGGAGGACGGGGAGGGGAGGACGGGGAGGGGAGGACGGGAGGGGAGGACGGGGAGGGGAGGACGGGGAGGGGAGGACGGGTAGAGGAGGACGGGTAGAGGAGGACAGGGAGGGGAGGACGGAAAGCGGAGGATGGGAAGCGGAGGAATCTCAAGGAAAGGGAAGAAAGGTGGACGAGCAAAGGAGAAGCGCCGGAAATGAGCCAGCACCGGGCGTGAGCGCGTGGGCGGGGCGGAGGCGACGCGGGAGCGAGCTCGGAACGCGGGCAGGGAATGATCGGAGCGCTGATCCAAGGCCCCCTGGCCTTCGTAAAGCAGCCGCGGCCCCATGCTCTTAGACCCGCCCGCGCACACAGATTGCTTCATGGCGGCGCGGCGCGTACCAACGTGGAGGGCGCTACTTTATTCGCGGACGGCCTTTCGCCTTGCGCTGCTCTTTTTCCCCGTCGCGCGCCGGCTGCCGCGGTTTACCCAAATCACGCCCGCAGATGCGCCGCCCAACGTAGGATGGGAAGGGGAGCGGAGGACTCACCCCCGGTGAGTTCTTTATGTCGGTGCATGTACAGACTTGAACGAGAAATGATGATGATGACGAGGGCGCGGATTTTGATGACCTAAAACTCTTAAATAAAGTGCTCTCAAAATATTTTTAAAGTGCCATAATAACAAAGGAAAATGAAGTAAAAAATGTGATTGAAGGCACTTTGGATGAACATCTTAGAGTGTTGGATATGTTACTGATGTAATTGAGGCTTGTTCCTTTCGTTTAAGTGAACTTAGCTTGCAAAACGTTTGCTTTGGACAAGCTCTGTACAAGAAAATCTGCGTTTATTCATCGCGAAATCGGCCGATCTGACAATGGCGCTGATAGACGCCGATAGGCGTCAATTTAGAGTGCATAGGTTTCACAACGGCTGACATTGCAATCGAAGAAAGCTAATAGGCTACTCAGGAATTCTGAGGTAAATATTTGTTGCATGACGTAAATATTGTTTGAGGCAAGTACCATTAAAATTATATTGAAATCGATTAAATCAGCGAAAATGCGTTAAAAATGAAGTAAAAAGGTAAAAAATGACTTATTGATTAAAATAGTAGAAAAATGATAAAACAAAATTAAGAATGAGTCATTTCCTTTTGTCATAACATTAAATTGCATTTCATGTTATGAATTTCAGAAAACAATTGCATTTCATTAAAATCCGCCCCCTAATGATGACGCATGTACTTATTTAAAACCTTCAAATAACATGAAATCAATTCAGAATCGTTTGTTCACTGACATTTACAAAAAGGTGTGTCTGACATCACTGGTTACATCATTACGCCATTGTCAGCGTTTCGATTAATAATCCTCGTGACGACCACTGTGAGGGTCGCCGTTGTATTGATAGAAGGTTCTTTCCCTAGAATATGCACATGTATTTTAAAAATAATATAAATATTACGGACACACACAATCTGCACACTCTTAAGAAAAAATTAAAGTTCTTAGATAATGGTAAATTGGTAAAGCAGGTACGCACAGAACACAAAACTCAGGTTATGCTCTAACAAACTTTACCGTCCACCATAAATCGTATGCCCTTAAAACCAACTCTTTGAGGTCAGGTTCATATGTCGTTGATTGATTGTTTGTGATTCCGCGTCAACTGCTAAGGTTCGTAAGTGTAGTGCATGTTTTCCTCGGGAGGTGCGGTGGTCTTCCCCGCTGAAAGGTGAGATCTAGCGCCGATCTACACGTCGGCTAGGGGAGTTTTCCCCAACCATGTATCTCGAATCAGCGGGGCCCCGCTCCAGCCGGGACAAGCTCTAAGCTCTCGACCGGTTCCCTTGCATGTGTAATGGTGTAGTGTAGGTAAATGTGTGTGAAAGGAAGGGGCTAGGAAAGGACAAGGAAGGGGAAGGAAAGATCGCGCGTGGTCCGTGTCCCGTTTCTTAGGGTAACTTTCTCCGATAGTTGCCTAGTGTTGATCGGAGAAACCACGGAAGACTACCGATCAGAGCAGCCAGCCTCTAGAATTATCCTCCAGACAGCGACTAAATTCTACCTAGTAGACATAGTAGTGTCGATAATCCTGCCAGCTTCGGGACTTGAACCTACAACCTCCTGTTCAAAGGCACTGCAGTGCCATGAGTTGGTGCTCTAAGCCATTTTTACGGGTGATTCAAATGCAGTAACGTGAGACCTCTACAGTTGGTCTATTACACATTTGAAGGATTTCTCCGGTCCTTAGAACGGGTTGGCAGATTCATTCCAATTTTTTTTTGAGTGTTGAAAATCCTACCCGCTTCGGGACCCAATCCTAGGACCTCCTGATCAATGGCACTGCAGTGACACGAGTTACTGTTAACAACTAAACTATTGTTACGTTGTTAAATTATACTAGTGCGCTCTGAAGCGCCAAAAAGAAGCATATGTTTAAGAATCAGCAAAACTGTTAGATCTGTAACGTCACGTTGGCGGCCGTGGGTGGGACAGTTGGTGGCCGCTGCACTCTGGTATCAAATTGAGCCGACGAGCTCAGACGAAGGGTTTTATTCTGGAAACCTCGCGCAATGCGCAAAACTTTACGCCCAGGCTAAAGCGTGTCGTGCCTAGTGCGCGGGTGACGAGGTCACGGTAGTGGCGCGTGAGTAGCGTCAGAGGAGACTGGGCCTCCCTAGCTATGTAGAACAGGGAAATACTTACAAGGGTGTAGTTTCGGAGCAAAAGTTGGTTATTGTACATACGTATAAATAAACTTGTACATACTTGTAAATGTCTGTGTGTTTTTCTCCATGACGCTACAGATATTAGCTGTATATGCCCCGTCGATTTCGGTGCGGACCAACCACGGTTTTATTTACACCGGCCTCTCCATCTTAATCACAGACAAATAGCAACTGAGCACGGTTTTAGATGATTCAAACCGCCACAAGTCGTAAATACATCTTGACCAGCAGCGTTCAATGCGACCCCGGTTAAATCGACATCTAACATGTAGCAATTTAAAAACTTGCTAATGTTTCCGAAATGTCCGAGGTATATGTTTGATATATAAATTAAATCAAACAAGGAGAAATTTCAGGAAACAAGTTCTCCTTGACCACACATTGGTGAACGGACAGACAGACACATTTTGCCGTCAAGTGATATTTTGGTATCAATGGGCTACTAACGTGTATTCTGACTACATAACGGTTTAAAGGGAAAAATTTGTGCGTAGGAACAAGTTTGGTCTTTTCTAGGTTGCCAGAAACCGCCAATAATATTTTTTCTGTCGAAAAATCCTCGTTATCGCGCGCAGAATTACAATACTGTCTCTTCTTACGAAGGAAGACGAGAAATTAAAAAGAAGATTCACCGTCTCTATTCAGACTTTTTAAATCTGGAAGCACAATGAACCTGAAACTGCTTCTGCGCAACTACTTCCAACTACAGAAACTGGCACCACAATCTTCTTTTTATTTGATCAGCACTATCGCTTCCCAGACTATCATCATTTTTCTGAACTCATCCTTTCAAAATAGTAATAGCCCTCATGTCGCTGTGTAAGCCTCGTTGAAGAGCCGTTGCTTGATTAGAGAGAGCAATACTCATCTTCTTCACAACATCTCTTTATTTTGATTAGCTTTGATCTTGGCTTCCAAGAGATTATTATCCACCTATCTCACAGGCTTCGATTTTTCCTCTGCTACTATTCAGCTCTATGTTTACCTTTGCGTGAAGAGACCAAATAAAATATTATCGAGCTGGTTTCTTAGGTTTGCATTGATGTTGGTTAAAGGAAGTCATTGCTTTCTGTTGATTAATTTAGCCTGATTTCTCCTGTAAGTTAGCTTTCGTATTCATTTCATGAAATTTTCTTCGAAGAGGTATTAACTCTACCATGCACTACAGTCTCTGGTTTCCCAATACTGCTATCACTTGAGTCTCACTACTAAAGCACTGTCTTTATGATGATAGTCTTTACACGATAACTCTGTGTAGTGTTCAATGATCTAGAGAAGCAATGAAATCTGAGGACGTCTGTGATAATTGCTCAGACTTGTTGGTTTGTTCGTGAGCGTCCAAGTCACTGTGCTTAGCTTACTCTGTAAGCGCAGTCAAGTTCGAGTCACTGAAAAGTCATCGTCTTGGAATTAGTTGGAGTTAACCATAAAAACAGACCGTCAGAACAGGCAGTCTAGAAGGCAGAAATTTTATTCAGATTGGCAGTGACATCACGCTAATTAACTGTTTTACTGAAGATTTCTTCAGCCCGATCTTCGAATTCATATCCTTCGTTCGTGACAAAAGTCTTCCTCCCTGAACCTTTCAACATGAACCGTAACCTCATTTTCTTGACACATGGTCTTTAAAGTAAGTAATTATTAACTCAAGCATATAGCCTTAAAAAGTTCAACAGCTAACGAAAATAGTTTTTGACAAACTGCCAACCTTTTCGAAAAACAATTCAATCAAATATGCACAAATGAAAATTTCCACTGAATTCTAAATTTTTAAGAGTGAAGAAATTTTCAAATAGCATGTCTCCAATACTAAACTGCACTAGGCACCACCATCCATTTTTTAAGAACAATGTTCCACGAAATATTCCTTCCAGGAACATGTGTTTATGGGTAATCAATTCTGCTTAAAGGCGACCGTCAACAAATCGCTTGCTTTTACACTTGAGTGATAAAACTCTCGGACGTATTTTCGAATGGTGCATCCCACGAAATAGAAATATTTGCGGTTGCAGAGGAAAGAGGAAAATTAAGAATACCTCTCGCATCACGATTTATGCTTCAGCAAAATGTTCATTTTGAAGTTGATCGCAAACAACTTTTTTCACATTTTTCTTTCTAAAAGAGATATTGTCGATTTACGTCACATGCCTTTTATGAACTTCCTGTATTATGTTTCATTTTCAGAGTGTCGACAATGCGGCGCGAGCCAGTAGGCGAAAGGTAATCACAGAGGTGAAAATATGCAAGTGAGAGAGAAAAACGTAATGTCATCTTTAATGACATTCGTCGTTATTAAACCTTCTTTATATTAAACCTTTCCTTTGGTGTAATTGTGTCTCAGAAGGACACTGCAGATACGAAAATAGTAGTGCCAAAGGCTTATTGCGAGAGAGAGTATATAAAATACGAGATATGGGGCTGGTTCCGTGGGCCTGAGTACAAAGATAGGAAGACAACAATGCTGACAAAGTCCGTCAAAGGTAGCGACGGGTACGGCGTGGGGGAAATGGCGCTGACCTCATCTGAAGAGTTGTCTAGGATTGTGCTGGGTGGGGACCGTTCAAGTAGGAAAACGTTTGACAATAACAAAGGATATGATTTCGAAGATCGGGCTGAAGAAATCTTCGGTAAAACAGTTGATTTGCATGATGTCACTGCACATCTGAATGAAATTTCTGCCTTCTAGACTGCCTGTTCTGATTATCCGTTTCTATGGTTAACTCCATTTAATTACAAGAGGATGAGTTATCGGTGCCTTAAACGTCACTGCGCTTATAGTACGAGTTACGAACAGTGATTTGGGCGCCGACACGATTTGCCAGGTCCTTACCAATCGTTGCTGCTGAAGACTTCCAAGATCCGTCAAAGGTTGATACTCAGGGATCGGTCTAGAACATTTCAATCCAAATTAACAAAACAAAACACTGGCGTTCATAGTCTGACTGTCCAAGGCAGCTTGTATGTCGTCCTTTTGAGGGAGTGCCTGACCAATTAGAGGTCAACCACCTTTTCGGTTACGGGTTTTCGGTTACTCTCCTTTGCAATATTTGAAGAGAGCGTGTGCATCTACGTTGAAACTCCGTAAAGTGACGCAGCAGTAATTCGAGAGGCCCAGTTCCTCGTATACTGCTCGGACATCCACATGGCATTGTTCGCAGCGCACAAAAAAAAAAAGAGTGATCAGAACAGCCTTCCTCCAAAATTCTCATCCAGAAAACGGTGCCGTCTGATCCAACTCCTGTCCTGTTGAGTGAGTGGAACGTAGGGGGTAAAGTATTGTTTAGTCCCGTAAATGTAGTGTTTTTATAATCCATTAGGTCATGTTGTTCCGACCCAACCATCACTTAAGCGACTAGGAGCGGTAGCTCAGCGCATCAAGTGATGTCACTGCATCGCCTCTGACCGGGAGGTCCTAGGTTCGAGTCCTGATCGCGGCAGGATTTTTCGACACTAGCTTTTCAGCTAGGTCGAATTGAGTCGTTGTCTGGATGAGAATTCTAGAGGCCGGCTGCTCTGATCGGTAGTTCTCCGATCAACACCAGGCGAATGCCGGAGCAGTACCTTTAAAAACGGGCCACGGGCCGCGCGCGATATTTCCGTCCTCTTCTTTGTCCTATCCTCTCCCCTTACTCACACACTTACACTAACATGCACTACACTACCACACATCCCGGGAGACCGGTCGGGAACTTATAGCTTGTCCCGAATGAGGCGGTGACCCGTTGGTGGGAAAGTCCTCGTTAGGGGGAAACCCCACTAGCCGACGGTAGGTCGGCGCCGGATCTCGCCATCCAGCGGGGGAAGATCACCGCCATCTCACGAGAAAAAACATGATTTACACTAACAGGACTAATGACGAAAGCAGTTGACGCGCCCGGAAACACGAAAAAATCAATCAATCACATGAGCGTCGTTGACATACACAGCACCTTTCGGAAGTTTCATCTTCCAACAAAAGCGTGACTAGCTTTAAGCTTTCGAATGATATCCCGATATGTACGGTATTTTACTGCGAATATGTCATAATCTTTTCGTTTGTTTGATTAGTGATTCCGGGCGCGTCAACTGATAAGGTTATTAATCTCATAAGTGTAGTTCATGATTTTTACTCGAGAGCTGGCGGTGTCCTTTCCCAGCTAATTCGTGAGATGCGGCGCCGAATTAAATGTCGGCTGTCGTGGTTTTCCTCAAGCTGGTATCTCCCACCAATGAGTCACTGACCCAGCCGGAATAAGCTCCAAGCCCCCGACCGGTTTCCTGGCATGTGAGGTAGTGTAGTGAATGTAAGTGTGTATGTGTGTATGTGTGTATGTGTGTATGTGTGTGTATGTGTGTGTATGTGTGTGTGTATGTGTGTGTATGAAGTTAAGATAGAGCAAGGCAAGCGAAGGAAAGATGCGCGTAGTTCGTACTCCGGCATTCGCCTGGTACTCGGAAAACTCCCGATCAGAGCAGCCGCCCACTATAATTCTCCTCGAGAAAGCAACTGAATTCGACCTACCTATGTAGCTAGTATCGAATATCCTGAAACTTTTGAGTATTGAACTCTAGAACCTCCCGCTCGTAAGCACTGTACTGACTTTAGTTGTTGCCCTCAGCCACTTCTCCCATTCAGAAATTCGACAACTGTTAACAATGATGATAATCATGATGATAGTCAAGCCATCGAAAGCTGCTCTTGAAATAAAAAAAATCGTTGGCAACAACACCGCCTTTTATACAAATATTTTCGGTACCAAAATTAGTTATAAATAAACAACTACAAAATTTTGACTTTTGTCCTTCTACATCTGCAACTCGGTCCACTGTGCGTCGCGGCGCACTGGAACAGCGCGAAATATGAGCGCGCCAGGTTATTACGCGACGCCCTCGCGCGCGGCAGCTTACGTCGCGACGCGGCGCTGTGCGGCATGGGACGCAGACGTCGCGCGGATCCGAGGAGCTCGAATTGTCGCGGAGCGGTGAACGTCATCAAAAGAATCGTTATGTTCTCGACACAGAATACGATAGAAGATGGATTGATTTTGTCGTGTTTCCGGGCGCGTCAACTGCTTCGCTCATTAGTCCCGTTAGTGTAGTGCATGTTTTTTTCTCTGGAGATGGTGGAGATCTTCCCCCGCTGAATGGCGAGATCCGGTGCCGACCTACCGTCGGCTAGTGGGGTTTCCCCCTAATCAGGACTCTCCCACCAGCCGGGCACCGCCCCAACCGGGACAAGCTCTAAGCTCTCGACCGGTCTCCCGGGATATGTGGTAGTGTAGTGCATGTCAGAGTAAGTGTATGTGTAAGAGGAGAGGGTAGGACAAGGAAGAGGAAGGACAGATCGCGGGCGGTCCGTGGCCCGTTTCGTAGGGCACTGCTCCGGCATTCGGCTGGTTTTGATAGGAGAAACCTCGGAAAACTACCTATCAGAGCAACCGGCCGCTACAATTTTTCTCCAGACAGCGACTGAATTCGACCTAGCTGAAAAGCTAGTGTCGAAAATCCTGCCGCCGTCAGGACTCGAACCTAGGACCTCCCGGTCAGAGGCGCTGCAGTGACATCAGTTGATGCACTGAGCTACCGCTACCGGTGCCATAGAAGAGGATATAAATATAGTTCGTAGATGTTCCGATCGTGATGCAACGAGCATCATGGTTTCGATATATACAATTATGGGGAAATAACCACTTGTTATTCTAGCCGACACCGAGTTGTTCCATATGGAAGATATTGAAGTCTTAACGATTAAAAGAAATCGCAAGAGATGACGATTCTTGTTACTGGTCAATTAGAACTGCACACTTCGGGGAAAAGAAGACGTGGAAACAGAGAATTTGCTTGTAGATGTGTCGAATTGTAAAACTGGTGAGGAATCGGTTGCAAGGGCATGCCTCAGAAAGAAAGTTGTTTTGGAATATTGGGTAGTTTTGGGAGTTTTATAGTTACCGAAAAGTACCAATAATGCTTGTAAATATGGTACGAGCTATGAAAATTACATAATATGCAACATAAACCATTGAAGAAAATTAAGTTTTAATACCAAAATATGTTCATCTTAATTATTTTTGATTGGTAAGCTTTTCGTATCTTATACTATTAATGTTTGCTTTTGTCAGTGAGCGTTGAGAATTAGAGTCGACTCCGGTTATAGTGAACTTCTGGGGAGTAACATTTTTGATTAACTATATCCGAGGTTCACAATATCCGAGGATATCAAAATTAAATAGAAGTTATCCATAAAGATGTCGTTTATTCATATAGAGATATTACGACATACATTAACAACACAAACTTAAAATCTCAATATTTGTATTTGTTCTGAAATAATCAATTATTTTCAATTGTGTCCTTCATTTTTTTCATTAGTAATTTCTCTAGATTCTTGTCCAGAATTCGTGCTCTCTCAACACTTGATTCTGCATTGTCCTCTGTCTAAGTGTCGTTAATTCTTTCAATTCCTCTTGCACTGTTGGAACACCGTCTTACTCTCCGAAGGCCCTTTTACTCGCCCAATAACATGCGAGATGCTTTCGGTAGCGGGGTGGCGCAAGCGGCAAATGAAACTGATCCCTTTTCGTGGCACGGTGGATATCGCCAGGCTGTGGCAGTCGTGTGCTTTCTGTCGCCCACGTAGAACTCAACGCGCTTTGTCCCGCGGAATATCAAGTAACCCCAAGATTGAATCTGAAGAAGCAATCGCGCCTCGCCGCCGCCAGGTGCAGCCCACGCAGGACAAGGCCATGGTTTCCGCAGTGAAACTGAATAGCATAAGGTTATTAGTAGGGAACGGATTTCTATGTAATTACATATTCTTACAGGAACTAGATACCAGCATTCAATTATATCTTTTAGAGTTTACAAGACATTGTGAATGAATTAGAACTATTTTTTTACATATTTTTACATATTTTTACATATTTTACCTATTACGACATATTTCACTACATTTTAATATCTTTATACGTCGAAACGGAACATTTCAGATCCGCGTTTGTAATATATGTTACGGAATCATCTTTCCTACAAGTCAAATGTAATGCTGCTGCGCTTATATCACCACCATATCTTTTCCATGAATTGTCAAACTGACCCCTACCTCCATTTATTCCCCTCCCCCTAGGTTACTGCGTACTTGGAGACAAAGATGAGCGGATTTTTAGGAAGAAAAGTAAATCACTCGCTACACCGTACTACTATTCACTTGTACATTCGTTCCTCGTAAGCATTGTAATATATACTAAGACTGTATGTTATATTTGGAATAAAATTCTTATACCTGGTGAAGTCTAGTTACTATTACTTCTGGGAAAGTAGAACCTACTGTCAGCCGCTTCCAATCCTTGTTAGAAATTGATCGGCGATGTTATATGGTTGGAAAAGGTTTGTAGAGAACAATTTTGAAAACAATAATAAAGTTTTATTTTACATATTTTCTATTTTTTCTTACATATCTTGGAAAAAGTAAATACATACATATGTACATATTTTATTACAATAAATTCCTTTCTCTAGTTATCAGTAAGATTCTCATTCCCAGTCGCCTACCCTCACCTCAGGGGAGACTTCTATTATAACATTCGGTCGACATTTTTTCAAGCTACCTGTGCTGGAATTTGTGGCAATGAGGCGCTATACGACTCGTATTCTTGCCCAGAAGGGAATTAATTTCCAGGATATATTTCCTACGTTCACTATAGACGAGTTTCAGGTTCACTATAAGCGAATCTAATTTTGCTTATTTATAATGTAAGTGAAACGGAACCAGTGACTTAAGTTTTCTATAACAGAGGGTTCACCATATCCGAATTCACAATAACCGGAATCGATTGTATGTTGTTTTCAAATGTCTTGTAGAGAAAACGAACGTAAATAATTTTCTTGTTAATGTTCGCAAATGAATTTATAAAAACATTTCAATGCTAACATTTCGTCGTCGTCAAGCAGTCGTTTTATTGATGTGAAATTAGAAGTCCACTTCCCAATGTAATGGAACCGACTCATAGGAGAGGTCTGTTTGAGAACGTTATGTTGGTTTTCACAAACATGTAGTCCTAAACTGTATCCTGCACTTCATAAATCGCATTCTAAGCTTAATTTAAAGTATGTAAAGACAGGATTGTTGAACTAAAATCATTATCTGTAATTCCGTTTAAGAAAAAATTCTCTCTGGTGAAGATTAAGAAATTAAATAATAATATTACAGTTTTTGGAAAATTCTTTTGAAATGTTAATATCCGAAAGGAATAAATAATCCTTTAAGTGGATGTAAATTCTGTAAATAAAATTTAGTGTGTGTTAATTTTTTTTTAATTTTAAGATAAATTTACAATATATTTTTTACAAAATAATAAGTAAATGTGATGTCTATTGTAGAATTATTGTGACAGTGATTAGTAGTGAAGGTATCCCATCGGTACTCTTCATCTTCCTCTTTGTACTATAACAAAAAGCAATTATTATTATTTTAGGTTGACATCAATTGGAATTGACAATTTGGTGGTGATCATGTTTCAGTTACTTCTTGAGTATCTGCATGGGAGTTGTATGGGTGAGGTTCTGGTTAGACGATGGATATCTGCACTATTGTCAAGGAGGTTGAGGGCTAAGTGATTTGGATGGTTTTCAAGACGCTGGAGATAGTGTGAGCTGATTGATTCTATTCTTTCTAAGACAGTGGGCATTTTTAAGTCTTTGTGTAATGCTGCGTTTGTGATGAACCAAGGCGCTGCTGCGATCATTCTTAAGGTCTTGGACAGAAATCTTTGGATGATAGAGAGATTGCTCTTGCTTGCTGTGCCCCAGATTTGGATGCCGTAGGTCCATATGTGTTAAAATTTGAGACATAACATATTAATAAGTGCTACTTCAAAGATATCCGTTAATCCCTGAATACAATTTTATGAGATTCATTTTTCTATACATATATACAAAGCTTTATAATTTTTGTGTGATCACTTCGTGATTTATTATGTAATTCAGTGGTTAAAAGTGCATTGATTCTCATTGCTACGATGTCATGAGCGATAGATTTGACAAGAAAACGCATAAATTCAAATATCAGTGAAATAATATATAATATAAAGGGAAAATATATTGAGCGAAGGTATCCAGATGTTATTCAGTTTCCAACCACAAAAGCACTGTCGCTTTAGCCACACTGAGAAGTCGGCAGTGAGCACACCTAGTGTCAGCGCCATGTCACGTAGGGTGAGACAATAATCAACCGAAAATCACCCGCGCCCCAGCACCAAAAACAAACGATTTTGAATCCCCAAAGAGCTGTCTGGAAGGACACTTCATCTACGACCACTTCGCCACTAAGGATGTCTGCCGCAGATGCAGACGAAACGTCTGGAAATAGGATTTCCTCTAGACCAGGGATGTCCAACTCGCTAGGCATCAAGGGCCACAACTAAAATCTTTAATATGGTTGCGGGCCATATTTGTAATACTCGAGTGATCTACACTGGCTTTCCCGTATTGTTAACCACTGCGGTTTTCCCGTTTGCACTGATCCGGGTACGGGAAAGAGAAGGAATCATTCGGGATATCATGCATAACGTAGTGAAACACATTAGAATTATTTTAAAATATGAATTTACTAGAAAAAATCTAGGCTTAACCTATTTGTACATTAAAGAGATGTTGATCGCGAGGGGGCGCGTCCGCTAGGTGGCGGAATATTCTGGCGCCACATGGATCACCCTGCACCACACCACGGCCGTTCAGCCTGGAAGGAAATTCGAGTTATGAATCCAGGCGTGAAAGCCTACATTGCGGTAATTCGACTGTCTGAAGCACAGTGAAACAAAAGAAGCCGGAAACTGACAGAAGTTAGAAGGGTTGCAAATTGACGAAACTACCATTCTCTAAATAGACCCATTGCAATTTCATTTGTGTCGAGGCAAAACAAAGATAACAGAGGTTCTGGAGTTTATGTAATGCACATATATTGGATTCTAGAGAATTATTAGAAGATATAATATTTCATAGATGATTTCTTGTATTAAATGACTTAATGTGTTTTCTCCGTTCTTTGTCCTTGTTCGAAAGTCTATACAACTTTGTTATATCGGGCACCCCATTTTCTACAACAACCGTTGTAACCAAACTCTTTTTCAGAATTAATGGCGTGACGAAACTTTCCGCATTATCGGCATGGGTAGTGTCCTAAGATGTCACAGCAGGGAAAAGTTTACAAGTACATTGATTCACCACTCATCCTCTTTTACGATCGCTGGAAGCAAAGGATTATCATCGATAATGTTACTTCCTTCTTCTCATTCGCAGAAGTGCACGCAGAAGGGGAATGGGAAGTGAAAATGATGGAATGAGAAAAGATGTAAGGGGGAGGGGTAAGATGGTATCAGACACGAGATTATTTCAGAATTGTCGCCTATGAATACAATAAAATATACACATAATAAAATAGATGAACACATAAAATACAGAATATAGGTAGATATATCTAAAATAGACCTATATAATTAAAATTTATTTCATTTATAAGTTGCCGTCACACATAACTGTGAATAGCGTGCTGGGCTCGGAAAACTCGGTTTTCCTATCCACAAGGCGATTGTTTTCCCTATGCCGCGATCTTCAAAGAAAGATTCTAATTGACAGAAACGTTGAATTTCCCACGAATCTATTTTCACTTTCGAAATACCGATTTCTTAAATACAAAGTTATTTAATTTTCCGTGTAAAAAATATATTAAATATTTACTAAGCGATTTTAATGTATTCAATAAGACATAAATTTCTGTTCTTACTTTATTAACACATCGGTGGTCGGTGGTCGTTTTTCTTAATTATTAGTAAATTCTTTAGTCTGTTTCTTCAGTCACATTAAAATCAAATTAAATGCGATTTGAACCGCTACTAGTAAGTAATAAATAAAATTTAAAAAAGCCCTGCTGGTCTGCAGCAGCTGCAAAATTACAGATGAACAATCTCGTATGAAAAGGTTTTCCAAAGAACGCATACTTATCAAGGGCAACAAGTAGGATATTCTCGTAAAACACTGCTTGAATTAAAAAAAGGTTAGCAAAAAGTGTTCACGAACACAGCAGTAGCATAGTGTAGTATATTACATGTAGAACAACAGTTCTTTACATACCAAGAATACAAAAAGAGGCTCTTTACAAAACAAAATAGGTGAGTAGCAAATATTTAATGCCAAGTTCCTGGGAGCCTGGCTGTCGCACAACATCAGCTGTGCCATAACTGTGGAATTCATTCCATACGTGCTGTGTGAGGGTTGGCGGAACAACGCAATCCAATATTTGTATTTTTTAAATAAAAGAGAAACTTTTTCATTGTTTTTGGATTTTCCCATGTTCCTAAGAATGTAACGGAATCAAACATATCTATGACACGGCCGGAGGCTGCGTTGCTTACTTTCATTTGTAGATGTTTTCGAATTTCCTGGTTTCTGGGTAACTATCAGAGCTATAGACAGTTCTCATATGGATAAGGGATAGTTTTTATTTCTCCAAATTCTGCACGCATCGGTAATTAATAACGTATTAATTATTAATTACGCAATTAATAACGTACACACTCTGACCATTTCGTGATTCTCACTAACTTTGGCAGTCTTCACGTGCTGTTTAAAATCCAGAATTCCAAGTGTGTGTTCATAATAAACTCGTTGGTTTACACGACCGAGAGAACCGAAATCCGGAAGAGGCGGATCCGCGCTGTGATTTGAAGACCCGCCTCCATCGTCACCACCGTCTCCACCTCCGCCTCCGCCACCGCCTCCGCCACCACCTCCACCTCCGCCACCGCCGCCGACGCCGCCTCCTCCTCCGCCGCAGCCTCCAGCACAACCACCGTACCGGGAGCGGTAGCTCAATGCATCAACTGATGTCACTACAGCGCCTCTGACCGGGAGGTCCTAGGTTCAAGTCCTGACGGCGGCAGGATTTTCGACACAAGCTTTTCAGCTAGATCGAATTCAGTCTCTGTCTCGAGGGGACTTCTAGCGGCCGGCTGCTCTGATCGGTAGTTTTCCATGGTTTCTCCTATCAACACCAGGCGAATGCTGGAGCAGTACCCTAACAAACGGGCCACGGACCGTGCGCGATCTTTCCTTCCTCTTCCTTGTCCTTTCCTCTCTCCTTACACACACACTTACACTAACATGCCCTACACTACCACATATTCCGGGAGACCGGTCGGGAGCTTACAGCTTGTCCCGGCTGGGGCGGTGTCCCGCTGGTGGGAGAGTCCTGGTTAGGGGGAAATCTAACTAGCCGACGGTAGGTTGGCACCGGATCTCGACTTGCAGCGGGGGAAGATCACCGCTATCTCCCGAGAAAAATCATGCTCTACACTAACGGGACTACTGACCAAAGCAGTTGAGGCGCCCACAAACACGAAAAAATCAATCAATCAATCAAAGCCACTGCCACTGCCTCAGCTGCTGTCGCCGCCGCTGCCGCCTCCAGCGCCGCTGCCAGCGCGTGGTCGTCGTAAGACACAGAGCAGGTGAACGTGCCCAGAAAGCGAAGGGCACCGCCCCTCCGTTCGTTGGCGTAAGCTTCCCCCGCAACCCGAGCGCAGCGCCGCGCTGCGATCCGTCTTGGAAACACACGGAGGAACACAAGTCGCGCTGGAGTTGGCCGCCTCGAGCTCCGTCGAGGCCCCTCGCGATGTGAGTCATGCGCGGGGGCGTGTACCGACTGTCTCTCTCTCTCTCTCTCTCTCCTCTCTCTCTCTCTCTCTCTCTCTCCTCTCTCTCTGTCTCTCTCTGTCTTTTTCTCTCTTTTTCTCTCTCTCTCCATCTCTCTCTCTTGTGGATCTGGTCGATCTTTTCTGAAATTCGAGAAGAGAGCCGGGAATGCGGACACAAAACCTGATTAAATGATTGCAGATAAAATGTGGGGGAGGATATGAAGGCATTTGCAAAAGACGAGGTGAGAAAAAATGGAGAGGAAGAAAGAAAAAGAAAATATAAAAAAGGAAAATTAACTTTTAAAGGGGAAAAAAAGGTAAAAAAAAAAAAAGGAAAAAAAGGGGAAAATTAAAAAACAAAGAAATGATGAGAAGAGAGAAAGAAAAGGAATAAAAATTGGGGATAGAATAAAAGGCAAAAAAGAAAGACCAGGAACAGTTTAATTTGAAGGATAGGGAGGAATGAAAGAAAAAGGGGGAATGTGAGGAAGGATGATAGAAGAAGAGAAGATAAGAAATCAAAAAAGCAGAAGAAAGTAGGATAAGAGACGGTAGAATCGTAAAAATAAAGTATGTAAAAATTATTTCGACCAATACAAACTAACGTATTTGTGCTTAGAATCTCAACTAAAATCGAAGGAATTTGAATGTCAGAAACTCCCGTATTCATTTAACAAGACAATAGTGATTTTTTTAAACTTTAAATTGCCTTTTCTGCACAAGACCAGCAGTCGAATGAGAAGTATTCGGCCATCAATGCGAAAACGTTTGTTAGTTTGAAGGCAACGAACGGATTGATGTATTTGTACGACCAGTCGTTAAATGTGTGCCATTTGCAAGAACGTAATTTCTGTTATATCTATGTCCGTTTAGGGCTGCATTAAACTGAGAAATAACAACGTGCGCTTTAGGAGTTGTTTGAGGTATTTTGAGGCAATAGCATCTGCTCTGTACATAATTTTGTTACTGGCTTGGAGTCGTAAATCATCTCAACAGCTCATCACTGCGAACTTGATTGTGGCGATGCTGAAACTAGATGGTGATCGGCAACACTAACAGTAACGCAATCGGGAATCATTAGACCATTTCCAGAAATTGTTACAGATGTGCCGTTAACCCTATTGGGTGTCGTAACAGGTAAGGCTGCAATACAGGTGCGACTCTCAAAACCCACACAGGATCGATCGGAGTATGAACCTATCATAATATGATCGAAAATCCACCCAGACCGTTAGATATGACCGTTAGACCGATAGCCGTTAGAGGTTGAGTGGTAATTCGAAAATAAACTTCAAAACAAATTACCACAACTTTTTTACATTTATAATTTGGTAACTCATCGTAAATGACGCCAGTTTTCTGGTTCTAATTACAATGCGACTGGAGGTGCTGTAACTTCCTAGGCTGAAGTTTTAACTGAGCTCCTTTCCACCCTCGTTTTACAACGCCCCAATGTCATTCTCTCGCCGTGGATCAAGTCACACTGTAGCTTCATGATTTCATCGCCGTTCACATCACTAACAGGGATGCTATCTTTCCCCTAGGATACTGGTTTAAGAAAAAATTCGGTGCTAATATTAAAGTTCGTGTCATGCGGTTAATTTGAATGGTCAAAAGGTTATTTTAATTATTTTTAATCGAGGTGAAAACTTGTCCCTAATGCATATATTGAATTTGCTAATGAAGTTTATTTTTTTTCAAAATCGTAACTTATTATATTTAAGTAATGTTTTTATGAATAGGGAGTAAAATCTATTCAATATAAAAATGATATTAGTTAATGTGGATTATGATAAGATTTTATCTCATCAGACTCTGAGTAGTAGCAATGAATAATAGTTTATTCTAACAATAAAAATAAACACCCCATTTCTTCTGATGATGACTGTTCATTTTGATTGAACTTTTGAAAGTTGATTATAAGTTCTCTGCTCGTGGCAAAAACAATTAATTGTGAACTTTCAATTCGTGAAACTGTAATGGCAATACCAACGGATTTCAAGAGCGACTTTTTTAAAAAGTTGTGACTGTGATCAATGGACTCAGCCTCTTTCAAAACCTCTCATTTAAAGAACAAATGATTTGACTTGAACGATAACTCAAAGTAAAGTAGAAAACCGGCTGCAAGCTACTGATAATTCACCGTTTAGCACAACTGAAGTTTTTAGGGGAACTAGACTACAGAGAGAGAATTACATAAGTACTAATGTAGCGTATTAGCCAGGGGGTAACTACTGGCACAATGTGCACCGGAAGTCATTGATCAAAAGTCCTTTGGAATAATTATTATTTTATTGGGCACCAGGCCGGATTTCCTGTTCGGCAAACCAGGTCACGTCTCAATTTTGCTGATTTACACGTTTACTCACCACGGCTGAGATTTATTTACCTAATGCTTCAATTGACCACACAATTATATATAAATCGAATTTCTGCATCTCAGGTGAGCGCCCTACAGTTTATTTACAAATTTACTCACTCACACAAACACACACGTGGATTTGTGCACCTTTAGCGAGATTACAAATCTGTATCATCTTCTCCTTCTTTTCTTTAGTTTTCTTCTTCTCCTCATTCTTCTTCTTCTTCTCAAAATGATTATTACTGATATAATGAATGATAAACTAATATCTTCAATTCTCGTTTACAATTTAAGTTTTCTTATGTTCATTAAAACCGTGTTTTTGTGATGCAATTTCACTCCGCTCTCCTAGGTTTCAGAATGCCATTCTTTAATTGTCATATACCCTGTTCGAGGCCTTGACTGGTCGGGTCGATGGCCTCGATGGGTCGAGACACTCAGCAGCGGTCGCTCGTACTTCACCCCAGTTCCTTCCGCGAAGTAAGTTAACGGCTCCTCCAGAATTGCAATTTAGCTTTCCACAATGATATTTTTGGAAGTTCATAAACTGGATCACAGTGGCGACGACCGCCAACACGATCCCCACGTACATCGCCTTTCGACCTCCTATGCGAACTTTTGAGTGCAGAACGCTCTCTGACAGATCACGGTCCGCTTGAAATTGACACAACAACACTTTTTGTGGCCGCTATACATTGCGTGATGAGGACGACAGAATGAAGAACGCATGTAGAAGTTCAAGAGAAATGCACACACGCCCAAGACATTGGATGTTACTCGCTCTGAAATTATTTTCACTATTTAGTACTGCCATGACACATCCCAGGTACTATGCCTCTGGTCGGTTTCATCAAGCCTCGCATCTTTGTGACTAAGATCCTCCCGCTTTTTACCTTCGCATTTTCATTTGCGTTCGTAAGAAATTCAATGAGTTTCTAAGCCATTGCGCAATTTCATGATTCGTGATTGTTTTCTGAACTCTTTACCATTCTCAAATGTTTGGAGTGGCATGTGCGAGGTGGTGATGTAAATGGAAAATTCTGAGATCTTATCTTCAACCCTGTGGAAAGGTATTTCTGTAGAAAATCCTACTGGATTTGACTCCACCAATTCTTTTTAAAATACTAAGGGAAAGCACTTCCACTTTTCTAATGGATTCCAGACTCGCAGCCTCCTGTCTTCTGTAATGTAAAGTTCGTGGTTCGAAATTAATACATCCCGGCTCGGGGCAAAAACTGTTGTCACTTTAGCGTCTTTGATCGGGAGGTAATAGGATTTTGGGCACTAGTTAGATCGAATTCATCCGCTGTCTGGAGAAGAATTCTAACGACCGGTAGTTCTCCATGGTTTTTCCCATCAATACTAAACGATTACCGGAGAAGTACCATTACAAACGGGTCACGGACCGCACGCAATCTTTTCTTACTTATCCTTGCCCTCTTATCTCTCCTTATACACACACACACCGTACACATATGCACTATTCTACAGCACTTGTCAGGAGAGCTTTCCGGAGCTTCCAATTGGTCCCGACTGCGACAACCGCCGCTGGTGGAAAGACTAGCAGGGTGGCAATCCCGCAAAAGGACGTGCAGGTCTGCGCCGAATCTCTCGTTCAACACGGGAGGAACACCGCAGCCTTTGCAATGTCACATGCCCTTCACTTACGGGACGATTGTCGCTCCCGAAAACACTAAATAATCAATTGATCAATCTATAAAACTGTCCGCAATCTTTGCAATGTTACATGCCCTTCACTTACGAGGCGATTGTCGCTCCCGAAAACACTAAATAATCAATTGATCAATCTATAAAACTGTCCGCAATCTTTGCAACGTTACATGCCCTTCACTTATGGGGCGAATGACAGTAGCGATTGTCGCTCCCGAAAACACTAAATAATCAATTGATCAATCTATAAAACTGCGCAATCTCTGCAATATCACCTGCCCTTCACTTATGGGGCGAATGACCGTAGCGATTGTCGCTCCCGAAAACACTAAATAATCAATTGATCAATCTATAAAACTGTGCGCGCGATTGTGCTCCCGAAAAACTAAATAACAATTGATCAATCTATAAAACTGTGGCAATCTTTGCAATATCACCTGCCCTTCACTTATTTGGCGAATGACCGTAGCGATTGTCGCTCCCGAAAACACTAAATAATCAATTGATCAATCTATAAAACTGTGCGCAATCTTTGCAATATCACCTGCCCTTCACTTATGGGGCGAATGACCGTAGCGATTGTCGCTCCCGAAAACACTGGAACATTGTCGCTCCCGAAAACACTAAATAATCAATTGATCAATCTATAAAACTGTGCGCAATCTCTGCAATATCACCTGCCCTTCACTTATGGGGCGAATGACCGTAGCGATTGTCGCTCCCGAAAAACACTAAATAATCAATTGATCAATCTATAAAACTGTGCGCAATCTCTGCAATATCACCTGCCCTTCACTTATGGGGTGAATGACCGTGGCGATTGTCGCTCCCGAAAACACTAAATAATCAATTGATCAATCTATAAAACTGTCCGCAATCTTTGCAATGTCACATGCCCTTCACTTACGGGGCGAACGACCGTAGCGATTGTCGCTCCCGAAAACACTAAATAATCAATTGATCAATCTATAAAACTGTGCGCAATCTCTGCAATATCACCTGCCCTTCACTTACGGAGCGAATGACCGTAGCGATTGTCGCTCCCGAAAACACTAAATAATCAATTGATCAATCTATAAAACTGTCCGCATCTTTGCAATATCACCTGCCCTTCACTTACGGGCGCTCCGAAAACACTAAATAATCAATTGATCAATCTATAAAACTGTCCGCATCTTTGCAATATCACCTGCCCTTCACTTACGGGGCGAACGACCGTAGCGATTGTCGCTCCCGAAAACATAAATAATCAATTGATCAATCTATAAAACTGCGCAATCTCTGCAATATCACCTGCCCTTCACTTACGGAGCGAATGACCGTAGCGATTGTCGCTCCCGAAAACACTAAATAATCAATTGATCAATCTATAAAACTGCCGCAATCTCTGCTTTTGCGAAGACCGTAGCGATTGTCGTCCCGAAAACACTAAATAATCAATTGATCAATCTATAAAACTGCGCAATCTCTGCAATATCACCTGCCCTTCACTTACGGAGCGAATGACCGTAGCGATTTTTTTTTTATTATTTATTTAAGGTCGCCTTAGAAACGTCTAGGTCATTGGCGACCACAGTTACAATAATACAGTAGTTATAAATATACAAATATACATTAGTTGCACAATTTCATGGGGTACACACATAGAGCCTTAATATTAATATTGTACATGGGACAATGTATAATCACTATCTAAATACTATTTATGAGATTAAATTTGGTGAGGAGTTCTATAATTTTCATGAGGCCGGAATACAGGGAAATATATGGCCGTAGTTTTACACTGTAGATGCCTGGGACGTATCCGTATCAGAATCCAATGCACTTTCAAGTTTTTTGATTATTCTGGAACATCTGTTTTTAATACCTTTTTTAGGAAGGGTGGAATAAATATCCCGTAACATTGAAATTATAGGTGGAATATCTGGAGAGAAGTCTTTAGCAATTTCTGCAATGTTCTGGGAACCTTTAGATTTGTCAAAGAAGCTTAACAATTCATTCATCGATAACGGGTATTTAATTGGGCTCTTTTCAATCTTTTCTTTGGTCACTGACCATTGAATGTCTTCTTTACTATCTGAGGTGGTTTTTATTTTTTTGGGGGGAACACTAATTTGTTTCACAGGGGGGTCTTCTAAGTCTAAAGATATCTCCGAATCAGAGAGGACAGTCTTTTCCGTAACGAGATCTCTTGACACATTAGCGGAAGAGGCGTCGCTTGGGAACTACTAGTTGAGAGTGGCCTTTTAGTTCTTGATTTTACCGTGTTTTCCGTTGGCTTCTTTGTCTTGGATTCCGAGACTGAAGTTGTAGGGAATGCCGGTAAAGGATCTGGTTGTGAAACACTTGGGAGATCAGGGAATTCGTTCTCGTTAATGACAGGAGCGGGACCGGGGGCAGGAAAAACGGCAAGGTCGCCGTCTGATAAGGGAAAGGTTGTTACCTTCGGGCTGATAGCTGCTTGCGGCAGGGTGAGTTGCCATTTGGGCAGTTCTTAGCAAAATGACCTTGCAGCTTGCATTGAAAGCAGGTAGGGATATCAGATGAGATGTATATCCAATGCGGTAAACCATCCAATGTTACTTGGAAAGACTCCGGGAGTAGTTCTTCATGTTCCGGTGCTATGTAGGTTTGTCTTCTGAAACTCATGATATGGTTTAAGTTTGGGTTAGAGAAACCTGCACGAATAAAAGACATTGATGCCACAGTTTTAACGCCAAATTCTAATAACTTATCTTCTAGTAGATTGTTCGGGATACTCGGGCAAACATTGGAAAGAATTATTCTTTTGTTGCGTGAAATTAGCGGTCTTATAGTAAATTCACGGTCAGATACAATTATTGATTTAACTTTGGATACTAGATCGTCAGCAACTTCTTTGGTGGACAAATAAACACACAGCCTGTTATTAGAGATCTTTGATGCAAACCGAATATGAGAAGGATTAGTTTTTCCTGCAAGGGCTTCAATGAAGTCAACTGTCGGTGCATAATTTGCAGAGTCAATCACAATTGCATTTTCTTTCTTAGGAAACAGGGAACTATTACAAGCTTGAACATAACTCTTACTTGAAACAATACTTGGTTGTTGATTAGGATGGAGGACTTCCATGATGGTTACGATGTTGTTGCTCGGATGCCAAGCAGCAACACGATGGTCAGAAACATACGCACTTCGAGCTTCTCGGTGCGTGGAAATGAAGCGAACACTCACTAAAACACTGAACTTCACAAATCTAGGAAAACTCGTCACCCGAATTTGCACACAGTTAAGGAACAACTATTAACCACAAAAACAAAAAAAAAAACTATAACAGCTTTCATTCTTGACGCTTATTTAGAACGACCACGGTCATAGCGCGCGATGGAAGCACAGCGGAGCAGCGAACGTCCGCACACCGCCGAGTCTCAACGTCGACTGGACCGTAGCGATTGTCGCTACCGAAAACACTAAATAATCAATTGATCAATCTATAAAACTGTCCGAAATCTTTGCAATGCCACATGCCCTTCACTTACGGAGCGAATGACCGTAGCGATTGTCGCTCCCGAAAACACTAAATAATCAATTGATCAACTTATAAAACTGTCATACATAAAAAATGAATAGCATATAATAATAATGTGTTCCCCCTTAAAATCTGCCACTTAACGAACAAATCATTTGCGGGTTTTTCTCTGATGCCGCAAGGAGAAGCGAGGGAGCCGTGAAGTGCGAGGTGCTAGCAGCGCGGGAACTTCTTGCTCCTCGCGTCCGTCACGGTGATGAATTTCGTCTGCGCTGGCGAGCGACGCGCGCTCTTGGTTGAATTTGCGCGAGGCGAGCGAAGGGTGTCACGGCGGCTTGCTCGCCCGCCCGCCCGCCCGCCTTTGGGAGGCGGCTGCCGCGGGAAAAAGCGCGAGGCGCTGAATGAGATAAGCGCAGCTCCTTCCGCCGCTAAGAGTAGGGGCGAAGGTGCCGGCGTTTGCTTCTTAGACGCCCAAAATGACGTGGAAGGGAAATGTCCTTTATCTTCTACTCTGCACAGTACTTCGACATACGAGCTGTCTGGAGGAGAATTCTAGCAGCAGGGTGCTCTGAGAGGTAGTTTTCCGGGATTTCTCCGATCAACGAGAGACGAACGCTCGATAAGTACCCTTACAAACGGGTCACGGACCGCGCGCGATCTTTCCTTCCTCGTCCTTTTCCTACTCTCACCCCTTACACACACTTACTCTGACAAGCACTACTCTACCACACATGCTGGGAGACCAGAAGTCGGAAGCTTAGAGCTTGTCACGCTGGAGGGAGATACCTATTTAGGGAAATACTACTAGCCATGTAGATCGGCGCCGGATCTCGCCAACCAGCAAGACACGATCCACCTCCAGAGCAAAAAAATAACTAAATTTGTGACACTTGTGGAACTAATGACCTTAGTAGTTGCCGCGTCCGTAATTACTAGTAATCAATCAACCCGACGTGCGTAACTATTGCCTAATGTAGATGTAGCGCTCGAATTGTTATATTTGTTGTTTGCCTGTGATGATGTTGAAGTGAATCTAGGTATCCGATCTGGAAAGGGTCGATATGGTAATAATGTCTGTTTCCTTAGAATGAAATCTAATGTTATTTTAGCCCTCCCCTGATCATTCTCTAATAAATGCTGCTTATAATGTTTCCTTAGATCTGAAATTGTTTGTCAAGTGTTACTGATGGAAGGGTTGACAAAAATGATGATGAAAGTATGAACGATAATGAAACCATCAATGAATGAAACGCTGCATGACATAAGACGTTGAGCGCATTTACACTCGCACTTGCACTCACACTTGCTTCCGCATTTGCTTCCATACTTGCTTCCGCACTTGCTTCCGTACTTGCTTCCGGACCTGTACTTGCACTTGCACTCGCACTCGCTCTTGCATTTGTTCTTGACCTCCTACTTCTGTTAAGAGGAGGGATAGTGGCTGTAGTGATTGCTTCTGAGTTGCCGAAAATAACATGCGAAAATGTTAATTTCGCTCTCCCTTCTGAACTGTATTGCACTCCGACGTGATATTTTCTATTCCATTAGCCTTGTAGCCACTTAAGTTTGCCTAGACTGTAGACAACTGTGGACATGGTAGGCCAATTGTTTACATACCAGGTATCATTTGAGTTCAAATGCGTTGGTTGGGAAATAGGGAAAGGGATAGAGATAGTATCTGCCTCGCTTAGAGAAAGCTTTGAAAAGGATATTTCGGTTACGTAACTCAATTAACTTGTGTGCATCATGTTAAAAGACACGTTTATTGTTGTTTATGTAGCCATAATAGATGGTCTCTTGAGAGCGATCACTAATGTGAGACCTGCTATTGATATTCATTTTGTGAAATAACTCCCTACCAGAATTGTTGGATGTGAATGTGATGTTAAAAATGACATAATGAATTGATCTGAGAGCAAGCTGGTGTTGAAATTATGAAGAAGGAATTGGTTACGCTTTTAAAGTCTGTTTTATAAGAATAAGTAGATGCACGAATAGAATCATGCAATGCGCCACATTGTCGTATGTGACTCCTGTTGGCCCCCTCCTTACTCAGAGACAATAATTTTCGATTATTGGTTCCCAAAACTGAGAAAAGGAGAGTTTCTCTTTTCTTACATGTATCAACAGCATATCTTTGCTCCGTTGTTCACTTCACACAACGCTCCGATGCTTTCTGTCCCACGCATATAGAAACGCTTCACCACCCACGCTCGAACTTGCTCGCTCATTCTCCCTTGTAAACGCATTTGCACTCGCACTTACTCTCCTATTTTCACAGACGCCTACATTTACACTCGCATTTACACTCACACCCGCTTACGTACTTGAATTTCTACACGTTCTTGCATGTGTTTTCTCGTTCTCGCACTTGTACTTGCATCCACACTTGCACTTGCAATCGCATTCGCAATCGCTCACGCACATGGCACTATCACTCACGAGTGTACTGGCACTCATACGGAAGATCGGATCAATATCTTAGAGCCCCTTAGGCTCTAATACGGCCAAAATCTGGGATCTTACACATAGAAGTACTAAACAAACGTATTAAAAATGGGTTCAAAATAAATTACAAACTTTTCAACTTAATAATATTAACACATTTTGAATATGTATATTCTAATACAAATTTTTGTTTAACAAATTGTTTGACGGGTGCCTTGGGACTACGTGTGTGTGTGTGTGTGTGTGTGTGTGTGCGCGCGCGCGCGCTTAAGTATGTGATTAGTTTGCTTATGCATTAACACACCCCTACTCGTACAAATAATTGCCCTCGTCGTGGCCTCATGTACCGGCACTTGCATTAGAACTTGCATTTGCTCGATGATGTCTTTCTCTTTAGCTAATTGCGGGTGCGGTAAGCGTAGTGAACATCTGTCTCATTTTATTACAAAATTTTATTGGCAGAAGGCAGCCGACGTTTTCGCAGCGTTTGCAAACTACAATTAAATCCTTGGAGACGTCTTTCCTGCAACTTTTCGCCTGCCTTGAAACTGCTCAATCAGTAGTAGTTTCTTTAAAAACTATTTATTATTTGAGAATAAAAAAGGACCTAATGAAGAAAAAGAGGTCATTAGTTCTGGAGAACACCCCGCATTCGAAACCCTTTGCAATTTGCGCTGTAAGCTGTTAGTGCAGTGCTATGAGGGGACAATTCCGTCACATTGGATATTGATTACACGCCAGAGGATATGTGGTACTCAGCAAGTTTAAAAACGCACTAGTGACTTCGTGCAATGTAGAAAGCGCTTTTAGTTAGTACAAGGTTCTTACAATATGTTAGAAAAAGTTTAATTGATGAAACTTTGAAACATTTTTTTTCTTGTTACGGAGATCGTTTTAAATAATAAGGTTATGAGAAGTATAACGTTTAATTTTGGTCTTTATGTTAATGAAATAGAGCACTATACTTAGATAAAAGTATTTTAATAAAAAAGAATTGCTATAATGATAATTAATGTAACATATTTTTAACTTTTTAGTACATATTTCTCTCTCTTACATTTTCCCAATTTTTAGTACATAATTATCCGGGCCCTAGACATGATAAATGACGTCACATGTAATTTGGGATGAATCAACACACAAGGTCACATGTAATTTATTTTGAATCCTTGTAAATATTTAATTACAAACATTTTTTTATTTTAGAATTCCAGGATAGTTTGGCTAGCATGTATGTCGCTGTACATTATTTTCAATGTCGAAAGAAAAAGAATATTAAATATTTCAAGGAAAGTTAGTTTCATTAAGGAAGAAAATGGTGATTTAGTTTTTTCAATAGTAACAATAATTCCTGATATTCGTACATAATTTATCAATATGAACTCGAATTCCTAATTAGGCAAATCGTAAATCTGTAAATATAAATATATTGGGATTATGGAAGCAAATAACGGAGTTTATTGAATCAAAAATTACTTTGTTGATTAAGGATTTACGGCTAACTTAATTAATTTTCCAGTTGGGTTTTGTGTTTAATTTTAATCCAGATATTGTATTGATTTTCTTATTAAAAGAGTATTATTTATTAATATTGGGGATATAAAAGTAAAAGATTTTAATGTCTATGATTTTAATATAATTTTTGAAATATTTGCCCAATTAATTCGTAGGTTCATGCCCTGCTGGAGCTGGAATTGGTGGATTATAAATGAAATGCCGGTGATATACTATAGAGAAGTTACAGCCAGCAAATCAGGCTGTATATTTGGAATGTATGAATGCCTACAGATATTAAATAGTATTGGTGTGAGCAGGGGACCTTAAGGGACACCGGCAAACATATTTCTCGTGTTAGCACAATAATATTCTATTGGAGCAGAGAAAATTCTATTGGATAAAAAATGTTTGATGACATTTATTAAAAAGTTGGTGTACCAGTGTGTACTCATTTGAAGTGCTCAGCTGAGTGCCACATTGTGTCGACGCTTGTGTTTACGCTTAAAGAAAACGCACGATTTACGCTTCATAACAAGCGTATGGCTTGAAAATCATTGAGCATCCTATGCCTCCGAGGGTCGTACCTCGTACACGGTTTATTGTAACTTTTGTCTCTTTATGATGCCCGCATCCATCCCGTGTGGTGTGACCCCGACTGCCGCGAAGGCGCTTTCACGTTCGACCTTCTTCTTCTTCTCCTTCTTCTTCACCTTGGACGTGCGCAGCGTCGCCGTCACGTCTTCGCCCTCCGCGCCTTCTCTGCCCCCGCTCGCCGTCGACGCCACCCGCGGCGCCATCCCCGCGCGGGCAGATTGCGTTAGGCGGCGCCGCGCGCAGCCTTTTGAGGGTAAAAGCGCGCGACGCGACGCGACGCCCCGCGCGGGCAGATTGCGTTAGGCGGCGCCGCGCGCAGCCTTTTGAGGGTGGGGCGGGAAGGCGGGGGAGGAGGCGGGGCGGGCGAGCGGGCGGACGGGCGGGCGGGCGGAGGAGGGAGGCGGGCGGGCGGGAGGGGGGCGGGGGGGCGGGGAGGGAGGGCGGGGGAGGGGGGCAGGGCGGGCGGACGGCGGGCAGGACGGGACGGAGCGGGAGGGACGGCGGAGGGACGGAGGCGGGGCAGGATGGAGGGGCGGACGGACGGACGGACGGACGGACGGACGGCAGGACGGACGGGACGGACGGCCGGACGGACGGACGGACGGGCGGTCGGCCGGACGGACGGACGGACGGACGGGACAGGACGGACGGACGGAGGACAGGACAGGACGGACGGACGGATGAGGACGGACGGACGGACGGACGGAGGACGGACGGACGGACGGGAGGACGAGGAGGACGAGGACGGACGGACGGACGGACGGACGAGGACGGACGGACGGAGGACGGAGAGACGGACGGACGGACGGACGGACGGAGGACGGAGGACGGACGGACGGACGGACGGACGAGGACGGACGGACGGACGGGACGGACGGGACGGACGGACGAGACGGGACGGGACGGGACGGGCGGGACGGGGCGGGGCGGGCGCGACGGGGCGGGGCGGGGCGGGGCGTGTGTAAGGGGAGAGAATAGGACAACGAAGAGGAAGGACAGATCGCGCGCGGTCTGTGGCCCGTTTGGTAGGGTACTGCTCCGGCTTTCGCCTGGTGTTGATCGGAGAAACCACGGAAAACTTCCGATCAGAGCAGCCGGCCGCTAGAATTCTCCTCCAGACAGCGACTGAATTCGACCAAGCTGAAAAGCTAGTGTCGAAAATCCTGCCGGTGCGGTGTGGTGTGGAGTGACGTAGCCTGAGCCGAAGGGAGGCTCCGGTGTCCCACGCGTGAGGCGAGGTCGGACGGGATACGTGGCGCTGAGTGAGAATGAGACGGCCGGAATGATTGATTATTCGTCTCACGGCGCGTCAACACCCATGGTTATTAGTTCCGTAAGTGTACTGTACGTTGTATCAGGGGAAGTGGCGATGATTTTTCACCGCTTATTGAGATCCGGCGCCGATCTATTCACACGCTTGTGGGAGTGTTTTCTACCAGCAGGCTCCTCCGACCAGCGGTGTATTGCGTGTCGGGACTAAGCTCTAAGCTCCCAACTGGTCTCACGACATGTGATGCTTGTAAGTGAAAGTGCAAACATGCGTAAGTATGGTTTGAAGATGGGACAAGGAAGAGAAAAGTTAACTTGGAAGCGGTGCGTGGTCCGTTTGTTAGTGTCCTGTTCCAATATTCGCCGCAGCCGAGCAGCCGAACAATAGAATTCTCCTCCAGACAGCGGCTAAATTCGGCCTGAGTTTTTAGCTAGTGGCTAGCTCGTAGCTGATTTAGACCCATTGAAGTAATGCATGTTTTATTGCGGAAGGTAGCAATGGTCTCGTTCACTTCATGATGAGATACAGAGCACATTAGGTCCAGAAAGGGGAAAAGTTGGCAAAAAGTATTTTTAAGCGTTTTTCGAAAAGTTTGGCAATAAAAAACATTTTATAATTAAATAATTCGTTATTTAATTGTTTAGCCTTCAAATATTTATTTACATGACCTCAAAGTCAGAACTTTTATCGTGTGACTTTTCTTCAAGAAGTGAATTTGTACTTTATAACATTAATATTGGTGTAACATCCAGATCCAATGCCTTTGTGATAATTTTTCTATATTCAATTTGTGGAATCAGTGAGTTGAATGCATTTAACAGCCTGAGAACCATTTATTTTTTTCTTCCAGATCGCAATTTTTTTCATTTTTTCTTTTCAGTTTGTTTAATAACCCCATACAGATCCCTACTTGTTAATAAAGAGTAAATTAGAACCAGATCATGAAGGGAAAATAGCAAAAATTAATATTGTAAGTCCAAAGGTTAACAAAACTACATGTGCATCATCATAAACAAAGTACATTAACGCAAAATGGGACGAACATGAACAAACTTAAAATAATATTTCGAAAACTATAGGAATTCCAGAATCAGGTTATATAATATCATAGCCCGAAAACGAACTAAGAGACGATTTGAAAAACCGGATTGTAAAATTTCATTCCATTGTGAAGTTTTGAAGTTACATCGTACAGACCAATAAGTGTATTGTCTTCGTTGTCTAAAGTATTTGAGAAATTACCACTACTATTACTCCGCATATGTCCTATACTTGAAGGAAATTATACAATCCAAGATCATCAGTTTGGTTTCAGGAAATCTACAATAGAACAGATTCATAGAGTAGTCGACACCATCAACGAAGCTCTAGAAAAAAATGTATTGTTCCACTCTATTTCTTGACATTACGCAAGCCTTTGACAAGTTTTACAAATACTTTGACACTTTTTACAAATAAATTCGGAGTTGGAATAACATCGTTCCATCCAATACTGTCAGGAGTACCACAGGGCAGCATCCTTGGACCAGTCCTGTACACGCTGTACTCCTGTGACTTACCTCAGTCACCGGATGTCATCACTGCAACTTACGCAGATGACACAACCCTGCTAGCTTTGCATGAAAACCAAGAAACGACAACAAGAACATTAAAAAGTCATCTGGCGCATATAAACCAATGGTTTAATCTCTGGAGAATAAGACTGAATGAAACAAAGTCCAAATGTATGACATTTACTTTAAGAAAAGCAATAAATACAAGAATATAAATAAACAGAAAACTAATTGTAAACGTAGATGCCGTCAAATATCTCGGACTACATCTTGACAAAAAGTTAACCTAGATGAAACATATTTCAATTAAAAGAAAGGAAGCAAAACTAAAATATAGGCAACTGTCATGGTTAATAGGGAGCAAATCTTCTTCAAGTCTAGACAATAAAGTCTTACTTTACAAAACAGTATTGAAACTCATATGGTCATATGGAATTGAACTCTGGGGAACAGCCTCACATTCAAATGTAGAAATAATTCAATGATTTCAATCAAAAAGTCTCAGAAGTAATGCTCCCTGGTTTGTATCAAACGCCACTATACATAAAGATGTCCATATCCCCACTGTTAAAGAGGAAAGAATTCTTAAATCTCTCAAATACCAACACTGACTCGAAAATCATAGAAATTATCTAGCCATCAACATCTTAGCCAACAGCACAATGACGAGAAGATTAAAAAGAGTACATTCTCTTGATTTGTACCACAGATTTAAAAAATATCTTTTTTTAATGATTCTAATTTTACATTATACTATTTTCATTTTATCACCATGTTTGTTTATTGTATGTATGTATGTATGTCTTTTGTTGTTTTTTGGGTTATGCTATTGTAATAAGATGTTTGTTTTTTGCTTTCTCTGGTTGCACAACTGTTTAAAAATAATATTTAGAAAGAACCATATGGTTCCTTTACATGTCAATAATTTATGTACAATTGTATTGTGATGAACCCAACCTGCCGCCACGGCAACACACGCATGCGCGCAATGCGCGTAGCTCGCGGTCTGGGCACCTCACAAAGGGGGGGGGAAATACCGTCACACCGAAGTGCGTCGGTTATCAGCTGACAGGTGTGCGCGTTAAATTTATCAATGGAGGGCGCCAAACGGGTACTTACCTGTCAACTGGCACCGGCATTCGAGAACCTCAAGGGGGTAGGCACTCTTGAATGAGGGCATGCACGGGGTTTGCTATTACTACCACTACTTTACAATAATCACAAAGTTTTGTAACTTTAAGTGTCAATCACCTGAATGGCAAGAACACATTTATTGCATTTGATTCTATAATACAATTTGGGTAAGAATTCCCCTTAAACTAAATTATATGTTATTTACATTAAATGACACCTTTCCTATTTTTTACTGTCTTTGGAATGATTACAAAATGAAAGTCTTTCGTTCACCTCTTTCGATGATTGCACAATCCGTAGTCGTCCCGAAGCAGTCGCTGTCGCGAGCCACACCACGGCAAGGCGCAGCCAACCGGAAGCAGCAGTGCGTGCGGTGCTAGTGCTCCTGGCTCCGATCGGTGATTATTGGCGGAAGTCGTCTGCCGCCACCCACTCCTCACCAGGCCAGCCTCAATGACTCGGCTGCACAATCATTCCTTCCGGAGGCGCCGGCCCGTTGAAATCGGAATAAATTCCTGATTGTCTTTTTATACTGGGCGGCCTGCACTATGTTGGTCGATCCCCAAGTCACTGCTCCCACTACCTCTCATCAACACTGCAGTCTCAATTCTGTGTCGTTCTCTCGCCTTCTATCCGTCCTCTGCCAAAAATCCGCTGCTCTCGAGCTTCCTCGTCGCATCCCCACCCTTTTTCCAAGTTTCGCCCCCTTGGTTTTGAATATTATTGGCCAAATTAGTTTCCAAAGGTTTTAAATTAACCTTTTGGGCCTTGGGGTGCGGTCTCAATTCTGTGTCACCGGAGATGAACAAAGCAGTCCTTTCTGCTGTCTTCGTGACGCTTATATGGGTCCTACGGGATAACTTCAACAGTAGCCGGGATCTCTATAATTTGCTTGTTCCGGTGCCTAGCCGTGCACGTGGACTGGCCGCCGGTTGCCTGAAGGGCTGTCCCCGAGGGACAATTGCACCCTAATCGTAAATCTTTTGAGTTTCCTGGCACGCGTTCGCGCGTCTTGCGCTGAGCCGTGTCAAATCAGGGACCTTCCTAATCGGCGTGACAGAGGGGGAAGTTTTGGGTCCGGCGACTAGCAATGACCTCATTGCAGTATTTGTCGAATGTATAACAAATTGCAAATATAGCAGATGTTTAAAAATAATTGGGAAGTTTTTATTTGTAATTACTAAAATATTATTTCAGGAATATGATTTTTTTAAATGCAGACTTAAAGTACATATCTCCAGATACCGTATTCATAACACGTACAATTCTTCTAGTCGAGAGAGCAAAAATATTTTCATCAAAAAACACACCTCTCTTCATACTGCGAGACCAAAGAACTGCCACACAATCACTTGTGCTAATTCAAACTTACACTGAAAGTAGTGGACCGAGAGCGCTGGCTCAGTGCACCAACGGATGTCACTGCAGCGCCTCTGACCGGGAGGTCCTAGGTTACACTCCCCACGGCGGCACGATTTTCGACACTAGCTTTTCAGCTAGGTCGAATTCAGTCGCTGTCTGGAGGAGAATTCCAGCGGCCGGCTGCTCTGATCGGTAGTTTTCCGTAGTTTCTCCGATCAACACCAGGCGAATACCGGAGCAGTACCCTACCAAACGGACCGCGGACCGCGCGCGATCTTTCCTTCCTCTTCCTTGTCCTATCCTCTCCCCCTTACACTTACACTAACATGCACTACACTACCCTATATTCCGGGAGACCGGTCGTGAGCTTAGAGCTTGTCCCGGCCGGGGCGGTGCCCCGCGGGTGGGAGAGTCCTGGTTAGGGGGAAACCCCATTAGCCGACGGTAGGTCGGCGCCGGATCTCTCCATCCAACGGGGAAAGATCACCGCCATCTCCCGAAAAAACATACACTACACTAACGGGACTAATGACCAAAGCAGTTGACGTTCCCGGAAACACGAAAATATCAATCAATCTGAAAGTAGTGGCGTGATTACCGCTACCATTCCTGATCGGGGGACCAATAAAGAAATATTTTACTACCCCTTTTCATGTGAAATGGAGCTCCTGAAGTACATTTTGGTTTTGGACTTTTTGCGGACTTTCCCCTGCTCTGGCCACGCTGTGCGGCGCCAACCTACGAATCGGCTTTACAAGAACTTTCCCTCCAGGTACCTCACCCAGGAGAGCACCGTCGCAGCCAGTCCCGTCAAACAGTGCTCAAAAAGAGCAAATTGCGGAAAATGTTGGGTGTACTTTTCATATTTGATTCTTATTTGATCTTTGAATCACTAAACACGAGTATTAACCATTAACCCTAACTGAAGTTTTGCCTGCAACCAATTTTTTAAGCAAAAAATGTGTAAAAATCACAACTTCTTCAGCCTTTTTCAACATAACACCAAAAGCCATCCATTTGTCATAAATAATGACCCTGTATGAAGTAAAAGAAGATAAAATTACCAATATTTAATTAAGTTTTTGTTCTCCACTTAACGGTTTAGCCGCAAGAGCACTGCGAAATGTGGTGATATAAACAAAAACCGTGAAAAACGTAGATTATCCTACTTTCCTTCTTTAAGCTTTGTACAGTACGAAACTTCGTAAGTAAGTAAGTTTTTTTTAATCTGAAGTTAACCTTATATAAAATGACAGAGGGTGAAATTGCTTGCATTTTAATTCGATAAATTTTAAGCTTTTATAGAAATTGCTAATAAAGCATAATATATTTCATGAAGGGTCAAACTTTAAAACAATGGTGCATTAAACTTACAGAGGAGTAAACTATTCTCGTATTTGAGAGGTAAAAATGGCCACTCTCAAAGATTTTGGTAGCAAAAGCTTAATAAGAAAATTCATTGGTGTTGGATACGTCGTCGCCTGTGACTTTCCCAATTCCCACGCAGTAGTTCATCCGCCCAATTCCCACGCAGGAAGAGTTGCCTATCAACGGGGCGCGACACCAAAAATTTCACAAGGTAGTTTTTCACTATTTACATCATATTAGATTTACGTCCACATGTTCATTGGCCAATAGCGATCATCATTGATCCTTCTAATGCCTTCCAAGTTAGTAACATTTATTCTGAACTATCGTCTACGAAGGAGAAACGATATAGCGTTTAACGAGCTCGCTGTACATTCGAGTGATTTGAAAATAGTTTCACTGTATGGTTTATATAATATACATTATAATATATTTATAAAATATAATAATATATAATATTATATTGTTTCAAATTCAAAAATATATATTTAAATCGTAAATAGATAAAGTCTCGATCATAAAACTCTTAAATTATCTTAATACCGATGTTTACAATACAACAGTTACTTGAACAAAAAATGGAAGCTAGTTTATTTAATACTACAGATTCTATGTTTATCATATAAGTACGTAATTCTCATATGAATAAATGTAATACCAACTAATCAGAATGTAAAAACTTTAAAATGTTAGTCTGTTTTTACTTATTTTCTGTAGGTAAGATTTATGAAATTGTTTTGAGACGGATTCTGTAACGAGTATTGTTTGTTTTTTTGTTATACTACAATTTTCAATATGAATATATCGAATTTTCAAAGTTTTATTTGCAAATGACATTATGATAATATAACTCATTAGCTAATATAACTCAAATAGTTAAGTTAAAATTTTGAAGAACAAAAAGCGTGGCTTGCATTCTTTATCGTGAAAATAATTTATTCATAGCTCCACCCACTTAATCTCGATATTATGAAATATGAAGTAGCTTATGGAAAATATGCTGCAGCAAAACCCATCCTCCGCTCACCTTCGAGTTTTATACAATGTTGTAGCTTTATTGGTGTTGACCCCACCGGATTTCATTTACTCGGATTGGTGATGAAGTTGTTACCAAAGTGCAGTCCAAGCTGTGGTGTGAATAAACACCTCCCTTTCACTTCCATTACATCTGGCAATATCGTAGCATACACTGTTCGACTGCTTATTGATTTTTCCTCCCAACACGCTACGCAATACATTTCCATACTTGTACTGCTTCCGGTCACTCTCTATCTCGCTCTCCTCTCTGTCTCTCTTCTGTCTCTCTCTGTCTCTCTCTGTCTCTCTCTTCTCTCTGTCTCTCTCTGTCTCTCTCTGTCTCTCTCTGTCTCTCTCTCTGTGTCTCTGTCTCTGTCTCTGTCTCTGTCTCTCTCTCTCTCTCTCTCTCTCGCATTTCGCAGGAACCAACAAGCGTAAGCGGTGGGGCTCGGTCGCAGTTGAAGCAACGGCAGCTACATGCGCACTTCAATTCCAGATTAAATGCGGACCGGTCACGTTTAGGAAGATAAATTCGTCCAATTGCGAGCGATGGCAGGCGCGTTCTCCGCGACTGTGATGTAACTGCCCGGGCGCGCGGTCGGCTCCAATTGAGCAAAATGACCCCCGAAAGCAGAAGTGCAGCACCAGAGGTGCTGGGGGCGGCGGCTGTCAGAGGGTTCTGACGGGGTCGAAACCAAAGAGCGGAGAGTGAGAGAGGGTGAGAGGGTAAGATAGGGTAAGATAGGGTGAGAGAGGATGAGAGAGGGTAGGAGAGAGGAGAGAGGTATAGAGAGGGTGAGAGAGAGTGAGAGAGGTGAGAGAGTATGAGAGAGGGTGAGAGAGTATGAGAGAGGATGAGAGAGGATGAGAGAGGGTGAGAAAGAGTGAGAGAGGGTGAGAGAGGGTGAGAGAGGGTGAGAGAGGGCGAGAAAGGGTAAGAAGGGTGAGAGAGAGTGAGAGAGGGTGAGAGAGGGTGAGAGAGGGTGAGAGAGGATGAGAGAGGGTGAGAGAGGGTGAGGAGGGTGAGAGAGGGTGAGAGAGGGTGAGAGAGGGTGAGAGAGGGTGAGAGAGGGTGAAAGAGGGTGAGAGAGGGTGAGAAATAACGAGGGAAACGGACACTGGACGAGAGGTTGGTTGACGGACGATTTATAATTTCAATCTAACGTGAAACAAATAGTTTCCTGTTGCACATGAAATGCACTGGGAGCGGTAGCTCAGTGCATCTACTGATGTTACTGCAGCGCCTCTGACCGGGAGGTCCTAGCTTCAAATCCTCATGGCGGCAGGATTTTCGGCACTAGCTTTTCAGCTAGGTTGAATTCAGTCACTGTCTGGAGGACAATTCTAGCGGCCGGCTGCTCTGATCGCTAGAGTTCCGTGGTTTCTCCGACCAACACCAGGCGAATGCACGATACAAGATTGATTTTTTCCTGTTTCCGGGCGCGTCAACTACTTCGGTCATTAGTCCCGTTAGTGTAGTGCATGTTTTCTCTCTCGAGAGATGGCGGTGATCTTCCCCCGCTGGATGGCGAGATCCGGCGCCGACCTACCGTCGGCTAATGAGGTTTCCCCCTGACCAGGACTCTCCCACCAGCGGGGCACCGCCCCAGCCGGGACAAGTTCTAAGCTCCCGACCGGTCTCCCAAAATATGTGGTAGTGTATTGCATGTTAGTGTAAGTGTGAGGGGAGAGGATAGGACAAGGAGGAGGTAGGAAAGATCGCGCACGGTCCGTGGCCCGTTTGGTAGGGTACTGCTCCGGAATTCGCCTGGTGTTGATCGGAGAAACCACGGAAAACTACCGATCAGAGCAGCCGGCCGCTAGAATTCTCGTTCAGACAGCGACTGAATTCGACCTAGTTCCTGTTTATACATTACCTGTGCTAAAGGGTTTTGTTCCCATAAAACCTGTCCTAGAAGCTAACTTGCAGAGAAATTCGGTCGTTAGTGAAGGTTGTTTTACAAAGCTTTTTCTGTTCACCCTACTACATAATATACTCAGAAGATTATGAAAGTCTTAATGAGAATACATCTATTAAAAGCGTTCTCATGAGAATCCCATCGCGAAGTGTCACTAAAGAAAACTTATTAGTAGTGTCCAAAATAGAATTTCTTTACGAATATCTCTTTAAGAAATGTATTTACCAAGTGTCCAGTTTCCTTTAAAGTAAATCGGTGCATCAACTGACGTCACTGCAGCGCTTTTGACCGGGAGGTTCTAGGTTCCAGTCCCGACGGTGACAGGGTTTTCGACACTAGCTTTTCAGCTAGGTCGAATTCAATCGCTGACTGGAGGAGAATTCTTGCAGCCGGCTGATCTGATAGGTAGTGTTCCGTGGTTTCTCACCAGGCGAATGACGGAGCAGTACCCTAACAAAAGGGCCGCGGATCGCGCGCGATCATTCCTATCCTCTTCCGTGTCCTATCCTCACCCCTTACATACACACACTAACATGCATTACACTACCACACATGCCGGGAGACCGGTCGGGGACTTAGAACTTGTTCCGACTGGAGCGGTGCTCCGCTGGTGGGAGATGCCTGGTTGGAGAAAATCCCGTTAACCGAGTGTACGTCGGCGCCAGATCTGGCCATCCAGCGGGAGAAGACCACCGCCACCTCCCGAGCAAAAACACGCATTACACGTACGGGACTAATGACTATAGTAGTTGACGCGCTCGAAATAACTAATCATTCTTTAGAGGAATGTACTTATGGTACGTCTTCGCATACAAAACCTTTCTTTCCCTCCATCAACCTTCGTCGACGTGCTGCGTCGTGAGTTCTCGATATCTCATTCCAGGATTCGAGAATCCCAAAAATATTCGAACTACATCCGGGAGCTTAAGACTGATTTTATAAAATGTACATTTCGTACATTTCTTCAACGGTCTAGGCGGGGTGAGTTTCACTATTTTTATGAATATTACAGTTTGTGAGGAGAATTTCTCATCATTCTTTGGTTGTAAATCATCTCTTTTCTTGAAATCTCGTCGCCCCCACTTTTGTGCTCCCGGCTCGGACAACTTCTACAGAACTCTGTCCAAAACCTAACTAACACTCCGATATAGAAAAAGCCACTTTGCGACCGAGGAATATACTATTTTTTTGCACTCGCACCTCTGATATTAAGTGGTTTAGTTTTCAATTTACTTATTAAATTAAATCAATCCTTGTTGAATGATCAGATTGATGGCAACCCGAAACAAAAAAAATTAAGTGGAATAAATATTTAGTTGGATTGCAGTTGCAGAATATACAGCAGACGTTCCCTCTGTCCATGGTACCTTGTTTTATAATGTAAAACATTGAGATTTCAACATTAGAAACTAACTTTCATGTCCAAGATTGCGCGAGTAGGTAATGTAGAGTATAATGTAAATGACATCCAATGTTTATTTAAGTTATGCCTTGCATAAACATTTCACCCAAAGAATAGGAAAAAGTTTGAATTGCGAATTATTTCCTTATTATCGTTTTGTGTTATGCTTTATTAAATCATTCTGTTATTTAAGCTGAATCAACAATGTAAGATAAATTAACAGGTCTCTCTTATGGATGGACATTTCTTGAACTGACCAGAAAAATTTTTAAACCTCTAACTTAAGAAGTTAATTGAATTATTGCACTGTTACGTAAATTTTCAAGGTTCAAACCAATTAAAAATGTTTAATTTTACTTACAATTAAAATTTTCACATATGACGGAATTATTTTATTTTAATATATAACTATTTTGCTTTAGAAGATAAAATGTAATAAATATCACATTTGGAGCAACACTAGTCAACTGATAGTGAGATGTGTTAATTAGAAGCGAAATGTGGTATAAATAGTATTACTAACTATTACTAAAGGCGAAAAAGTATGTGCTGTTTTAGCTCCACTAGTTTTTCTCTGAAATTACGCTCTTCTTTTAAATATTTCCTGAAGACGCCCGTTCTTTCGCTATAACGTCTGTTCAGTTTCACTTATGTTCAGAATTTCAATTAATTAACATTTTAAAGAATGTCAGGAAAGGACTTGTGTTAGACTTCTTTTCTGTAAAGAAGTCTCTAATGAAAATGCTCCTTGTCTGTGACATTCATTTGTGCGACGAAAATGAACTTAGTTTCAATGCAACAAACTAAACTCTTGTTATTTTCACGAGATTGTAAATTGGAAAGTTATTGTCCCTGCTGAGATCAACGCTGAAAATATGATGTAGATTGTCATTTACATTTACTAAACTGCGAAAAGAAATGTAATTACAAAAAATGCTAGAAGTATTATGTAAAATGACTTTTGAAATACAAGTAATATTGTATAAAAGCTTAATCATTTATTAATGAATTGGAAATTAAATAATTAAGTTTGCAAATAGCCCTCTCTGATTTTACACAGCTGTTTTTAGATAACACAGAACATACTAGTACCGAGCCTATGCATGTGCAAAGGATTGGGTTATGTCAGACACATTGCCTGGGGAGCATTTGTAATCTAATTAATATTATTTCGCAATTGTATTTTGTTTTGAAAATATATTTCTACACAAGATATACTCACAGAAAAAATATTTGTATGACTGTTCACATGAATAGAGATACGGTGTTCAATAAAGTTATTGAGATATTTTAGCAATATAATAAATAGGGTACATAAAATTACAAAAGAGGTTTATAACATTTTAAAAATCTTTTTCATCGCCAGTAAAATTCATAATTATTAACCAGTTGAGAATGTAGTAATGCTTCTCGATTTGGTTATGTTAAAAAATCATATTAGTATCCCAAATTTTTGATGTTTCGACCATTTCAAAATTATCTGTTAAGTATTAAGATTGTTCTATTTTTTTTCCTTTCATGAATCAAATTCTCTACTAAGAATAAACAAAAATATCCATTTCTTTCTTTCAGGGCCAAAGATTATAACGCTATACACCGTAGATTTGATGTCATTTAACGTTGGATTCATTTTAAAAATTTCAAATTTCAAATCAGAACAACATTTTTATTTACAATATTAAACAATAATAAAAATGAAAACGTTAAGGAAGAAACTTGGCACAGTTAATAATTAGAAAAGAACTAATCCTGATAGTTCTCTAAATGTAATTACAGATCGACCACGTCTTAGAACATACACCTTCTTGCTCACATCTATAAATCATCGAATTTTCAAATTTGGAAATACCTTACAGAATTTTTTTTGCACTTGGCCTATAAAAGTTCTTATTAAAACACTTCATGGATCTGAGTGAAAATGTTGAAGATGAGTGAATCCACGCTCGCATTCCATGAGATTCTATTGTGTTCCACTAGAGTACAATAGAGGACAGTTCTCAACATTACCGCGAAATGTGTAAATGAAAAATAAATCAACCAAGTATCATAACATTTTCAGACGATTAGGAGGATGTGTGATACAACAAACAAAATGTATAGAGAGGAACTCCGATATTTCGAATCTATTTATTTATTTATTTTACGTCAAAAAAAAACACTTGAAACTGCGTATGACGTGCTATAGGAAGAACTGAATTCTGTGCACATTTTCAAAATTCTGTGATCCCTACACTAAGTCATATACTACATGAATTTTGAAAAGAAAAAAAAAAGATCTTATGTAATAAAATCTATTTTCGAGGATAAATAAGCATAATATGTTGGGCTCTTATCTATGATGTCCTTCGTCAAGGAATAATACTTCCTGCCGCAACAACATGGAAACGATAATTTGAATAATTGTAATTCCCAACGAATTCTAGAAGACGTGCTCAGAAAATGAAGTTACATTTATGTCCAGAAGCAAACAAGGGGCCATCTCAGCATTTGCTCAATGGATCAGGGAAACTGGACGCAAAACCTGATCGAGGTGGGGGTCATTGACCCGCAGGCTGTAGTGCAATACTTGTTACAGGTTGTTTATACACATTTGTACAGTCCAAATGGTAAATAATGCATTATGTATCATTGTTAAAATTAATGTTACTTTTCTTGTGATACTCAGTATAGTCTCTAATTGTATAGAAACTGATATGCAGCAGAAACGATTTCACTTGGGATTTAAACTTTTCTATTGCATTCAATCGATTAATGTCATCTGGCAAAGTGTTGTAAAATAATGTACATGTATTGTATGTGAAGTTTTTGTAATGAGCTGTTGATTCTGTCACTTGATGAATATGATTTCTACGTCGAGTGTTATAGTAATAGACTTCGGCATTTTCTGAAAATATATTCCCGCCCTTAAGGAAGTCATTTTTGACAAAAACCACTGATTCGTAAATCAACAGACAAGATAATGGTAAACTTCCTTGATTAATGAAGAGAAGCTTACAAGAATCACGTGGGTGGGATTTGGTTATTATTCATACAATTCGTTTTTGTAATCTAAAAGTCTGGGAGCTATAAGATGTATTTCCCTAGAATATTATGCCATATCTCAGGTGGGAATGAACATTCGCGAAATATACACAACGAACAGTATGAAGGCTGACTGAATTTGCAATAATTCTGAACGCGTAGCATAATGAACTTAATTTTGTGTTCAATTCATTTAAATGGACGTTCCATTGAAGGTTTGACTGAATTGAGAGACCTAAAAATTTTGTTGCCTTAACATCAGTCAATGGTACACTGTTCATTTTCAATGGAGCACAGAATTGTTTATTTGAAATGAAAAACTGCATTAAAACCGTTTTCTTTTCGTTTACTATTAATTTGTTATTTCAGAACCAATTTGAAACACCTGATATTGTCCTATTTACGGTTTCTTTATTGCAAAGGATGTTTGTATCATCCGCAAAGAGAACTGTTCTTCCGTTTCGAATCGTCGAGGGCATATCGTTTACGTAAAGTAGGAACAGAATTGGGTCTAAAATCGATCCTTCAGGAACTCCACGTGCAATGAGCAAAGAGTCGGAAAGGTGCGTACGTAATGTTCCATCATTCCAGTAAGATATTTCCACTCTCTGAGATCGTTGTTTAAGGTACGAACATAACCAATCTAGAGCAATACAACGGATTCCACATGAAGGTAATTTTGAAAGTAAAATGTCATGATCAATGACGTCAAAAGCTTTTGAGAGATCTAAAAATAATCCAATAGGTTCCTCGTTTTGATCCAATGATGAAGCGACATCATTAAGAAAAGAAAATATGGCTGTTTCCGTTGATTTTGATTTTCTAAATCCATGTTGACAATCTGCAAGCGCGTCGTGTTTACTGAGAAAGGTTTACATTCGTACGTAAAACAGTCTCTCTAATGTTTTTGAAAAAACTGATAAAAGAGAAATGGGCTGATAATTTTGAATTTCATTTTTGTTGCCTTTTTTGAAGAGCGGCTTAATTTGAGCTGTTTTGAAAATATCTGGAAACGTTCTAGTGCATAAGGATGCATTAAGTATGAGAGTTAACGGGCATACGCACAGGTCTTTAACAAAGAATCCGTGAATTTATCTAAACCGAACGAATATTTATTTTTTAGTTTACCGATTATTTTGAGAATTTCATAGGAAGGAATTTCGGAAACGAACATCGTGTCTAAAATTTTGGCTGAACTGTCTATTATTGAATTTCGTGACTGAAGACCCTTAGTGAGATCGGCAGCAATTCTTGAAAAGTATTGGTTAAAGAGACTAACCACTGTTGCCGGATCGTTCACAGTTATATCGTTATATTTTAAAACAACATTCTCTACAAGGTTTCTAGTTGATTTGGTCGTGTTTTTTGTTATATTCCACATTGCTTTCGTTTTATTATTTGAGTACAAAATATCTTGATCGTTTTTCATGATTTTATCCTGCCTGATGACTTTTCTTAACAATGATTTGTATTTTTTAAAGTAGATGAGGAAATCTTGAGATACGTAGTTAGTTGAGATATGACGTATAGAAATGAAAGAAAGAATTCGCGTGTTCACAAGATGTCCAAATGCCTTGTGTTATCCAAGAATTGATTTTCCGTGAAGTATTTAATTTTCTTTTTTGAAGAGGAAAGCAAGTGTTAAAATGAAATGAAAGAGTTGAAAAAAAAGAATTATATTTGTCGTTTGTATCAACAGTATTATAAACAGCTGCCCATGACTTCTGCATCAAGTAATCAATGAATAATTATATTTTACTTTTAGTAAACAATCTAGTCATACGTGTATTATTTATTGTGCCAGTGTTCGCATTTCTTATAATGGTAAGAATCTGCGCATCGTGGTCACTGTATCCTACATCTTTTGTTTCAACTTCATATCTAGTAGTAGTTTTGTTAATTATAATTTGATCAATTGCCTTCATCGAAATTTTGTGTGATCCGTGTAGGTACATTAATTGTAACGTCTAAATTGAAGAAATTAATTAAATTGAGAAAATTTTCTTTCTCGCAAGATTCGACCAGGAAATCAATGTTAAAATCTCCGCATACAACAATGGTGAAAATCAGATATATTACGTTTCTTGACTTACTGTGATTACCAATGTCTTAGAATAATATAGGACAGAAACAATGTTTTGGCCATAGTCTACTGTCTTGTGCCGTAATCATTCCAATGATGCGTACACTTGATTAATTTTAAATAAAAGTATGGAAGAATATTCGCCAGGAGATAAAATGTTGATTGTTCTCAAAACACTTGTCACACAAGTCACCATAAGAATTGGTAGATGAACCCTACATGAACGATTTATTTCACTTCAACAGAGGCATATACTAGAACGCTCGCATATAAATACCCCATATATCATTCAAGGTTACGATTATGCAATTTAATATGAAGAGTAGTACCAAGGGTTGCAGGGTGAGTGCATGGAAATCAATGAATTGTTCTAATGTCCGATTAGCCCTAATCTTACAAGAAAGTAATTATAGTATAAGATGTAAAAACGCTGAAATGACACCATATTGTAATTGCCCCAGTTATCTTTCTGTTTGCTGCTGTTAACTGCTGTTACCACTCCGTTTCTTATTTCATTTTTATTCTGTTGAATTTGCGCCACTTTCCATCGGAGCTATATGCGCGTACGTCTGTTTTACGGTGTTTGCGGGAGGCAAATAGCTCTGTATATTATGGCTGTGTAAATTGAACACAGTTAATGAGCGGCATTTCTCGGGTCTACAGCGCATCCCGCTCGCGAACTCCTATCATTAAGCCTGCAAACATAGAGGGAGTGAGAGGGGGAGACTGACAGATAGGGAGACGGTCGGAGAGAGAGAAGTAGGAGAAAGGCAGATAGGGAGACGGTCAGAGAGAGAGAGAGAGAGAGAGAGAGAGAGAGGGACGTCAGAGAGATAGACGCGCAAAGGGGAGAGAAAAGGAAAAAGGAAAGAGAGATTTTGATTGTTTGGAATCGTTGAACATGTTCATGCTATTCGCTGTCAGTACGACCACGTTAACTTGTGGAAATATTATCACTCCTTTTAACGTAAGAGATTTTATACTCGTATTAATCACAAATATTATTAAATCAATGAAATGCATGTGTCTCCATTGCTCTTAGCAATTAGTACCTGCAAAATTTAAATCTACAAAGAGTACAAAAATGTACGTTTCGTTGTTATATCTACATTTCTAAATACATTGTAACTTTCTTTCTTATATATTCAACGAAATAATTTTTAGCATGAGTTTCCTTTAACCGGAATATTGTATACATTACTACCTATAGATAGTAAGTCAGTCTTGTAAACTACGAAACATAAACGCAATATTATTTGATATTATCGACTGTTCTCTCAGTGTATTCACTGTAATAATAATTCAGTATAAAGTGTCCTGCGGCTTTAAAAACATATTCTTAAGTATAAGTGTAAAATTTATTGCCTTCAATGTATTATATAGGGTATTGGAATGAGTATAATTTCATATCCATTGAAATTTTTTTGTACAGAAATTATTGATATATTGTCAATATATATGATATTTCTTTAAGGATGTTCAATATTTGGTTCATCAGTATTTGAAATGGAGACAATGTGTAACATGTTTGGTTATTACGAAATGAAATATGAATGGAAAATATTGGAGAAAAAATCTGTGTAGCGTGTTCCAATTTATGGTGAGATAATGGGGAAATAAGAAATTGGTTTTTGTGACACATAAAATACCAATAATTGTTAGAAAATTATAATAAGAATTTAAGAAAATTATATAAGCTTAATTAAATATTTTCAGAGATTCTTGTTCACCAATTTTTTTTTAAAAAAATAAAAAAAAGATAAAAATGTTTTCATAGAAATATAAAGGTTTGCTTCAATACACTCGACAGAACACTTCAAGCGGACTGAATCGAGGGAAAATGTTACAATTAATGAACATTATTCAAAACTTAGACTAGATTTCTCAAATATCGGCAACAAATTCATTTTCCAGATTTTTATCAAAATAGAAAATAAATACAACCGAGTATTGATAACAGCCATATCATCCGCCAGTTGTTACATTTATAATAATGTGAATTGAAAAAAGTATATTCTTTCCAACGGTTATGTTTTAATCTCTTGAATTTCCCTTGTATGAATTTTTTCAATACTTCCTACTAATGAAACGATTGTTGCGAATTCAAACAGGACCAGAATACATTTTATGTGAGTGTTTTCAAAAGCAACAAAATATCATCGCGTTTTTCATTGCCGATCTTTCATTAATCATTCATTGCGAGATAGAAATGCAAGTAAAAAGGGTGTGAAACTGATAACTGGGATCAATTCAATTTGATGTATGTTAATCGGCAAGTGACGACATGTATTACTTTTTTTAGCTCATAATATTTTCGCAGTTGTGTTTAACGTATGAATATACAAATATACACCCTCCAACAAAAACAAATATCCCATAAAAAGAAAATTCCAGGAATCGTTATAAAAAGGTGACGCAGAAAATATAAATGAAACACATAATGGTAGAACAGACGAAAACGTTTTAAATTCAGTTCGAGTGTTCAATTTGTAAATAGTCAATACTTGAGCAGCATTATAATAAAGTCAACAGTTTGGAATGTTACACTGGCAAACTTTAATGACATGTATGACTTATGACGTAAATGACTCATTGAATTGAGTGTGCATTCAAATAAAAGTGGTTAATAAATACAGTTTCATCGTTTTAAAAAAAACGTCATAGGTAGCAATTATTGGTATCAGAAATTCATGAATTCTGGAATATTTTATTTGATAGCTTCATTTTAAATCTGACATATCTGTATATTTCATTTATTATTCATTGAGGATTCATCTCTTAGACACCAGTAATGAAAATTCATTTTATAGCGGAGTAATCCCCAAACAATTTCATTTATTTTGAAACACTGATGTTATGATCAATCAATCTATCAAATTTATTGCTTTAATAAAAGCAAATGTTTTTTTTTGTTTATTTACTCTGCTTGAGGTGCAAACTTGAAAGTTTCCCGAGAATTTGTTTGTATATTGAAACGCTCTCCATTTCTGTTGAAGTATTTATGCAACAGGTTTCCGAATTTATATCATTTTATAGCGTCAGGAAAGGGTTGCGATTTTAAATTTCCCGCAAACACATGTAAAGGGAAATAATTATCCTACTAGCTCTGTCGGTTGGGTTCTTACGAAAATAATAGTCGCCAGTACTTACTTTCTTCCTAGCAAACGATCATTCGATCCGCTCTCCACACGGAAGAAGCGAGGAATCTGAAATTTGTTTCTGGAAAGAAATTATTAAACTATGGATTGCACAAGATGCTAAAGAAATGATAATCAGCTTTCCTTTTTCAAAATGAGAACGTTATAAGTTTATTCCTCAATTAATTCTTTTGATATGAAATGTCACCTTGGTCATGGCCGATTGTAAATAGCGCTATTATTCTTACTATTTATATATCCATGCGCTCTTGGACGATGAGGCCAGGAAGAATCCACTGCTCTGACCAATCTTCTCTCTTGTATCTTGTTCTCGGTCCGCTGCCGGGTCAATGTCCTCAACATATTAATTGTTTCACTTACGACTCCCAGTGCCAGAATTATTCAAAGTTCCAAATAGAATTACGCAGTCAAAATATAAGTCCTCTCTGCTCAATTATTTCCCGCAAAATTCCACCAAGTCCCGCATCTATCATTTACAATGACCTCTACGATGTGCACGTTACGCGGTCTAAAGCTCCTCTCTTCAAATGTTAGGAGGTTCAACCCTCCATAACTTTTATACCTTCTTGTCTCTTGGTTTTACCAAAACAATCTCCAGTTTTCTTCTACGTCATACCCCATTACTAATTTACCACCAATCCTACATGCCCTTATATCACAATCTTCTGTCCGTTACTTGCCGCGCTATGTTTATTTACTTCCGCTTCCCTGGTTGCTAAGGAACGCCCTGCCTGCATGCCTATGCCCGGAACATTTGCACTTTTTACAATGAATTTATTAATTTTTTGTCCCCAATACCCATCAAAATATTGTGTGACAGTCTGGTATGTCACAGTATATATGGAAATGAGGAGAAACTTGATGTGAAAGGGATATATAAGTGCTGTTTGTGAGGAAGCAGAAGATTTGGTACTAATGAGTGCAATGAAAGCATCACGTCAACAAGGGCGTATTAGCATGTTTCGCCACATTACAGGTATCGACGAGATAAGACGTATTTAGTGTAACGTAACGAAGAAAACCAGAAAAATTGAGAATAAGCATTAAAGGAATTAGCGCATGCCGAAGATAGATACACCTTAAACACAATAGATTATAGTGAACCTAAAAGAGATCATTCAAAAATTCATTGATTTTAGGTGATGGTTTCTACGACTGTAAAACAGCAAATTAGTAATGGTTAGGGAGTTGGTAACAAACAAACGCCCTCATATTTTATAATATTTATTGTAGACAGTAATTGCGGACGCGTGAAGTTTACGTTATCGTATGGTGTTTAGATTCGGCAGGTTTTCTGACGATTGTGAATGCTAGGTTTCTCATAGAGGGCAGTTGCATGTGGGTCAACCAAATTACGGAAGAGCTTGCAATTTAATTTTATTCGGTGTTTTATTGTATAAGCGCAAGTTACAACAGTAGATTTTTTTCAAACAGTACGTAGTAACTTACTTTATAAAGCCTACTAAAATAGATCGAAACTCAATTGATAACCCTGCATGTATTCAATCGCTGACCAACTAGAAATATACCGAATTCAATAACATGAAAAGTGAATTAAATGAACTTCCTTCTTTGAGAAGAAATATAAACCTTGCTGACTTTTAATATATCCCTTTAAAAGTTGTGACGCGTAGGATAAAACGCGGGCTATTACGAGGCTGTCGCGTCGCGAGGCCTCGCCTTGCCTTGTGCCTTAGCGCCAGAAGAGCTGTCGAGAGCTGCCTTGGCTCGAGAGCAAAGCTTACAGCCCACTCGACGGCCCGGCCCAGCCCCCCCCCCGGCCCGGCGCGCCCCCGCGCCCCAAACTGGCCCCACACGCAAGATAAACAGCATCAGAGGCGCGCTGCCTCACTGGCAGGGCGCGGAACTTTTTTTTTTATAAAAAATTGCAAAAGTGTTGCGTTTCGACTTTTCCACTTTAAATTTCTTATATTGCCTAGTATTTTTTTTTGTATTTTGTTGTCAAAATAAGAGTTAATGCAATTTATCTTGCTACGCAATAGTCCCAGACATTAGGAGACTAATGCACCAGTAGGTAATGATTGATTGATTGATTGATTTTTTCGTGTTTCCTGGCGCGTCAACTGCTTCGGTCATTAGTCCCGTTCGTGTAGTGCAGGTTTTTTTCTCGGGAGATGGCGGTGATCCTCCCCCGCTTGATGGCGAGATCCGGCGCTGACCTATCGTCGGCTAGTGGGGTTTCCCCTTAACTGGGACTCTCCCACCAGCGGGGCACCGCCGCAGTGGAGACTAGTTCTAAGCTCCCGACCGGTCTCCCGGAATATGTCGTAGTGTAGTGCATGTTAGTGTAAATGTGTGTGTGTAAGGGGAGACGATAGGACAAGGAGGAGGAAGGACAGATCGCGCGCGGTCCGTGGCCCGTTTTGTAGGGTACTGCTCCAGCATTAGCCTGGCGTTGATCGGAGAAAGCACGGAAAACTACCGATGAGAGCAGCCGGCCGCTAGAATTCTCCTCCAGACAGCGACTGAATTCGACGTAGCTGAAAAGCTAGTGTCGAAAATCTTGCTGCCGTCAGCACTCGAACCTAGGACCTCCCGGTCAGAAGCGCTGCAGAGACATCAGTTGATGCACTGAGCTACCGCTACCGGTATCAGTAGGTAATAGTAAGGTCACTTTTCCCTACATGATAGCGCCAGAAGTGATGTGTTTTTTAGACGCGAGAAATGATATGCTTCATAGGTCACTTACATCTCATTAACGGATGAATTGGGCGTATGCCGATAGCATCCCTCCGTCAACTTTTCTTAAGCCATTTACTTACTTCCCTGAAGGGCGATTGATTTCTATATTTCCTGGTCTGCTGAGAATAAAATTGATCGATTATAATTTCCCCACTTCAGTCGGTTTCAAAGAAAAACATTTACATGTCCTTTTAATTGCACTGCCATTGTTGGTAATCACTGCTTAATGTTTATGGTACAAAATATGAAATCACCTTTTATGAACACATTCTTAACTGGCTGACTTAACACACGCAATTCCCAAGATTGTGTTATGTGCATCTGTGTTCGAGATTTTCTCTTAAAATGAGCTAGAACATTTAAAGGATATGCGCTACTTATGAATTCAAACTTCACTACAAATGTTTACTCCTTCCGAAACACCGGTAGACCGAAACGGGATGGAGTCGGAATAAGCCTTCTCAGGTAACGAAACGTGAAAGGGGATTATCTGGGAAGCGAGGGTGAGGATAAACTGACCGCAGGATGCTGCTGGACCATTAAGAATGAATTTTTTAAAGAAAAAATAGGACTGAACGCCAAGTTTTTTTCCATATTTACATCTTTACCAAAAAATAAAAAGCTTGGAACAACGAAAAAATGTAAAAATCGTTTGTGTTGAATATCTTATTGTTGACTTTTTAAGTAATATATTAAATGATACAATGAATATCAGGAAATTAGTTCACAATGCCTCTATATTGTGATATGCCAAGAACCTTGGGATTAGTTTTTAAAGATAAAATCAGTATCCATCGTAATAATATTAGCATTATTTGCACCTCGGAAGTCAAAGAATACGCGTTGTTAGGACAATGGATCAACAAGGTTTAATATTTCATGCTCGGTGTCCACGTTGTGCAAATGGACAAGGCCCCGAACATATTACGTGAAGAAGGTGTGAAGAGGGCGTTGGAGGTCGTGATCACCAGAAAGGACGCATCGCGAGCACACGTAAGCGATAGGTGAGGTGCGATCGGATTTTTAACATGGGCTGGGTATTAGGTAAATGCTAGTGAACCGGGAAGTTATGTTTAGTTTGAAGTATGAGAGATTGGTCTTGTGTAAATTGTGATATTAAAATGTAATTGAGAATTTTTATTAATATAATGGTTGGAAGTTGTGATTCAGTAGTCTCCATATCTCCATGAGGTATACATTAGGGTATCTCCATTGATGGAAGATGTTTCCAATAAGTAGTTAAATATAGTCAGATGCGAGTAAGTGTTCATACGAAACGCAGATAGGGAAAGTCGCGATCGCATATTAAATTTGTGGGTATATGAAGTCCTATTAACAGCAATCATTGAGAACGTTCTGGAACATTTTTATATTGAGAAAAGGGCGCGCAAATCGGTACACCCAGGTGTTCATGGACATCATACTGCTAGTCAGCCGACTAGCCAGCGATCAAGACTACGAACATAATTACGGACGTAAGCTTATTACGGACGTAAGACTATACGGATGTAAGACTATAGTCTGAATCATACGGTGTTTTAATGTTTCAAAGTGAAAGGTACGTGGGAACTGTAATAATAACAGGAATAAATGTTAAATTTTTATTGTTGAAAAAGACTGATAATTTAAAGGAGTTGCCATCAATCTGATAATTGATTTCAATCGATAGAATCAAAAGTGATTCTTTATAGAATTACACGTCCACATGCAAAAAGTAACGAGAGTATATTGTTTGTTGAAACCATGCTTAAAATTGGAAAGTAAAATTTAATAAATTAGATTACAAGCAATATAACTTTAGATTTATCAAAATATAAACATAATAATATACACCTTCAATTAATTTTTTGAAAATAGAATAACAGTATCCTCAAAATGTGCGAAACTCAATTACCTGCATACATTCACTGCTTAATCCTTCCGTGAGTGACAAAATTCAATAAAATTCAGATTTCGAGTTTTTGCTTTAGTCTCGTGTGAAGCGATGTGAGATTATTGCAATTAGGAAATCCGGAATGAAACATGAAGCATTAGTTTTGCTTCGCAACTTACTAGAAAAACTTTTTAAAAAGTATTTTATAACGCGAATTTTCTTCACCGAGAGGTGCCTCGTAATGGATGCCGTAGCGACTATGATTATTATCATGTCTAATCGTATATGTCGAAAGTTTTGACTTAGTAAAGGAATGAATCAGCATTATAACTCATAGAAAATTCTCTTATTTGGCAGCTATCAATCCGTATCGATAAAAGTAAAATATATTGAAACGAATATTGCGTCATCTGCTGGCGCCACCACAAACTAGATGATCCCGGAGTGTTCGCGATGTTAATCGCAAGTTCCAGAAAATTCTAGGGGGTGCCCGCCGAGTATAAATACGCAGCGGCGGCGGCCGACCACCGCGAGTCAGTGTAAAGTGGAAGCTGAGCTGTGAAGTGTGTGCATCGCGGTAAATAGCAGTGCAGTGATTGTGCTCAATGACGTGAACCGTGGCCAGCGCGGGGAAGTATGGTCAGTGCTGTGGACTGTGTGACAGTACAAAAGAAGTGAAGAATGGAATAATAATAATAAAATAATCAAGAAAAATATAGTGTAAATAAATAGTCAAGAGAAGTGTGCCGTATAAAAAAATAATAATGTGAAAACTATCTGTTCATAAATCAAGTGTTTTCAGTGATAGTATTAAGAAACAAAATAAACGTTTTTGTAGAAATAGTATCTGAGTTTTAATTCACCACATACAATCGTAACAATATTGTGATTTGTTGGGAAGAGTTGACACTTCTCGACTGAGTGGCGTGCGGCACCTCTTGATGGACGGAAAGGCGACTGGGTGGGAAAGCGGAAAGACGAGCGTCTTCGTTGGCTCAACGGATATTGCATTCCGACGCGGTCCTCGCCAGTAGCCACGCCCACTTCGCTCCCTCCCCTGCGTGCCCCACGACGCACGGGCGAAGCGCGCCGCCTCTCCCCTGCGCTTGGGGTTCATGACCAGCAACGCTATTTCCCCTCTTCTCCTCCTCTTATTCACCTCTTCCGTCTCCTCCACTCATATCTTTCCCCTCTCCTCCTCCTTCTTCTCTTTCCCATCTATTTCTCTTACTTTTTTTACTTTTCCCTTCCTTCTCCACTCCCCTCTCCTTTCCCCTCCTCCGCGTCTTTCCCTTCTTCTCATTTTCCTTTCCTTTCCTCACATCTTCTTCCCCAACCCTCACTCCTTCTGTTTCTCCTTTTCCCTCCTTCTTCTACCTTTCCTCTTTGTTCACATTCCCCTTCTTCCTTTCCTCTTCTCCCCTCCTCTCTCTCTTTCTTTTTTTATTTTCTTGATTCGTCCTCTATTTTTTGTTGTTCTTTGTGCTCATCTGCCATTTCAACGTCTGGGTTATTATGAAATGATAAACGATTGTTTAGATTATGTAATGGGTTGTTTGGATGCAAGGTACAGCCACAAGTGAAAATATTCTCACCTTTTTTTTCGTAAGAAACCCTTGCCTCAGACTCCATCGTTCACAATTTTATAGCTACGTCGTAAAGAAAACTACTGGAAGCAGTATTGAACATAACATCCAAGCTTCGATTTAAAAGTAAAAGGAGCGCTATTTTCATACACACTTCATCAACACGTGACATCCCGTTCCATAATTTTTCTTCTGTGGTCGACCTGGAATTCGCTACACATTTTCTGATCTTACTAAAATAGTATGAGAAAATACTTGAATGTTGACCACCCAAAATGTTTGTGTTATCTTTACAACGAAATTTCCTATTTCTAAGGGAATATTATCTCGGTTTACTGGATTTCCTTGCCTCCAGGTCAACTCTTCTACGGGTCCTCACCCGAGTGTCATGTTTTCTACAAATACATTTGTGAAGATCCATTTTTCTGAATGAAATGTATTTATCAAAAACAGACCTTCAAATAATATAACGATGTGTTGAATTTTGCGAAAATATGGGTTCTTCGTGTAATTTGGCGTCGCCCCCAGCAAACTAAGTCGCCCTCCCCGAAAATCCTGCGCTTCGTGAATGTAATTTTATAAGTGTATTGAGGCCATTGGATGATACGTAAGTTAAAATGTGTATATTATTTCATATTTCCTTGTTCGTTTCTCATATTCGAGCTTTTGTTATACGTTTATCAATTAATCTTTCAGTGTGTATATATATATATATATATATATATATATATATATATATATATACACAAATTTCTGGCCTTCAGGGTATATAAGATTGGAATTCAACAATGAAATTCAGCCTCGCGGCTTGCAAGTTTCGGTGAAAAACGTCTCATTGTTGTCACATGATTTAGCAAGCTTTATGAAAAGCAGTTATAATTGTCTTTGTGGTGATATTTGCTTGAAAATATGTAGGTTTTCCAACCGCATGTTCCACCATTTGTAATGAGTTTTACGAAAAATTATGACTGAGACATGTTAATTTGGAGAAAATGAAGGTGTAAATAGTGTTGGATAACTATTAATAAAGGCGAGAAAGTACGTGCTGTTTTAGCACCACTAGTTTATAAATTGAACGTATTCGTCAGTTTCATCATTTTTAATAGTTTCAAGTTCTTCATATTATTGTGGTTTTGCGTGCTTTTATTCCAAAAATATATAAATGTAATGATGAAAACCGATTTCATCTATTTTCTTTAACTTATTTGTACGAGTAGAGTACAACACAATGAATCGACCATACTTAAGTCTTTTTAAAATATAGTGACCAATACTCTCGAACATACTTGAGTCTTTTTAAAATAAAATTACTTTCTTTAAAAATTGCTTTTATGGACTTCGCAAATATTTGGGGAATCGAATGACTGTCAATTTTTTATACTTTGTAGTCAGTTTTACATTATATTAACATTGAATGTTTTGTTCATTGACCTATTCGTGTAACATTTATAGGAAATGATACAACTTGTACGTCAACCAACACTTTTTCTTCTCAATTTTCAACTTGCTAACTTCACCGTTCTCAGCATCCTTTTATATTGTCTTCCGTCTGCTAAAAGTTGCGAAATTGTTTACTTACAACTTTCTTTTGCGAGGCTATACAACTCAAGACAAAAAAAAAAAAGCTCAAGAAGAAGAGCCGATAAATCATGTCCATTCTTTACAAAATCAATTTATTTGAAGGAGTGGCAATTAATGAAAGACGTTTTCAAACCCGACGGTATAATCACCGAATCGATATTACCCACAGAACCGACGTCAAAAATTTGACAAATGAACGGGCAATTTATAAATGCGATGCAGAGAGATATCAGAGGAGGGATGTGACAAGATATCCGTGCTAGCCTTAGAAATAATCAAGACAAGCGTCATTTGTACTGCGATGGCTGTCCAAGAAACGCTGGTATTTGTAGTAGTATGCCATAGAATACCAATAATTTCTCTGTCTCAGAAGGGGCTGCGTCGGATGAAGATCATTGCGGTTTCTGGTGTTGTATTTTAGGAGCGCGGTACCGGGAGCGGAGGCTCAGGGCATCAACTGATGTCACTGCAGTGCCTCTGTCCGGGAGGTTTTAGGTTCAAGTCCCGACGGCGGTAGGATTTTCGATTCTAGCTTTCCAACTAGGTCCAATTCAGTCGCTGTCTGGACGAGAAACCTAGCGGCCGGCTGCTCTGATCGGTAGTTTTCCGTGGTTTATCCGATCAACACTAGGCGAATGCCGGAGCAGTACCCTACCAAACGGGCCACGGACAGCGCGCGCTCTTTCCTTCTTCCTTTTCCTATCCTCTCCCCTCACACACACACTTACACTAACATCCACTACACTACCACATATTCCGGGAGACCGGTTGGGAGCTTAGAGCTTGTCCCGGCTGGAGCGGTGCCCTGCTGGTGAGATACCTGGTTGAAGAATACCCGGCTAGCCGACGGTAAGTCAGCGCCTATTCTAGCCATCCAGCGGGGGAAGATCACCGCCATCTTCCGAGAAAAAACCACGCACTACACATACGGGAATAATGACAATAGTAGTTGACGCGCCCGGAATTACTAACATTCAATCAATCGATCAATCAACGAGCGTGGTTGAATGCGCGGATGTTTGCTGTTGGAAAATACACGAAATTATGCGGTAAATGAGCCATTATTGAGACCTTCTCATATATAAGCTTCCGCTGCCTTAAATGTTCTGACAATATTACTTTAACTTCTGCAAAAAATTTTGAGTTCCAAATTTATGCAATTTATTTTTTTTAATTATGTTTTTTTTTTCTTCACGAAGATCGTTGAGGTAAAACGTTATCTCCGAGTAGAAAGATTCCACTAAAGATCATCGATCTCCTGGAAAAGAATGACACACGTATAGAAAAAAGCTATATGAGTGCACTCCTTACGTCACAGGTATTTACGGAAAACGTGGATGGAACATTTTGCTAAAAATAAAATCTTATGATTTACTTTAAGAAAAGTACAAACGATTCGATATTCTGGAGACTACGAGAACCCTTCAGAAACTTGATTTCAATTTAAGGATTTATTAAACGAAAACCATTCATTATCTATTCCAAAATAGGATACAAAAATATTGAAATGGCAAATATTGTCCTCAAGGTTCGAAAACATAGTTTATAATTTAAATACATAGCATTCAAAGATTAAGAAATAGCATTAATATTTTGAAAACATGGCATTGGAGGTCTAAAAAAAGTAGCATTCAAGTTTCAAAAAATAGCTTTCAGGGACTGAACAAATATTAATCAATATTTAAAAAAAATAATGTTCATGGATTGAAACAGTAGCATTGAAGGGGTTTGAAACATAATATTCATGCGTTGAGACACTGTGATTAAAGAATAAAACAAATTGACATTTAAGAAAAATTGGGGTCCGCGAGAATTGTGATTGGAGTTAATTAAGGATGCCAGTGGGCATGCCAGGTGCGCCGAGTCGATGAACCACACTCCGCCGCCTGCGGCCGGGCATCGATCACGCGACCGCTCGGCCGGCCACTGCTGGCCTGTCAACGAGGGTCGCTTATCGCGCGAAACAGCTGCAGCTCTCTCGAAGAGGCTTTGACAGCAGCGGCAGCCCACACGATACGGCGTCGCTGCAGCCGCTTCATTACAGCACATTGCACCCTCCTGAATGAGCCGCTAATCTATTTGAAGCGCCGCGTTTTTCCTTCGAGATCGTCATATTCATTCGGTTTTCTGGCTTATTATGCCACGTGTATGCAACGCGTGTGCGGTGTTGGAGAATTTGTGCATGATTTTATTCATCGTTTCTTTTCGCTGCTTGTAAATGGAGAGTGGGAGGTTTGACAGCTATTTAACTCGTCACTGCGTTTCGCTCTGACGTGAATGCAGCGTCGAGCGTTTCACTGCGCATAAAGAGAGCAGATATGAAATATGACCATCGCAGTTTTAGGATGCACATTTTCCCGGATGAGTACCTGCCAGGAAACTTTGCAGGTGGTGTCAATTATTATCGACATTTAATTAATAGCTTACTTTCCTGTCACATTACACGTCATCAGACGTATACAAGGCACATTGTATTTTCAACTTGCTCGTGAAATTATAACGAAGAATATATTGTAGTTTCGGAAATAAAATACCAATCATTCTGACAAAACTCGTATTTGGGGAACTCATACCAAAACGCCTGTTTCATTTGAATGTTCAAATGAATTCATTCATTTGAATGTTCTAATGAAAAGTTGTTTAAAAATTCTGAACCACTTAATTTTATTTTCAAATCTTACAAGAAACTAATATATTTTGATCATTAAATGATCCTCTTAGCACCTTCCTCTTAAGTGCGTGGCTCTAGTGCAAATTTGACAACTGTCAGGACACCTTCCGACCTGGATGAGCGAGGTTTCGAGGATCGAGGCTTGTGGCGACTCAGCGCCTCGATCGGAAGGTTCGTGGGTTCGAGTCGCACCATGTGCAGGGTTCTTGGTTCTTTGTCTTGCAACTACATAAAGACTGTCCACATGTCAGAACCCTCTTTTTTTCTCTTTGATGGAATTGCATAGATTTTTATCCCTCTAGTGGCGGATTTTCTCAGACCAGTTCTGTCAGCCCATTACAAAAGACTCAAATAATGTATCGCTTACAGTTTTATTTAAGTTACGATGACGGTAATAATTCTTTTGAGCATCAAATTAGTCATGCGTTTGTGACTCTCAGCCTTCGTTGCAATGCGGATGTGATCTCGTACGGAGAGCCGATGAAATTTTAGTCTTTTGGCGTGTAGCGTTTTACCACTTAGTACGTGGTAAATGGGCATGCGGTATTTATGAACAATAACAAGTACCGGAGCTGGACAATTTTAGGCCCGGGACATTGGTGAAACGTGGCTCCCCCAACAAACACACACACACACGCACACACATGTACACAAGAAAATTAAAAATATGAATGTTATCTCAATAAATTGTACGTCTGCGTGTTACATTCTTTCACCAAATAACAAAAAATACAACGTTTTACAAAAATTTTCGAAAAAATATTTTAAATAATAGTTTTAACTAAAAATTTTAGTTAAAATGTAAACAAATTTGTTGTGTTTAGTTAGTGTTGAATAAAATCATTTGTTGTTCCACATGAAATAATAAATATGAATTTCAGTAGAACCTATTTTAATGTTAGCGTCATTTCATTTATTTCATAGATTCCTATCTCACAAGTAATTAATATAATTAAATATTTTAAGTTAAAAATTAATTGATAACTTAGTGAAATATCAGACTTTTGTACTACCTTATAAAATACTGTGTACGTGTACTGACTTATAAAATTACGATAATGTTTTTCTGGAGTTCTAATTTCTTTCTCAATTTTTTACTAATTTTTCCCATCAGTCCCGTGATCGAGTCCCTTGATGTGGGGGGGCCCCGGGCGCTCGCTCGATTGCCCATACCGAGCCCCGGCACTGACAGCAGCGTGAGGCAAAAGTGCACTTACTGACGAGAAATAACGACTCAGCATACACGAATTATCTTAAGAAAGTGGTGTGAACGTAGTATTTTAAATGATCGGGATTTGGACAATTTATATTTTTCAGTAATAGTGCAGAAATTTGGTCTGGTAGAAAAGAACTAGTAGTGTTATAACAGTACATAAATCCTCATATTATTGGTAAGAATTTAGAGTGAAATTTGTCCTCGTAACACTACCGCCATCACTGAAAAAACTTCTAATCAATCGCCAGCAAGGAAAATTGTCATTTCTTACTACTTACCTACTTCATTACATATTTGAGAAAATAGTTTTCTTCACACAGGAGCATTCACATTTCAGTGTCAGAGACTCACAAAACGAGTTTTTTTTTTGTGGAAAATGCACTTTTCCTCCTATTTCATTAGAATTATTTATAATTCGTATTATCGGGAGCGATAGCTCAGTGCATCAACTGATTTCACTGCAGCGCCTCTGACCGGGAGGTCCTAGGTTCGAGTCCTGACGGCGGCAGGATTTTCGACACTAGCTTTTCAGCTAGGTTGCTGTCTGGAGGAGAATTCTAGCGGACGGCTGCTCCGATCGGTAGTTTTCCGTGGTTCTCCGGTGAACATCAGGCGAATGCCGGAACAGTACCCTAACAAACAGGCCACGGACCGAGCGCGATTTTTCCTTCCCTTTCCCTGTCCTCTCCTCTCCCCTTACACACACACACACACTTACACTAACATGCACTTCACTACCACATATCCCGGGTGACCGGTCGGGAGCTTAGAGCTCATCCCGGCTGGGGCGGTGCCCCGTTGGTGGGAGAGTCCTGGTTAGGGGGAAACCCCACTAGCCGACGGTAGGTCGGCGCCGGATCTCGCCATCCAGCGGGGGAAGATCACCGTCATCTCCCGAGAGAAAACATGCACTACACTAACGGGACTAATGATTAGCCAGTTGACTCGCCCGGAAACATGAATCAATCAATCAATCAATTCTACTTCGTAGTAGTGTCCAAGAAAGTAAAATCTGATTTAATGGTTCGTTGGATTGCCTCTTTCAAAAACATTTGTGTGATTTGAATAATTTGACGTACAATGGCATGTTTATGTAATCCCCAAAACGATCGTTGGAACAAAAGGCTGAAAATAAAAAGGCGATCATTTTAATGTTCATGGAATAATATTCATAAAAGAATGTGTAGAGGTTTCTTTTGTAGCCTACCTCAAGTTATAGAGCCACAAGCCTTCACTTGGTTGTAATTAAAAAATTAATTTCATGCCGATTCAAGAAAATGTAATACTTCCCCACTTCTTTAAACGGTAGAATTGAAATTGGATGGATGTTTTATATTTGATTTCTTGTTTCCATCTTATTTTAGAGGAGTTAGTTTTAAAGATGCTTCGCGCGAATAAACAATGCTTAATCTTTTAACAATTCCAATATTTTATCATTTAACAATACTAATATTTCGTGCACAATAGTTGTTTTCAATTATGATGCAGTGTAACTGGAGTTCCGGCGCGACCTGGGAAGTAGGACGGGAGGGAGTTATTATTCGATTTTGACTAGAGAATTATTCACCCTTTCTTCAGCGCGCTCTAGCACCTGAACCGTTTTTCAGAAAATTGAAGTTAAATAATAATGCATTTCGTAAGAAATTTTACAAACTTTCATTTTGTAAAGAGTGGCTATTTCGATAAAACAAACAGTTCTGAAAATATAAATGCAAAACTAAAAGAATGTTGCAAACTTTTTAGGTTTTTTGCCATTTTCTCTCTAAAGATGACCTTTTTCGAGGTTGGAGGCACAAAAAAACTAATTTAGCAGTCCTAAAAAGAACCGTCTAAAGTACAAGAATTTTTTTCCTTCCTCCGGCTCTTTTCAGCACTAGGTGATTCGACAAGTGTCTGTTGCAGGCAGAATGATGAGAACATCGTGTCGCCGACACCAACGTGCGCCCCCATCACCTGGACCCCACCATCACAACCCATAAAATACCTAGGACTTCATCTGGACACAAAACTAACCTGGAAAACCCACATAGACATCAAAATTAAACAAGCAAGAAATAATTTATTCCAACTCCGGCCACTAATCAACAAACATAAATCTCTGTCATACAGAAACAGTACCACATTATATAAAACAATAATCAGACCACTACTGCTTTATGCATGCCCCATATGGACAAACGCAGCCCCCACAAATGTCAATAAAATTGAAGTAATGCAAAATAAATTTTTAAGATTAATCACAAATGCCCCCTGGTTCATAAGTAATAAACAACTTCATTTAGAAATATCAATACAATAATAAACCAAATAGCACACATATCACACAACTTTTACCAAAACCTAACAGACATACCAGCAGCATCCCATTACAAACTACCGAAAAATCCAACCCACACTCGAATAAAAAATAGATTCCCTTTTGAAGCATTCCTCAAAATTTTAGCCAACCACGATGCTTAACACCGAGGTTCTCCCCTAGAGTGTCCTCTCCAATATATAGACTAAGTTAGCTTAGCTATTTTAACTAGATTAAGTCTGAAAAAATACATCTGTAAAGTATTGTACTGAACGATGTAAATCTTACAAAATGAATAAATATGTGTTATATATAAAAAACAACGTGCGTGTCCTCGCGCGTTTTCAGAGTCCGGTTTTTATAAGACTTGCAGGAGACAACGGCTGTCTTGCGGACGGTTAGCCAGCTTGCTGCGTCCGCGTAAACGATGCATTACCGACTGTTACGGCTTTTGAGAGGAAACAGTGGAGGTTGAAGTGGAGGGCTGCGTTTCTGAGGCACGTGCGACTTCACTACGACTTGAAACGTCAGTCAATCTGCCCAGTGAGTTTCTCTACACACGTTTGCTCGACCACTTCCAGCAGCTGTCGCCGCGCGTTATTCGGGGCCATCTGTCCTCCATTACCCTCGCGTCCTCAATTTCTACGAGTGATTCGATTGTGTCTTGCACCACATGTGGACCTCGTAAAGGCTTGGTAAGGATCTAAGTAAACGATATTAGCTTGTGAAGTGAACAGGAGCATAAGGATTTTAGTAATTTTAATTTTTGTTGTTCTTTTTTGAATGGACATTATTTTTTGCTTTCAATCTTTAATTTTTGTGGACTTATTTTTTCTTAATTTGTCTACTTTCGAAATATAACTATTTGTGTAATTACGACATTTCTGGGCGTGTGTGTACGACACTTTCTGCTAGTTTCTGTAGACGTATTGTAGTCATAAAAATACGTCTCTTTGAGCAACGTTTGGATCATGGTTGTTAATGGAAGAAAATCTAAGATTTATATTTTGGATTTGTTGAATGTAAACTATAATTATGTTCGCCGCAACCTCTTCAGTTGCAATAGTAATACTGTAGAGCAAATGAAAAATGTTCCAACATTTTTGGATTTTAAATTAAAAAACCTTTTTCCTTAATTAAGAACAAACGTTTCTTATGAAATTTGGCTGAGAAACGCTTTGTTATTGCACAGAAGATTCGAAACGATTTTTCTTTTTCTATCACGGCCAGGAAATTTGCTTAAAGTGAGTCAAAGTGAATTTTTGTAAGAATTGCTGAAGAAAAAATCTTTTTTCCTTGGACACTAACGTCATGGAATGAAAATGTACGAATTGACGGAATCAGGGTACATATTATGACCGTCATATATCACGTGCAATCCTGCAGTCGACCTCGCCAGACAACCATCAGTATTGCAGTGCGATCATTGCTCGCAAATAACGCTAATGACCTTCCGAGTCTAAAGATGCTCTTGGAGACTTCGACTGTAAAAGAATGTCTGGTGATCTTTGCTTGTTTCAAAGCAGTTTTGACATTTAAGAAGCGTTATTAACCACTTTTCTCTTGTCACCTTCCGTTCAATGTTCCTTTAATAATCTAATATATTTTTTTTAATAATAGTTTTTAATAATCTAAAATAGAGAAATATGTGCTCAAAATTTATTCTAGCGGAAAGTAGCAACCACGGTACAATTTGATTTGTCCAGATACATAATATTAATCCATGACTCTGACCGATGGATTTAGTAAATTACGCAAATCTACCGTGTAAATGAATGGACCACAGTTAGTACGTTTGAACTTCTCGGGATAAAAATACCCTTTGCTCTGACGTCACCTGCATTCACTGCAGTATCTCTAAGCGCCGTTGTTTGTTTAATTAAACGAGTAAAAATACAAATCTGCAATGGAACAAATTATTTAATATGGCTTTCCCGCGGTCTGTTTGACACTTTTTTAATTTCTCTTCATTAAATTGAACAAAGCAGGACGCGGTAGTTATGTTAGCGAAACAAGGCAAAGAGTGAGAGAAACCGGACGGGGGGCAAGTATTCGAGAGACGACGGGAATGGGACGGGTTCGTAAGTTGGAGGGGGTGGGAAGGGACGACGAAGAGCAGGGTGGGGAGAGGCAGGGCGGTGCTGTACGCCGTAGGGGGAGGGGAAGATGAGCGTGGAGGGAATTGTGAGTGCGGCGGGGATCGGTGGCGTCGATAGAAATGGGAACGGGTGCGGGCGCGTTATCAGAGGCGAGGATGACGGCAAAACACCGAATGGGGGAGGGTTAAGTGGGAAAGAATGCTTGGGTCGTGACTTGGGGGGAGGTGTGAGGAGGGCGGATTTCAACGTGTGGGGTTGGAGCTTAGCGTGACGGGGAGGGAGTGGCCAGCGCTTGGCATGTCGAGGCATAGTGTCTTAGAGCTGTCGTGGTAGGGAGGGGCGTGGCGGGGACGTAGTGTAGTGGCAGGGAGGGACGTGTCGGTACAGGTCGTGATGTGGTGGGGAGTGACATGGCGTAGCGAGGCGGGGCGTGGCGAGGAGGGACGGAGAAGCGGCGTGGCGGGACGTGACCTGGTGAGACGTGGCTGCGCATGGCGGGACGTGGAGGATATGACGTGGCGGGTTGGGGCTTGACGGGTAATGGTGGGGAGTGGCGTGGCGGAGAGTCCAGAGGTGTGTGCGCTCAAAAACTCAGTGCTCCGTTTAATTATGAAACCTTTACTGAACGTAAATTGCGTTTTGTCACCATTGGAACCTTTGATCACACACGGGTTTTTTATTAGCTTGATCGTGCTGGTTATGTTGTTATTTAGGAACTACTGTTTGCGTTTTTTGGTTCATTCAGCCACCAGCCTGTCAGTGAACGTTTAGTTATCCTAAGGCCTAGTTAAGAATCTTATTTAGTTTCAAACTCAGGTGCTGTGGACATTGAATCTATGACAAGTTATGTATTTTAATAGAGCAAGGCGTGGTGTACCATTTTCAGGACTTAAAACAGTAAAATAGAACGCTCAGAAAAATCATATTTATTTAAATAATTTTATTTTATGCAAAATGAATAACAATGGGAAAGAGTAGATTTTGGACAAACCTGTCGTATTTTTTTAAAATTTATTTATTTATTTAACAGAGTGAGCTGATTATACAACGCTCAGCCATATGGCTCTTCAGTTGTTAGGAGCGAGCATTTACAGACGAAAATATGCGAAGGCGGTGGCTACGGCCATCTCCCATTAAACATAGATTGAAGTAATGCGATTGATATAGTGGACGAATACAACCTGTCGTATGCGTGTTTATATAATTGTTAGATGAGAAAATAAATGAAGAAACGCACAATAAGTCAGCAAGAGACCGATTTGTGTTCAGATGCACGTGACGTAAAATGATAACACAGGCACCCCCAAAAACGTTTTCAAGCCCAGAGACTTGACAAATGTTTCTCACGACAAATGTTAGACGCGCTTAATGAGAATCTGCAGCCAGAATTCCGCTACAATCTCCAGTTTTTTGTGATTTAATAAAAACTAATGGGTGGCGGCGCACGTCTGCCTCAGATTCAGCGCGTCGACCTACATAGAGAAACATGTGTCAAGTCTTTGTTTTTGACAACAACCTCCGAAAACAAAAAATACAATTTCAATTGAAGAACGCAATACAGAGAAGTATTCAATGACTAGTAAAAAAAGACACTACACGACTTGGTGAAGAAATAGGTGATATAGCAAATAAGGTGGTGGACATTTCTGATGACACTTGTGAGTGTAACACGAGAGAAGATGAGCGTATTTTCATTGAGGAACCTTTGATGATTTGTGAGTGAATGAAGCTAATGAATTTGCAGTAAGTGTGGAAGATGTTTAAGACAGTTCGTGTGTTCATTATAACTAAGAATTGGTTGTAGATTGGTGAATTAGTTACCCATGCTTCAAGGACACTATTAGAGTTCTAATGATCGAGCAGTGACAAAAATCCTGGAGTAGAGGAACTTCTCTAAATTTTCGAATGTATCATTCTAACATCAAGTTTTATTAAGGAGGGGAAAATAGTTATCTAGCAATATATAGAACTAGTCACGTAGAGCACAAATACACAATATGTTTTCTTTGAAATCTGTAAATACATGCAAATGATAGTAGTTTGGCTTTGTTCTTATTGCTAATAATATGTTTTCTTAAAAGAAGGTTGTATTTTTTAACCCTATATGACATGTTTAGCGCCAAACGGAGAGATTATTGAAATCAACATATTTAAATAACATTTTTTAATTTCAATGAAGTTCTCCCCGAGATTCGAAAAATTAACTTGACCACTTCAATAATTTGCACTAGTACTTCCTATGGAAACAAATCACAAATCGATAATACAAAAATAATTGTCCGAAGGCAGTCTACGTAAGAATGATGTAAAATCGTGAAATGTCCTGGTTTTCAATTCTTATAGGATCGTGAGCTCTGTTTTATTCTCTTTAAAATGCCTCAAACCGTTTCTTAGTCTTTGAGAAAAAAAATTCGAAGCGAGTACCGGGAGCGGTAGCTCAGTTCATCAACTGATGCTACTGCAGCGCCTCTGACCGGGAGGTCCTAGGTTCGAGTCCTGACGGGGGCAGGATTTTCGACACTAGCTTTTCAGCTAGGTCGAATTCAGGCGCTGTCTGGAGGAAAATTCTAGCGGCCGACTGCTCTGAGCGGTAGTTTTCCGGGGTTTCTCCGATCAACACCAAGCGAATGCCAGAGTAGTACCCTACCAAACGGGCCACGGACCGCGCGCGATCTGTCCTTCCCCTTCCTTGTCCTATCCTCTCCCCTTACACACTCACTTACACTAACATGCACTACACTACCACATATTCCAGGAGACCGGCCGGGAGCTTAGAGCTTGTCCCGACTGGGGCGGTGCCCCGGTGGTGGGAGAGTCCTGGTTAGGGGGTAACCCCCACTAGCCGACGGTAAGTCGGCGCCGGATCTCGCCATCGAGCGGGGGAAGATCACCGCCATCTCCCGAGAAAAAAACATGCACTACACTGACGGGACTAATGACCAAAGCAGTTGACGCGCCCGGAAACACGAAAAAATCAATCAATCAATCGAACTTTACAACACTCTTACTCAACTCAACACTCTTACCCCTTAGTGACTGAACTTTAAATGCAATTTCCCGATTTGGGAATTTTCAGCACTTTCTTGCATGCCTAATTTCATAAATCTTAAACTATTAAGGATAATAATATAATTCTTTCCCAAACTAGTTCATTCAATAGAATATTAAATTGTGAATACTTTTTAAAAAATATCAAAATATGTAAAAAAATAATTATTTCATTTCTAAAAACATTAAGAAATCAAATGTACAAATGAAAACAATTTTTTTTTTCTCAGATAGCTACCTGAAGCCATTGGGAATGCGATATAACTAGTTGTACAAGCAACACCGGTTTCAGTGGCGTGTCAGCGTGAGCTTTCAAGGAATTAGCAGTGAATTTTAACCACACAACCGCCACCGATACTACAAAAAGGATAGATACGAAATGTTTATAGTCATTTCTGCAGGATTGTCGCGATGTCCTTGCGAAATTTGATAAAGATTAATACAACACAACTGAAGAAAAATTAATAATTTGAATGATGTGTTGGCTGATGCACATCGATCATTATTTTTTTCCTGTCGCTAAGAGCATATTGGTTCTTAATATATCCCGCCAGACTCCAGCAACGATGCGAAAGAACTGGTACCTAATAATTCGCTAGAGGCCTCTAGCAGAGACGAGGATAAACATTTTAAGTCTAGAAGAAACATACTGCAAAATTATAGTATTTTATTATCATTTGAACCAAAAAAGAATAATCTTATATGTAGTGGTTTATACAAAATTATCTTTTTCCCCATTTACAAGGATTAGAAACGAAGAAAGCCTCGCTAACGCAGCGTAATTTGGCAGTATTAGAATAAATATTTCAAGAAATAACAACCGATGGCGATTGAAAAATAATTCATTCATTTTAAGGAATACACTATGTCTTGTGCACATTTTTGAATGAGCATTTGGCTTGTTTACCATTTTATGATAATCGATAGTACAGCAAGTAAAAGGCCTAAACGAGATTAACATAAAAAATTATGGTCCAAATTACATCCTTGTTGTTTTACATTTTTTGCCGAACGTATTCTGCTAGTAAATGAAAACCTTGCTGAGGCATAAAGCAACGTTTCTAAACGAAGTTAACATGAAACATTATTGTTCAATTTATATCCATATTGTTTTTCATTTTTGCCGTACGTATCCTGTTAGTCAACGAAACCTTTGCTAAATAACAAACGCAAAATGTCTCAGCTGTGTAGGTACATTCCATTAGTTCCTTATCGATAATAGAGATGTATTTTTTGTTGTTATTATTATTACTATTATTATAATGTTCTTTATTATAATATTATTATAATATTCTTACTATTATTATAATGTTATTTTGTGTTCCATAAGTGTAGTGTGTATTTTCTTATATTTCTCATTACTTTGATCTCTCCTGAGTTTCTGGTTTGGTTTTTTCGTGTTTCCGGGCGCGTCAACTGCTTTGATCCTTAGTCCCGTTAGTGTAGTGCAAGTTTGTTTCTCGGGAGATGGCGGTGGTCTTCCCCCGCTGGATGGCGAGTTTCGGCGCCGACCTACCGTCGGCTAGTGGGGTTTCCCCCTAACCAGGACTCTCCCACCAGCGGGGCACCGCCCCAGCCGGGACAAGCTCTAAGCTCCCGACCGGTCTCCCGGAATATGTGGTGGTGTAGTGCATGTTAGTGTAAGTGTGTGCAAGAGGAGAGGACAGGACAGGACAAGGAAGAGGAAGGACAGATGGCGCCCGTTTGTTAGGGTACTGCTCCAGCATTCGCCTGGTGTTGAACGGAGAAACCACGGAAAACCACCGATCAGAGCAGCCGGCCGCTAGAATTCTCCTCCAGACAGCGACTGAACTCGACCTAGCTGAAATGCTGAGTCGAAAATCCTGCCGCCGTCAGGACTCGAACCTAGGACGTTCCGGTCAGAGGCGCTGCAGTGACATCAGCTGATGCACTGAGCTACCGCTGCCGGTTTGAGTTTCTGAAATATTACTTTCTGTCCCTTCACTCTGCTTGGTGATGGGCATCAGCCTCCTTGCATCCCTCCAAGCGCTGGCGATTGTGCTGCGGCGACGGTACTATTGTGCACATATTACCTTGGAACATTACCTCGTATCACCTGCATCTCGTATCGTTGATGGAAATGGAACAGGGGTCGGAGGTGAAATAGCAACGGAGGTGCAGTGTTTGGTTCATGTCCGTAAACCACGTTAGTCATTGCGGTTATCTCAGAAACCATGCTTCGGAACATTGTAATTGCGTCTTCGAGGAATGTGAGATGGAGATGATATTTCCCATTTCTTACTTTTAAACTTGTGTGATGCAAATATGTTACATAAATGCCATTAGGAACGAAGTGTTTTTCACAAGGGTATAAACAGGTAATGTCGAAATTGCATTTGATGAACAGGGTGCGATTGTCATATTAGTCGTTAAATACTTGTGTTGACGAGATCCCATTTTACAACAATTTGAGATATGTTTTTTTATTGGTTTTCTATTCGTCTTCTACATAACTGATGACATCACTAAGAATCCGAATGCCAACGCTAAGTGAATTGAATTGTATTGTAAATCATGGGACAAAAAGAGGCGATATTTTACAGAAAGAAACTCTTATTGCCGGGCCGTGACAAGAAAGTGGGTAAATCTCGTTCATATACGTAGAAAATTACTTATTTTAACATATTCTTGCTTAACACAGAATCGTTTTTAGTGGGCTCTTAATATTTAACATGATGAATGTGATGACATGAAGCTCAAACATGAGCAGTTACGAGCAAAGGTATTAATAAACTTGCTGCCGCGCAGATAAAATGGAAAGGAAAATACTAAATATCTCCATACGGGACAAAATAAAAAATGAAAAACATCAACAATCACAGTCAATGGTTAAAAAATGGACTGAAAATGGGGAGAAACGTTGCAAGGGTGCATCCAGAAAAATGACGTGACAGGCTATTCAAAAAATTACATTTTTCTAATTTTTGGAAAGAAAAGTAGTAGAGAAATATGGCGTTTGGTACTACCCCTACCAAAAATTTAAAGAAAAATGTTGAAGCCTTTTTGAGAAAACCTTTTTGTTATTTTTTAAAATTACAAAAAGTGCACGCACTATTGCACGAAAACTAAAATTATCAAAAAATGTACAGGATCTTAATGAAAGAACTAATTATGGACAACAAATTTCATTTGAAGGAAAGATCTCTAACTTCAATGTTATAGTTGTGGGAAGAAAAATCAAACTTTTGTCATTATCTAAAATTCAGAGATACAGTTAAATAGGATATATGCCACCGGAATTTTACTCTATTTTTACAAGATATTTAAATAAAAAAGCCGATTTTGAGAATATCCGGGAGCTTCATGTAAAGTATCTCCAAATTTAAAGAATGTTTCTCAAAATCTCGAAGTTTCGACTGGAGTCAGATGGACATGGGTTTCTTGTATTTGGAAAAGATCCTATGCATGATTTAGCCGCTACTGGTGTTCTCAGACCGACGGACGAACGGACGGACGGACTGACGGAGGGACTAACAGGTTTAATTTTCGTTGATATTTCAGAAACTTTAAAATAATGCGAGAAGCATTACAAATTATGTGCTGTTATAGCACCAGTAGTTTAATTTTTAAAGAAACACCTTTTGAAGATGTCGGAGTTACTAGTGCAAGATTAGGAAATGAATAGTTAGTTATCTTTTTCGCGAGGGAGTTCAAGCAGAAAGAGAAAAACTTTGGAAGTGGTTAAATGATAAGAGTATATTTGTGAAAGGAGTTAAAAAGTAGTTTCCAACTATTACGTTGAAATTAGTAGCGCGCTACAAGCAATGACATTTCATTTGACGCATGTTTAAGGGCACTGGATATGTTTGAGAGAGGAAGAAGAAAGGAGCTCATTTTTACTTTCTCGTTAGGGAGTAGAGAGAAAGTTATGTAATGCTGCGCGAAAAAACTGCGAATTTTTTACAGAAAAACTCTTTTTACAGGTGTTCGAAACGAAAAAATTGGTTAAATCCCCTTGCTACATTTAGAAAAAAATTCCCTAACATGTGGTGTAGTCCATGTTTTTTGAGTCCTTGATACCAAAAAGTCGATTGATGGCAAAACGTCCGTCAATCGATCTATTTAAAAAAAAATATTACTTGATTTTTTTATACATAGATACGTTCATTGAACTATACATAGGTAGTGATGGCTTAGTAAATACATCTTAACCTAACTTAATACTAATAAAAATGTTGAGGAAACCAAGAGGGCATCTCATAGATTCTATTCTAAAACTGAAAACAATTTACAAAATATATGAAATGGGAATTTGTTTTTGATGCGAATAGAGTGAGTGGGGTTTTTACAGAGGTTGAATGAAGATCAATTTTGGATGTGGTGAATATTGGAGAAGAAGGTATGGGATAAGTAGGCAATATGGTGAATGATGGGATCGAGGTTGAATTCCTTATGTAATTGGTGGTTGGAAATGAACTAGGGTGCATTGGTGATTGTGCGAAGGAATTTATTTTGTACTATTTGGATTTTGTTAATGTTGGCTTTTGCGGCAGAGATCCTCACTGGGGCAGGCATAGAGTAATATCGGTCTGATTATTGTTATCTGCCTGTCTCTGAGCAGCGCTAGCCGATAACCCGTTCTGCCATTTTTCTTCTAAAATTGATATTCCCCAATCGATCTGGTTGAGTCCCCTTGAATTTGAAACCAATATTTTAATTGGGGAGGGGGGTACTTTGCAAGAAGGAACATTTTCTAAATTAAAAAAAGATCTATCCTTTTTATCAAATTTTGTTGTTGAATAATGAGAAGGACGTTTAAGACTATGGTGCAGGTCTCATGTTCTCTGATTATTCGAAAATTGCAAACGTGCAAAAAGGTTGGGTGTCTTCTACAACTAAACTATTATAGATATAGATTTGCTTCGTTAATGAGATCAGTTCCTTAAAGATAGCTTTTGAAATAAGGTAATGTACTATTTTTTGACCTTCTTATCCTCCGTCACTTGTTCTATATGTCTCCTTGTAATTGATAACAATAAAACACACTCTTGTCAATACAAACTTCTTTTTTATTCTTTTTTAACATTATTAGAAAGCAAAGAGGTACACCTGTGAAATTAAATAGCCTACAATATCACGTAATTGGTTTAATTTATAGTTGCGATTCTAAGGCTCTAACGGTGGAGTAGAATCAAGAAGCGTTGAACCAGAAAAAATGCAATATAATGTTCAAGAAGATCTCATCTTGTAGATTATGCCGTGAGAAATGTTTCTTGGAGACCATCGGGCTTTGAACTCAAAATGTTAGTTTTTAAGGCCCTAAAACGCTTCATATTTAGCGATATAGATTAAAAATGCGGCCGAGTGTTGCGTGTTGCATTTGATATGAATATTTAAATATTTTTTAAACAAATCATTCATATTTTTGAAGTCAAATGGCAATTCGTCATGTCTCCGTGAAATTCTCTTTCTTTAGAGACCTCATTTCAAAATATCGGTGGCGTGTGAGAGCAGCATCAGGAATGTATACTACTGAAATACTATAGGAGACAATTTGCATTTTCAGATGTCGTCCTTCCTCTTAAGTGAGTATTGGCAACTCTGTTCACAATGCATCTAAAATAAAAAATATTAGAGATAATCTAGGGTGGGTCATTGAGTTATAAAGTTGAGAAAACTCGTTAATTTTAGCTTCTATTTTCCTCAACAACGATGCGAATACCCCATCCGAACTTGAATATCAATTGAATGTTGCATGCAAATAGAAATTTCCATACATATTGTGGTTAGTGAGCTAGCGTATGACCCACTTCCAGAAGAAAAACAGTTGCGCATGTACGAAACTACTCCTCCCGGACTTTATTACAACGGACACGTCCGATATCGCCGCAAAACGCCACACGAGGGCGCCAGCAGCGGCGGCGCGACGCGCCAATTACTCCGTGGTGACCGCCGTTTTCATTTGTCGATGGTTGCCGCGATGACCACATGAGGTCGCAGTTGCGCGGCCCTCGACGGGAAAAAATCGAGAGATGGATACTAAAGTTTTATGGGCGTTTCCCGCTGTGCGAAAATTGGCAACAGCGGAGTGGAGAAAAGGGTTCCCGTGTGGCGGTGACCAAGGCTTTAGTGTGGAGCGAATTGCGAATTGCTGCGTGATTTCACTTGCTAGGCGCCGCCGTCCAGCTGCGCGAATCGACGCGGACTCTTTTCACGGCAGTTGCGATTCAATTGCACTCGCGAGACGGTCATTTGTTTGCGTCTTGTTGGAGTGCAGGTGGATGTTGAGCACTTTCTGCAATCGTTGGGTTCAAACGTGGTACGTTGAATCGGCACCCATAGTTCATAGAACGCTTAGAAATAAATTCTCGAAATGTTAAGAAACTATAATATTTTGACAACTTTAGAGCGGTCAAACATTTTAAAGTAATATTCAGATGTCGAAAACTGAAATGTATGGAAAGTATAATTCTTAGTTGTCATCACCCTGCATCTTTGATAGACAAAAGGAATGTCTACCATGATGTGATCTTTTTACAGTAAAATCTGAATTTCAATTAAAAAAGTAATTGTTGGGAAGTAGCTTCTAATCAGCTCTAGGATTAAAAAAGACGATTGGATGGAAGAAAAGAGGGGATTGATGATGAGAATCGAGTGCTTAATAACATCAAAGAATTGGAATGATTGAAGGCGTTGTCATGCCATGACAACGCCTTCAATCATTCCAATTATGTAAATATCAACTACACCTCACCACTGAATCAACATCAAAGAATACAATAGTTGAGTGTAGATAGAAAATTAGTTGTTCAAAAAGATTGAAGAATAGGAAAACCAACAGTAAAGACACTTCATATTTAAACGAAAATTGAAGCATACATGCCCATTTATTTCGAACACCAATTCTTCTATAAATTTGCCTACTATACTCATAAATAACATGGAGACTGTTATAAGAATATTATACCTACTGATAATAACCTGTTATTTCTTCACAAATATGAGACAAACGTGTAATGTGTCTTCACAGAAATGTGAAATTTAAATGCTAATAGAACGATTTTTATTTTCTTAGGTAACGCTTATTGATTTAATGCATGAAATGTACGCTTTCATTCTACTTTTTATCCTTTTTTCATAAATACGCCATTTTATTTAATATTATAAGTACAACATTCCCGGATTCTGATAATATGCTTCTTTACGTACACTGATCACGCTAAAAGTTATCCCAAAGATGTTCCATAGCACTCGTAATGCAAGGGAAGTAGAGGGCTGAAGAAGAGGAAACACAGCAGACCATGTATGAAAAAGTGTACTTTCACCAATTAGGTTCCCAACAAGAAGTTTGACAAGCCGTACTCCCCCTATCGCACTTGTAACGTTTGAAGTTGCTCGCTTCTCCTCTTACCTAATCGAACTTACGCGAAGTTCTTCCAACAGTTCTTACGGAGCTCTGGAACAGCTGCTTTAAATAAGTAATCGAGTTGTCGGAAATGGAGCGGAATAACTAATGAAATTAAGTGCCTAATGGGAAATGGAATCGCTCTGAGCGCATTGCTTCGTGCTCTGCTCGGGCGCCAGAGCGGCAGATGTGGAGGCTGCAAGAAAGAAGAGGGGGAAGGGCACAAGAGAAGCTGTGTCACTGCGATCTCGTGAGGAGGCCAAAGCGCTTTTTTAGAGAAGCTCCACCTGCGTTTCTTAACGCTTTCCACTCCATGTATCGTTCGCAAGTTTTACGAAAGTCGGTGACCACATTACAATGAGGGTTTATTTGTTTATTTGTTTATTTGTTTATTTGTTTATTTGTTTATTTGTTTATTTGTTTATTTATTTATTTATTTATTTATTTATTTATTTATTTATTTATTTATTTATTTATTTATTTATTTATTTATTTATTTATTTATTTATTTATTTTATTTATTTATTTATTTATTTATTTATTTATTTATTTATTTATTTATTTATTTATTTATTTATTTATTTATTTATTTATTTATTTATTTATTTATTTATTTATTTATTTATTTATTTATTTATTTATTTATTTATTTATTTATTTATTTATTTATTTATTTATTTATTTATTTATTTATTTATTTATTTATTTATTTATTTATTTATTTATTTATTTATTTATTAAAATATTTAAATATTTTGAAAGTAAAAATTAATTATAGTGTGCTCTTGTAATAATGTATTTGTGTATTTCGGAAAAACTATTTCATAAAAATCTATATACAGTTTCTTCAAATGTTTTTTTTTTCAAACAATTGAATCTAATTTGCTTACTGTCCTAAATAAATATATTAAAAATATAAAATAAATTTAAAAAACACAAACCAGGGCTCAGATATATTACTCTGAGTATTTAAAAACTTATATTTGCCAGAAGCTCATTTTGTAGTTTTGTATTCGTGTTATGATCTATACTATTGACATCTAATTTATCTATGTCATCATATTCAGAACGTTAATGTTGCAACTACAACAACATATTTCTATAACGGTAGTATTTTTCACAAATTTTGAAAGGAGTTTGAAGCAATGTTCAAATGAAAGAGTAGATATCAATATGATATGAATTATATCAGTTTTGTCAACAATAACATTTTTTAATCCTTTAATGCTCTGAATTACATATATTGTAATGGTTTATCTGTGTTCAATAACATACCATCATTAAAAGTTGTTCAATGAAATAATATATTACAATAGGCAACAATGGAGATCAACGTTAGACGTGTAATAAAAATATAAATAACAAAATATTAATTGGAAGGATGGATAATAACAAAACAAAAGAGGATAGTGTTAATTTTAGTAGTAATTTTAGTAATGGACGCGTTAGAAATTCCCGCGAATAATAAAAATTATTAAAGAATCGCGAGGAGACCGGATGTCAAAGATTAAATGATATGGTATGCAAATAGTTAACTAATTGGAAGAATTGGAATGATTGAAGGCGTTGTCATTGTCAACAATAGTATTTATTTCACAAATAGCTTTGTGAAATAAATACTATTGTTGACAATGACAACGCCTTCAATCATTCCAATTATGTAAATGTCAACTACACCTCACCACTGAATCAATAATTGGAAGAAACACACCTTATACGATGTAAAGCAAGTGCGTAGATAGACCAAGAAGAAACGAATTTGAGACATTACTGCACATAGGAGAAGACAGTTGAAAGGCGGGGACTACAACTTGCCGGACAGAAGGATGTACGCTTTCATAGAGGTCAGATCGATGCGTGTTGTGGTCGAGGACACGATTCAAGTCGTGGTTGTAAAGTGAAGAAGGTGGAACGGTGATCGCGAATAGTATATTTCTCTGGCTTTAAGTTAGGCTCTGTATTACCAAGATTAGGGTAGAAATTTTAAAAATTTAATGGAAGAAATGGAATAGGACGGGACTCAGCACCAGATGGTATGACATCGCCGATGGCAGGAGGTGAAATGGCTACAATCGTCGTTTAAGTAGGCAGAGCACTCGAAAAGGAAAGTGATAAACTGAATCATAGATACATTTTAACATATATGAAGATCAAGTATTGTTATTAGTTGCTAAGTCCTGATAGGTTTAAGAATAATAGGGGATAATACGGCCACGTGTAAATGAAATAAGCAAGAATGTCTGGGTTGTAAATACAGTGTGCTTGAGACCAATTAAGAGTGAAAATATTTATGTTGTATTTGTTATTGATATTGTCCTTTTTTGTGAATTAAAAATTACAGCGAGGATAGAAATTATAAGTCTTGGTCAATAAACTGGAATAACAATATTTTTCAGAAAGACGAATCTGTTTTGATTTCTTGTGCTGTTATTTCAATTTTCATTCACCGGTAGCGGTAGCTCAGTGTATCAACTGATGTCACTGCAGCGCCTTTGACCGGGAGGTCCTAGGTTCGATTCCTGATGGCGGTAGGATTTCAGCTAGGTCGAATTGCTGCCTCGAGGAGAATTCTAGCGGCCGGTTGCTCTGGTCGGTAGTTTTCCGTGGGTTCTCCGATCAACACCAGACGAATGCTGGAGCAGTACCCTACCAAACAGGCCACGGACTGCGCCCGATCTGTCCTTCCTCTTCCTTGTCCTATCCTCTCCTCTGACACACACTTACACTAACATGCACCACACTACTACATATTCCGGGAGACCGGTCGGGACCTTAGAGCTTGTCCCGACTGTGGCGGTGCCCCGCTGGTGGGAGAGTCCTGGTTAGGGGGGAAACCTCACTAGCCGACGGTAGGTCGGTCACGGATATCGCCATTCAGCAGGGGAACATCACCGCCATCTCCCGAGAACAAACATGCATTACACTAACGGGACTAATGACTGAAGCAGTTGATGCGCCCGGAAACACGAAAAAAATCAATCAATCCAATATCCAATTGCACAATAAAGTAAAAGATTCCTTACGTACTATTTTCCTCACAATTCCGTGTGGACGATTCTGTGGACCCACGATTATAAATCTTCAGTTGCTAGTAACAATCCCCCTTGTTGATTAATAGACGAATTTAATGAGCAAAAGGCGAAACATTAGATGTTAGTGATAATAAATAAATAAACATTATTTACATTAAAAGGGAAGCGTAGAGGGGGATTTTGTTTATTTATTTATTTATTTAGTAATCGAATTAGAGAATAGCTGGGGCTGAATATATTTGAATAAATATCAATAAAACCAGTGTTGAAAAGGAAGACCTATTGCAACATGTAACAACATTTCTGGTCAACTCGTATTTACACCTTTTGCGCTAATTTATTTCTTCAATAGACGTAGACATCCCATATTAAACATATAAGTAAGTTTTTTCATTAATGTTTGCTAGATTTCGATTTATCCGATCTAAAGCATGGTACACTACTGATTAGGGCGTAACTTGGCGTCGGTTTGAATCTTCACCTAAAACCGTGCTTGGCAGCTATAGCTGCTACTGCTTAAAAGGCTTAAGCAGAATTGTGTAATTGAGAGTAGCATTTCAAGTAAATATGTAACGTTGTGTTGGCGGAGTTTTATTTATTAATAGCAATACTGTAAGATATTGTGATGATTCATTACAATATAAGGGAGGGCAGGTGACTAAAGGCTTCCACTGACCTGCGTGGAACAACCGTTGCCTACGCGGTACGTCCGCAACGGAAAGTTTGCAACACGTGTTCGCTTGTGAGCAGGTTCAGACCTGCGTGGCTGGCGAGCGGCACGGCTGCGGATTGACAGCGTTTTATTCGCTGCGGATTTCCATTTGGACGCGTTTTTTCCGCTGCCGCTCCAGTTTCTCTGTGGAAACCAAGGCAAAGACTCGTCAGATGTCGGATATTTTCAGATCGCCTATGAATCTGACACGACAGAACGGTCATAAAAACACTACATAGAAAACAGAGAGTATTCATTGTGGTAAATGAAAATAATTTCTCATATTTGTGGCATCAAGGTGTGAAATTCTTTGTACTTTTTTTTCGAGGTCAAAATTATGGACTCTTTTCTACGTTTTTCACAGAGATATTAACCATTTGAGGGAAATTTGTACATAAAGATGGAAAAATACTTAACATACTGCATGTGCTCAGAAAACGTACTATGAATAACATAGCATTTCTATCCCTGCTCCGAGTGCCTCTTCTTTGTTGTATAAAAACTGTCACCAAACGCGGACGCATAACTCACGCTCTGGTGTGAGCGGACTCGCGAATTCCGTGGCCGCGTCTAGGGCGGAACTTTCCACGCCGCACTCGCTGCGGATCTACCGCGCCGGTCTGTGGGAACCTTGATAGAGGGAAAAAAAACAGAAATTTGTGGCGAGTGTAATATCAAATGGACGAGGGAGAAATTTCCGTGGGCGTTAGCTACATATCATTAAAAACCGAAAGAATCGATAGTTCATGGACTAACTAAATAAGACGCTTAGACAAGATTAGCCAATCAGAAATTAGAAAGGCGCGCGAAGAAGGTGAAAGTTCGCGCCAAAAGAACTAAATGAAACGAAAATGTTTACAGTACTGCGTATCTGAGGGAACAGAAGATAAGCGCGTGTTATGAATAAGAAGGCAGAACGGATTCCGACGCGGTGACGATAAGATGGGAGTAAAAGGCTCTCCAAGGTAGTGATAACCAGATGTTTAAATTAATGGATGGTAGACTATACCAATGTAAGTTGGAAAATGTATAAATCTTCTGTGGAAAAGAAGAAGTACTTGTACGTGAAAGTCGCCGGCCAAGGGTGCAGCGGACCCAAACAGGAAATTAATGCAAAGAGGACATATTAACACGAGTATTATAAAAAGACAAAGTTTTGTAATATATTTTAATAATTTTTTAATTAGGATGGTAAAGGGTAAATGCCCGTGAATACAAGGGAGGAGTGAATGGGAATATTTAAATGTTTAACAAGGGGATTGTTGTTATTATTTGCTGTAATTGTTATGGAAGTGCTATGTGTGAATGTATGTGTGTTTTTCTTTGCTTGAAGCAGAAGAACAAGATATAACATTGTTTAATTGATTTTGAAAACAAGCATTATTGTTTATGGTTATTGTAAGGAAACTTCTCGAATACAAAATGAATAAATAAATATATCGTACGTAGATTTTCGTAATCGCGAATCCGTAGGGACGGACATGTCAACCACTGAAAATCAAATTTTTGAAGACAAATATATTTCGACTTCTGACTATGGTAATGGCTAAAGTAGATAGAGAAAATATCGAAGGATAAAAGTTAGGTTTTTGATGATAGTAAATAGTTACAAGGGTAGTACGAAGAAAATCCGCCAGAATATTGAATGGATTAAAATATTTGGGAGAGTGAATACAGTGAACCGTCTGGATGGCATTGAACCAGAATGAAAGATCTTTGTTGTTTTAAAACCTGAGGAAGACATATACTGTAACGTCACCACATGGCGGCCAGGTTCGACCATCTTTAGAAAGTAGCAGAGGGGAAGTGCATCCGGTCGGCTAGGACAAAAGCTGTTAGTAGCTTTTGTCAACTGAAAAGGGAGCCATTAACACCCCGGGACGCAAGTCGGCCGGGCAGAGGGCCTGACCCCCCGCCGGCGGTCAGGGGAGGCTGGCTGGCCATGTGGTCTCAGAGCCACCCACACGTGCAAAGAAGCTAGGGGGTGGGGGTGGGGGACATGACCGCCAGAAGCTAGCCGGCCGGAAGGAGGAGTTCGTTTAGAGATCGCCTCGCGTGCGGACGCAACTGCGGCCCGTTGGCGGTAGTGCATTCCTTGGACACTGCGAGTGCGTAGCACCGGGTGTCAGGACACCGGCGCGGTAAAGCGTCTGGGTGGAGGATGCACTAGCCAGGAGATGGGAGCAGGGTGCGTGGAGTCGCGGAGGTAGATTGCGAACGGAACCCCAGAGCTGTACATACTGTATAATATTCTGTAAATAAATATTGTAACTAGAGCTCGTGTCTGTGTAGTCATTTCGCTACCACGACGCCACAATACATATGTATCATTATTTAATGTTGTGAATGTAGCTAGACGTTTCGTTATTATTTCCGTTTAAAAGAAAATTATGCAAGTTAATTTTTGACTATGATTAAGTGTTATCTTTTATTTGGAATTTGAAAGTGTTTTAATTTAATATTTTCAGTAAGTTGCTTCATTCACATCTCTATGTATACTATACAATCTTCAGCCGTGACTAAATATTAAATGAATATTTTTACTTTGCCCCCAGTAAGCAGAGTCATTCTATATTTCATTAACGGAAAAAGAGGAAACCATCTAACTTCATTGCTTTCTGTTAATATTTTCAAAGTTGAAAGAATCTCCTTCTCAATATTTTCGGTGTTTACACACGTGTCAACGAAATTATTAAGTAATTTTTATAGGCACTTTTGGCGGCACTTAATAATATTTTCTCCGTGCCAAATTTTCTTGATACGTACAAAATGTGAACTCAATTAAAATTCCGGAAAGCGTGCCCTGTCGGTCAACTTAACAAAAATTTCACAACCTCTAGAAATATTGTCAACGTACGTCATTTTCCGTAATCTTTATCTCTCGAAACGAGGTACACATTTTCACACTACGGCACATAAACATGACGTTTTCTGTTTTCATCTTGTTTGTCTTGTAAATGTGGTAGTCTCGAGTATGCGAGGGACGTCTTGTAGATCTCAGTATACTGTGTCGCTATTTCACAGTGTATTCGCTGTTGGAGTTATCTCCCGCGCTCGGAGACGCCGCGTGATAAAGGAAGGAATTTCCTGCGTGCAAAGGGCCTTCCCAGACAAACGACAATCGGTGTGCGGAGCCGAGGCAGTTGGGCGGGGCTGGCGGGGAGGGGTAAGTTCCTTGGAAAAGCCGCAGCGCGGGTAGAGAACGAAGAGGCGAGGAGCGGGAGCGGTGGGTCAGTGCACCAACTACAGTGCCTCTGACCGGGAAGACTTAGGTTCGAGTCCCGACGGTGGCAGGATTTTCCACACTAGCTTGGCACTTATGTCGAATTCAGTCGCTGTCTGGAGGAGAATTCTAGCGGTCAGCTGCTCTGATCGGTATGGTGGTACATGGTTTCTCCGATCAATGCCAGGAGAATGCCGGAGGAGTATCCTAACAAAAGGGCCACGGACCGCGTGCAATCTTTCCTGCTTCTATCCTCCCCCTTTACACACACTTACACTATCATGCACTACACTACCACACATGCCGGGAAACCGGTCGGGAGCTTAGAGCTTCTCCTGATTGGCGCGGTGCCCCGCTGGTGGGAGACACTAAGTTGGGGAAAACCACGCTAGTCGACGGTAGGTCGGCGTCAGATCTCGCCATACAGCGGGGGAAGACCACCGCCATCTTCCGAGCAAAAAAAGTACACTCACAGGACTAACTACGATAGTAGCTGAAGCCGCCAGAATCACTAACAATCAATCAAACAGTCAATCAAGAGGCGAGCACGCGAAGCAAGAAGAGACTGGGGACGGTAGAAATAGCGCTGAGAATGTAGATGAGAATGAAAGTGAGTTACTGCTTTGCTGAGAAACGAAGGGTAACGAGACAACTACGAAGCAAGCACAATACGCGAGGGAGAGGAACAGAACGCAATTTCTAAATTGGAATGTGGAAATGACAGGAAGAGGAAATATTTAGTTGGTAGAGGGTCCTGTTATGAGTATAAATGAAGTGTAGTCTTAGAGTTGGTAAACATTTAATCATTGTAAATTTATTTATAATTATCCTTAGTATTTTAATTAGAATTCTATTATTAGCACCTACGCTTGCCACATGTCGCTCGTACCGCCAAGCATGGGAATTTAACTAGGCTCAGGCATGGGGGACACCGTTAGCTAGCTGGCAATGTCGGGCTATTGAACCAAAATATCAAATTCAAACATTATTAATTTCCAGGTTGTATAGCTTGTAAGCAACGCATCAGAACTGGTAAGCTTCAGAGAATGATTGAAGAACCTGCCACGAAAATGCCTCTTGACTAAGGTCCCGAAACACTATTGGTTTGGTACACAATTATCCCGAACGTATTGTCGAGGAAGAAATTCAGTGAGCGTAGGAGTCATGGTTATTTTAGAATATTTCTTTGTTCACAAGAAAATTGATACATCAACAAATTATCTCCATCTCCGAATAGTTACAAAAGTTGAAGAAATGGAGTCGTTGTCGTCCCAGTAAGAGTCAGGGAGGTTGTTGTTATTGTTATTATTATTATTGTTGTTGTTGTTATTTATATTGTTCTTCTTCTTCTTCTTATTATTATTATTATTATAATTATTATCTTACAATGAATTCTACGAGAGTTAAGTATGGGCCAATTACCACGCCGCCACTCAGCAGCGCATCCGAGTGGCGCGTCTGCTGGCAAAGCATTAGTTTAAATGAAGGTTTCCACATGAGCAGCGTAGTCGCGCTACTATGGCGCTTAGTGGCGAACTCCGTCACAAGCAGAACAGATGCGCGTCCGCTCCACCGCCAGCAGAACACAGTTCTAAAAGCCAGCCGTCAGACTACATCACGCGGGCGCGCTACTCAACCAATTTTCGCCTGTTGATAGCCATGCGGACGCTGGAGCGCGCAGACGTATAAATTACAAGTGCTTCCTTGCTGGCGGTCAGTAGCAACGATGGCCCAGATGTCCTAGAATAAGAGTCCGGAATGTCGCGGAGTTTCACCACTAGCTAGGTAGGTGCGTCGAATTTAGCCAGTGTCTGGAGGAGGATTCTGTCCTTATCGGTAGTGTGTTATTTCTCTGATCAATATCCATGTCTTCTAATCTCACCATTTACTTTACATACCAATTCTTACATGCACTTCACTGCATACTTCACTGCAGCGCCTCTGACCGGGAGGTCCTAGGTTCGAGTCCTGACGGCGGCAGGATTTTCGACACTAGCTTTCCAGCTGGGTCGAATTCAGTCGCTTCCTGGAGGATAATTCTAGCGGCCGACTGCTCTGATCGGTAGTTTTCCGTGGTTTCTCCGATCAACACCAGGCGAATGCCGGAGTAGTACCATACGAAACGGGCCACGGACCGCGCGCGATCTGTCCTTCCTCTTCCCTGTCCTATCCTCTCCCCTTACACACACACTTACACTAACATGCTCTACACTATCACATATTCCGGGAGACCCGTCGGGAGCTTAGAGCTTGTCCCAGCTGGGGCGGTGCCCCGCTGGTGGGAGAGTCCTGGTTAAGGGGAACTAGCCGACGGTAGGTCGGCGCCGGATCTCGCCATCCAGCGGGGGAAGACCACCGCCATCTCCCAAGAAACAAACATGCAGTACACTAACCGGACTAATGACCAAAGCAGTTGACGCGCCCGGAATCACGAAAAAAAAAAACAAAAAAAAAAAAAAAACAACCAACCAACCTTACATGCACTATACTAAGTCGGCAGAGCGGTCGGGAGCTTAGACTTTGTCCCGGGGTAGTCGGTGCCCCGCTGGAGGAGATATGTATGAGGGGAATACCACTCAAACCGATGTATATAGCACATCACTTGTCTATCGTGGTGGTCAGATACCACATTCCAACGGAGAACCAACTCCCACCTTCATACATATTACATACACAACACTTTCTGGACTAACGACCTAGAAGTCGTCTCGCCCGGAATTTCACACACAAATTATCCTGTAACAACAAAATACCAGCTCGGTATAGTTCGATTTATTTAGAGAGTCCATGACATTTATCAGCTGTTACCGTGTCATCCAATCGGTATCTTAAACGTCACTACTGTAGGTGTCATCCAAGCTCCCGATTGGATGACATCGTAAGAGCTGATTTATATCAACGTACTGTGTGTTTATGTATAGTATAGTGCACATCGGCCATTCCGCCGTAAAGCTGTTCTTCAGAAGCAGCCGGGGCGCTTCACTCGTGAACGCATGTGTGGTGCCGTCCGCCGTGGAGGCGACGGGGGCGTGGGCGTGTTCGGAGCGTTGCCCCGCTGAAGGTGTTAGCAGGAGGGGGAATACTCCCAAACCCATATGTATACCATACCATGTGTGAACCATACAATGTGTACACCATGATGGTCGGACACTACATTCCACCCGATAACAAATACCGCAAGCTTCCGGAATATTAATACACAACACTTAGTGAACTGACGACCTCGAAGAAGACACACCCGGAATTTTACACATAAACTATGCTGCCGCAAGAAAATATCAGCTCGTTATACGATTTATTTACAGATTCCGTTGACGTTTGATCAGCTGTTACGGTGTCATCCACTCGGTTGCTGCTGTACGTGTCATCCGTGCTCCCGGTTGGATGACACCGTAACAGTTGATTTACGTCAACATGCTCTATGTTTAAGTGTAGTATAGTGCGCATCAGCCATTCCGCCGTAAGGATGTTCTTCAGAATTACCCAGAACGCTTCACTCGTGAACGCATGTGTGGTGCCGTCCGCCGTGGAGGTGACGGGGGCGTGGGTGTGTTCGAAACGTTGCCTCGCTGAAGGTGTTAGCAGAAGAGGGAATACTCCGCAAACCCATATATATATATATATATATATATATATATATATATATATATATATATACCATACGGCGTGTGTAGCACACCATATGTATACCATTGTGATCGGACACTACATTCCACCAGATAACAAACACCGCGACCTTCCGGAATATTACATACAGAACACTTACCGAACTGACGACCTCGAAGTAGACGCCCGGAATTTTACACCATTTATTTACAGATTCCGTTGACGTTTGAACAGCTGTTACGGTGTCATTCAATCGGGTGCTGCTGTACGTGTCATTCGTGCTCCCGGTTGGATGACACCGTAACAGCTGATTTACGTCAACGTATTCTATGTTTAAGTGTCGTATAGAGCGCATCAGGCATTCCACCGTAAGGCTGTTCTTCAAAAGCAGCCGGCGCGCTTCGCTCGGGGCCGCATGTGTGGCGCCACGGAGGCGAAGGGGGCGTGGTCGCGGGCGCGTGCGAGGCGGAGCGAGGGCTGGCGCAGGTGGCGGCGCCGCGAGCGGCTCCCGGGCCGTAAAGGCCGCGCCGCCGCGGCGCGAGCGCACTTAACCGCCTCCATTGATCACGCGAGTGTTTGCCCGCGTGCGCGCGCTGCCCCAGGCACTCGTCTTCATGGTGAAGAAGACGTGGCACCCGCGCCCGCAATTTCCTCTCAGCCGCGCGCAAACAGATCGCCCGGATGTTATTGCTGCTCCTCTGGCTGTTTGTTGGCGGTTTTAAGGGATGCTGCTCTTTGCGATTGAAGGATTCGGGAGTGAAATATGATGATCTATATAGAATCGCTTTTGAAATATAAAGAAATGAATATTACGTTTTCATTCTGTTCCAACGACTTCACGCAGCCAAACAGAGGAACGAAAAGTCACTTATTTTTTGATGATTGGCCTAAAGACACTATTAATTAAAAATGGAGTTTCCTAAAAATTACAGTAATCGAGGAGCTCATATGATTCATGAATTAAAGTATTTTGTTGTCATACTGCATAGACCTAGACTACAGATGAATGGAGTCGAAGTTAAAGAACCACTACAAGATTTATCGTATTTTGCGTCCAAAATTTTGAAATTGAATTTAGTTTGTTATGTAGTAAGTTCGTTTTATTTGTGTATTTTGCTTTACAGAGCATTGTTGGTTAACAAATACATTCCGTTCAGGAACAATGTTTGCCACCCAAACAGTTTCTCATTCCAACATAGGTGTATCGCAGTTTTTGTGGGAATTTGATTAAAGCCAAAAATGTAATAAAAATGGAATATCTTACTGTATTTATTTGAAATAACATAAATACACATATATTTCAATATCATTTTATTGGTCATCTTATTTACAATATTTATTCATGGGCATTTCTTAAGAAATTTTTATTTTTTAATATTGTGAATGACCTGTGTGAAGAAGTGACTAATCTCAGAAACCATTTAAAAGCATCTGTAATGTGCAGTTACGCAAATTTTTCAACTTAATCGTTTCTTCTTATCTTTGTTCCTTTTCTTATTGGAACAATCTATGAAAAAATGTTTATAGTGAGTGTTCAGTGACCGATATATTTGCAGTTGCGAAACTGTTTATTATCTGTTAGCGTTTTGCAACTGTTTCGTTTTGCAACTGATCTGTTTGCGTTTTTGAAGTGTTCAGAATTCAATAATGGTATACTCTCTCAAGCAATTTTTACAGGAGAGGTAATTGAAAGTTCAAAGCATTCCGTAAAGCAGATGATTAACATAAAAACCACACTCATTACTTTAAAAGACATTACTTCTCCCGTATTCAATGACCTCATATCAAACGAAAAAATTGAATTATATCAATGTTTCTTCTTGAGTGACTTGAATCCAAAACTGTTGAGAAGTTTTCCTAAACTGTTTGGTTATAAGAAAAACTTATGTCTTCGAAATTTCATTGCAAACATTGAAGTTTCACCCAACTTTCAAAATGAATGAATCAAAAACTACTAAAGACTCTTCATGTTTATTACACTAATCAGATAATAGTAAATTGTAAATATTTCTAGTTACTTCCATTGCCGGGTATTGTGTACAACACATATTCGATTTCTTTTAAATTTCTTAATGTATTATTAATGTTCCTATATTTGCATACTTATCAGAAGCATTACTTCCTTTCTTCCTTACTCTTCAAACTCCGTTTATTCACTTTATTCGTCCAATCTTTTTGCAGCACTCGTCTGCAAAACTGAAAAATTATTTTCTTCTTCAGCACATATAATTGTACCTGTTTATTATGTGGGGCATATGTATAATCTGTTAAGATCACTTTCGATAAGTTCTGCCCATCTATGTGCAAATCTAGCAACACTCACATTGCATCTTTATCTCCTGCAATTCTACGTCTTCGTTCGACTGAAGTTTTCTTTACAATTTTCCAGCTATTATTTTTGCAGATATCATTATAGTTCACTTCTGCTCTTACATTCTTACTGCGAATGTTCTCGAATGTGAAACCATGATTAACTTTCACGAGAAAATCACTGATATTTATATTTCTTTTTTTTTAAAGAGAATTTAACTCTCTTTTTGTACTTTGGAATCACTGTTGCCTTTTATTATAACTTTTATTTTGTGATCTTTTCTTTTTTTGTTGTCGAGTATTCTATTGTGTAAACTTAAATGTGCGAGGTTGGAAATTTGCTGTACTGCGAAATATGAACTTGTGAGTTAAGAGCACCGATATCTCTGAGATCGGCTCTTTCAAGTTACTCTCTCTCTCTCTCTCTCTCTCTCTCTCTCTCTCTCTCTCTCTCTCTCTCTCTCTCTCTCTCTCTTTCTCTCTCTTCTCTCTTAAGATCTCTCTCCGAGTATCTCCCTTTCTCTATCTGCCTCTCTCTACCTCTCTTTGACTATTTATTTTTCTCTCTTTCTCTCTCTGACGCTATTTTTCACTTTCTGTCTTTCTCTCTCTCTCTCTCTTCCTCTCTCTTTCTCCCTCTTTCACTACCTTTCTCCCTATTTAACTTTCTTTTACTCTCTCTCTCTGTCTCTATCTCTCTTTGTCTCTCTCTTTCTGTCTCTTTCTCTCTTTTTCTCTCTCTTTCTACCCCTTTCTCTCGCTTTCTCTCTGTTTCTCTCTCTCAAACTCGTTGGCATAAAAAACGTGTTGAAGGGAGCTTATGAATATAGAAATGTGCTCACATGAGAGAACGTATATGGTTTTGTAGTAAAACCAATCAAATTAATATTCTGTTATATTTGTTATTAAAGATAATGAAAACATCTCATAAATACGTTATCTGCTCTCCGTCTTTGATGCTTAAGCCTGCGGGGAATGATAGTTGAATATCGCATACATAAATCATCAGTAATTTGTATTACCACCTTTACTATTGCCCTCGTTTACTTAAAATTACAGGATAATGTGTTTAATTTTCTTTCCAGCAGTTATATTACTTTTCTGTTCTAGATGGCTGTTAGCAAACAGGGTGAAACACTTTGGTCTTCAACTTGACAGTCACCTTACGTACTTGACGGATCCATAATGTTAAAGAAATGAAAGTGTGTAGATAGAATAACATATTATTTTCCAATTATCCCATTCAATTTTAAGACAGCTATTAAATTGTTTTTTATTATTAATTGTGTCTTTTCTCTTGAATTTTGATGAACTTTTCATTCAAATATTAAAAAAATTTTTTTTTTTTAATTAATTTTAAATTTTTTGACTTACCAGGATCACACAACTGATTAACCACAGTTACCGCACAGAACTGAGTTACCACACAATTGATGAACATAATTTGTGTTGACGTGCGAAACAAGAGAAAAATACAATTGAGAATAAAAAAAATTATATAACTGTCTTAAAATTGAATGGCGTAATTGGAAAATAATATGATTAATAGACAGTTAAAAATAAATAAATAAATAAATAGAATAACATAGCTATATTGTGTTAATTTGGCTACCACACAAAATATCAAGATTATCTATTCGAAAAGCTATTCCCAGATTTCCTTCCTGAGAAGAAAATTGTGAAATTTGTTAGTTTTTATGAATTATTACTACACATATGCCATATTTAGTTATTTTGGATTGCTACTACGCGTTTCGTGCAAGTTTATTTTTCCCACACAGTAACAATCCATAAAATTATCAATAACACTGAAACTGCGATAATAATTATAACAATAATAATAATAATAATAATAATAATAATTATTATTATTATTATTAATTTACATTATTGTTATTTATAATTAATTTATATTACTATTATTTATTATTAAGTTATATTATTATTATTTACCGTAAATTACTATTTCAACCCCTAAAAGGCAAATTCAATAACTTTTCGTTTTTATAGTCTCAAAACTACTTGTCGGCTCGTATAGATCCAAATAATGTACCCATATAATAAATTCAAGTAAAACAGCATGGTGTAAAATGTTGGTGTAAAAGGCTTTCAATCCCGAAATTTAGCTGGGAACAAAGAATAATAGTATTTTGCCCCTAGTTTGCCCCTAGTTTGCCAAAACGTATTTTGGAATATAATATTTATTTGTATTTCCATTTTATTATATCAACCCCAAAATGTTAGAAAATTTTAATATGTTAACTTAAAAATAAATGCAGAGTAACTTTAAAAACAAAATGCAGAATATCACTTCAAACACAATGTAGTATTTAAACATTTGTTGTGATACATTTCCAGAAATTCGATTGTTTCGTCAAAATCGTTGCATCGTACCGGTGTTTATCTTTTCCTAATTTTAATTTGTTGTTGGAATTGTCTAAATTTATTATCCATGATATTATAGAAAAGCTTTGAGAATATTTTACTGTAGAGATAGTGTAATAATAATATTGCGCCCACCCCTTTCACAAAAAATATAACCAGCAGTAAATGACCTAAACGAAAAATTGATAACGTATAAAGTATATGCATTAGAAAGTGAATACATTCATTTTATTTTGACGCATTTTAATAAAAACGTAATTTTAACTTGCTGGAAAACACAGCTATTGCATTATGAATGCTAGAGGAGAAAATATTTTTTTTCTGGTTTTAGTACCGTTCACCCTGCTCAATAAAACATTGGCATGCAGCTTCGGACCTGAGCGATCGACCAGAGTGGGAGCATGAAGTGTGCGAGCGTGGGCGATTGGGCACAGTGTGTGGGCTCTGCAGAGTTTACAAACCAGAGCTAGCACTCTGGCTTCCAATTCATAGTTCACGGGTTGAAACCCGACAGAGGGCGGTGGATTTTCAAAAGGCGGGAAAAGCTCAATATGCCTTGTCACGTTTGTGACACGTAAAACTTCCCTGCAGGCTCCAGTAATATAAAATGCCTTCGGTAATATTCAGTTCTAACAAGAGCCCTCGTTATACTAATCAGCTCGACGTGATACCACCAACTGATGAGGGAGGTTAGTCCTATCTCTTGCAGTAATGGTATATTCTGACATTCCTTCCGCCTTCAGACCAGTTCCGCATAGCGAATCTCTCCCTATTCTAATTCCACCTACCATTCTTGATGATATGCTACATGATATTGAGAGCAGCTCAGCAAAGGAACGTGATGATGCTAATGATTACCAGTAGAAGATTCTCCGCCAAAATTATTCAGTCAAAAGTAACTGTATGATTTAACTTGTGATTTGCATCTGCCAAAAAATGCCGCTGAATTGCTTGGGTAAAAAAAAACTACTACATGGAGTAACGCTCTCTCGGCACCAAAACAGAGAAAATGAATAAAGAAAATCCTTTAAAAAGAAAGGCAGTATAATTGTTGGATGTGTTATTAATGGTTTAATGAATTTCTTTAATGTTACTTATGATGCAATTCAGTGGATATTGTTTATAGACTCGTCAACAAGTAGTTTCAAAGGAGTACTTTTAGGTAACGGAACATTTTTGGCCTAAATACTTGTAACCCATTCAGTACATCTTAAATATATGGAAAGGAGACATCAGGAGGGATGGAATACAATCATGATGACCGGTAAACTGTTTTATGCTAAAGAGAAATGGCAATATTGAAGGAAGACTATCAAGAAAGAGATGTTTCACAACAGGTCCGAAAGTTGAAATGAATTAAATGACAATGACAAAATAAATTATCTATACTTATGTCTTTTGTATTCGTAATATTAACACTTTTTTTCATAATTAGCATTTCTAAGTAAATAAATATCGTTGTCCTCTCTAATATAAAACATTTAATTAAAGGTTACCAAACAAGGGATTAATTTTTGAATAAAAAAAGAAAAATAAATTTTAACTAAAATGCGATTTTAGTTAAAATTTCAAACACGAATTGTGCAAAAATCTTATGTACTACAGAAAAACTAAAAGCAGATTTCAAATCAGGATGGAAAATAGTTTTAGAATCACCTTTTTTCGTGAAACACCGTTCCAAAAGTTATAAAATGTTGCAGAGTGTAGTTACATTTGATCATTTGAAACAAATGTAATGTAAGAAAGCACAGTTATCACCCGTAAGAATGTATTTTTCTGTGTTGTGGAAGCATCTAATCAAAGTACCCTTGCATGGCCAAGTGGGGGAGCCAAGGTCATTTCCCTGTTCTCTTTTTTTCCTTTATGATTAGCAGAAAAAGTATTTCTCTCAGGTATGTAAATATTCATTTATTTGGAAGATTTTATTACACTATGAAAATAGTAATATGAATTACATAGAAATGACTCTGGATATTACATATTTTGGATTACATAGATATGACTCTGAGGAACTCAAGATACCCCTAATTTGGCATTATTGTTGTTGATATTTTGACGTTCGCATTTATTTTTTTGTTGTATTTGGCCGTAGTTTCATACCGAATATGACACTATTGTGTTAGAAATACTTGTAAGTACTGATCGCTTGCGATTTTCTCCTGTTTTACTCTGCACGCGGCGTGGGCGGGGCGGGGCGGCGTGGCGGCCGGGGCGGGGCGGGACGGGCGTACGGGGCGGGGCGGGGCGGGGCGGGGCGGGCGGGGCGGGCGGGGCGGGTGGGGCGGGAGGGGGCGGGGCTGGACGAGACGAGACGAGACGAGACGAGGCGAGGCGAGGCGAGGCGAGGCGAGGCGAGGCGAGGCGGGGCGGGCGGGCGGGGCGGGGCGGGGCGGGGCGGGGCGGGGCGGGCAGGGCAGGGCAGGGCGGGGCGGGGCGGGCGGGCGTACGGGCGGGGTGAGGGAAAGGGGTCGGGAAGAGTCGCGGCCTGGGCTGCTGCAAGGAATAATTGAGGGCGCGCGTTATTAGCTCCGACAGCCACTCTTACATATGCAGCTCCGTGCACCGGCGGTCAGCGTCGCGCTTGCAGCATCCTCTCATTCGCTCCGAAAGTTGGCCCTGCGGCGTGTCTCCGCACAGCTCCCCTTCGCCCCTTCGGTTTTTGGCAGCACGCGAAGGCTGAGCTCGCGCGCTAGACAGCATGGCTCATGAGTTGAGCATCACTCTCATACTGCACTTCTCCCCACACTACGTCGCATAGTTTGTCCTCTGTTTTTGGCGTTAAATAAATAAACGAATAAAAGTTACGCCACGAACTGCCTACTTTATACAACCGTAAGTGTTCCAATGGCCAACAAATAATAGGTGCTCCTGTACGGATATATAACAATAAATACCGAGACACCCGGAATTTTTATATGTGGGGGTATAGGTTCAATGCTAATCACCATGTTTTCTTATAAAAAATTCTTAACTTTCTGAATTGAAAATTTATTTTACTTTCTTGCGCATTACATAGTATAGAGAAAGTTATATAATTCTGCAGTGAAAAACTGAAATATATGTTTTGACAGTAAAATTGGTATTGTAGGTCCCCGATACCGAAGAAATGGATGATTCTTGTTCATATGTGTAATAAATTACTGCCTCTAACACGTTTTGTTGTCAGATTCGAGGATTGCGAAAAGTTGTTTACGGTGAAACACCTGTCCATTTGTTTGTATGTGAACAACACTTGTGACTAAACCGCAAGAAGAATTTTAACCAAAATTTATACACAATTTACAAAATTTATTTCACAAAGGATCTGGCTGATACTGCGGCCCCGTAAATGTGAAATTAATATTTCAATTTTTGAAGTTAGCACAAAGAGTCAAGGACATTTCAATTTTTTGTTTCAGAAAGGATGCAAATATTTGGATAACGTTGTTTCATCAAATAGAGGAAAGTATGTTAATGGCACAGGTCAGATTTTGGTTGAATCCTCTGAAGTTTCAAAAATTGCAAAAGTTTAGTATTTTTTCGGCGTCTCCTTTCAACTGCAATTTTGAACATGTAGATTTTTCTTATAAATGAAAACTGTTTTTCAAAATTAGATCATTCAATGAGGTCATGTACAATTGTTTTTGAAAATATGTGTAGTTTTTTTTTAAAAAATTTTAAAAGCCGCTCTTAATTTTTTCTTTAAACAAAATTTTAATTTTTTTTTTTTTAAAATTTTTTTATAATAGAAAAATATATGCGCATTAGAGACCTCTTCGCCTACTACTACTACTGTTCAGAAAATGGAGTATTTGTAACGCAAGCTAATAATCGAAATCGCCCAGAAATTTGTTTGGGTTCCGTTAATAACTTGTTTTAAAGGTTTTCTTTTGTGCATTCTTCTGCAAAATGTGAATGTAAATTTTTGTGTGCCGAGGCTACCTGACAGAAAGGTAGAATGTCCACGTTTTTGAGACGATATTCAGTGGAGCCGTCTTCTTGTATTATAGAACGATTTTTCTAAGGATGAGACAAAGTGGCAGTTCGCGAAAACAAGTGAACATCACATGTATTTCAGAGAAGTATCCCTCCGCCGCGACAGCTGTTCAGCTACGCCCCTTCGTAAAGTGTTAATGGCTCCTGTGAAAACATCCCTACGAAGAAGTCTAAGAGTTTCGCTGAAGTATATGCACGTACGTGAGTCCGGGAAATATTTAAATTTAATTACGTATATGGAAAATCTCTTAACATACTCTCACAATCAGTAAAAGAAAACTTCCACGAATGTAAATAGAAAGAAAAATGATTTTAAGCCGGAAACACGTGCACCGGTACGCATCTCGCATTCAAGTCTCGGTTTTGAAATAAACATAATATTTATCACACAAAAAGTAAATTCAATGCAATATGTAAAGGAAAAAATATTTTTTACAGAAGAGCAAATAACACTGCACTTCCTAATTTCAATGATTTCTCGTGGCGCACTATATTTTTGTCGGACGTGGACATCACAAAAGGAAGTGTCGAAGCCATTTACAGGTTAGCCAACTGGAAACGAACAAATGTGGGAAGGGAGTCTAATGAGCTGAAAAGCACAACGACCACCGAACCTTCAGTTATGTTGTCTAGCTGTCACTTTGGCTCATTCTTAGGAAAATCGCTCTATAGTCGTGTGCACGGATTACTGGCGCGAAATCTAAACGGAAGGCAACGTCAGACCAGTACTGGCGTCGCCTTCTCAAGAAAGGGGAGTACATATAGACATAAGCTTTCTCCCTTGCTTAGTCTTTAATATATACATGGGCCTCATTATTCAAACACTATCAGTTTTTAATGACGACAATTTGGCGGTATTAACTTTTACAGGTAAAAAAGTATAGCCGATGTAAAAATATTGATAGCTTACAGAATCCAATATTTAAAATAATGTTATTTTTCATTTGAAAATTAGAAATTTAGAATAATAAAGTTACATCTCTGACTTCCTTTTTACAATTTTATCTTCTTGAGGGCCACAGATGTTATGTTGTTCGTATGCGGTTAGAGAAGTGTGAGAGATGCACAATATTGTACTCTTCTTGAAACAATAGGGCCAAGTATAGAGATTTAATAAAATGGTTCTATAATAGAGGTTCGTCGTCCTCAATCCTATAGAAGTTGGATGTTGCAATCGATATCCAGGAGCACATATTTCAAGGAATCCGAAGAATAAATATAGAATCCGAAAGCAATTAAGAGAGCGAGTTATGTGCAGTTCTCTCAGCAACACCTCGTCCAAACATTTATCACAACATTTAATCCAAAGGCAAGAGTGCCCCGCCTTGACCAGGCGATTAATTTATGTGAGTTAATGACGTCAATGTGCGTGCGGAATATTCAGAGCTTCAGCAGGCTGGCAATGGCACACATAGTCCTTTGGTGCCTACATCCTGTTGTTATGCTAATATGAATAATATCGATATCGAACTTCCTATGTGATATCGAACTTCCTTATCAGCATCGACTTTTCGACATCGATTGACTTAGTTGTAGCTTATTACGAATGTTTGTAAATGTATTGATATAATGGCAACCGTTACAATATTATCATGCCATTTGTTGTCTTATTTCCTCTCCCCGCAACCCTCACTTGCAGTCTTCTTGCCCATCTTTTCTATTATTTGAACTTTCGTCCATGATTTAGCACTAAGTATTAAATTATTATTATCTATATTCCTAAAGAATTGCTGCATTTAATGTAGATAAAATTTTCCATTTTGAGAATGTAAGGATTTAAGGTTGAGAGTCAAACCAAAAGTCATCCCACTGTCTCAATTTTTAAAATTAAAATTTTAATTTACTGGAGGGTAGCTGCTGGATGCTATAACTTCGAAATAATTTAATTTAATATTTACTTTTATTATACTAGTTTTTATAATAATCTGAAGTTATATTTTCTGGAAATTGTCCTTGTCGATTTAAAATAGTTTTCCAATTTTGTTGGATGCGTCTTTTAACGGAGACTGTTATCCTATGTTTTCTCAAATTCCTCGTAACATTTCTATATTGTAGACTCGGTATTTGCAAAGAAATCTCCTTACATGCACAAAGTAATCCATGAAAGATGGCCCGCTATAATCCCTGTATAACAAGCATAAGAATAGGAATCGTTACCTCGTAATCCACCGTGAACGTATTGAAACAAATAAAACACGCAAACCAGGGGATATGGAGAGAAATAAGATAAAAAGCAATTCCACTCTATTTGATTGTCACAGATTGCGATATTTTAATCTTTTACTTAGCACGTTCATTGCAAACGGCAAACCTTGCTAGTAATAAAAGATCTTCAACTGACGTGTTAACGTCCAATTCTCCCGACTGGTTTCTTTTTTAATTTTCTGTGCTTTACTACAAGCATTTATTTGATAAAGGAATATTTACAGTGGATCATAATTTTAAAATGCCATATCAATTAATCCATTATTAGTTATCTAATGCATGTCACTTTCTACAATTGTTAGTTTCTATAGAATACTTGGCTACACTTAGTGAAAGTTTTCTATCGTCTGTAAATTAAAGTAGTACAAGAAAACGTACTGAAAAATAATTAAAGAATTAGAAGAAAACGTAGTTCTTTAGTGAATTTCTCAATTGCTTTTAAAGATACGACGATACCACAATTCAGCTCAAATGATGAATTTATGAATTGAGGAATTATTGTATCATCAGAAAAAAACTTGATGTAATCACACTGAAATGGATGTAGTTCCTTTTTTGTCATTAGAAATGGATTATGAGCTTTAAGGTATTCTCAAGAAAGATCCTCAAGAAATCGTGAATGTCCAAGAAAAGGGGAAATCATGACTTCGGAACGCACACATGATATACGATGAAACAATAAAGAATTATTACGTTATAATAAAAGAAAACGTATGTAATGTAAGAATATTGTTATGGGTAGAATAGTGATTTAATTAGGTAGATGTGATCGTGAGAAACATACCGAACCACACCATCATGGAAAATACACTCACTTGCCCTGGACACGAATCCGCAGCTCTTGGCTCAGATTCTTCGATGATACTCTCCTTGCGCTAGTGAGGTCGGCTGCCGTGTTTTAGGGATGTATAATATTTGAGAGACGGGTACAGACTGTTGTCTGTGGATATTTGGGGTTGGAGGTTCACTCTAGCGATGCTAGAGGTCAATAAGTAATCAATCACGATACCGGGTTAAACCAGCATCATCGCTGCCTGCGAAAGCAAAGATAGATTGAAGCCAAGAGTAATTATGGTTTGCTTGCGCCCTACCTCCCGGAGGGGAGTTGGTTGTCTATAAATTTACCTTTTGTTTTCTTATATATTTGTTTTTAAACTGTGAAGAAATGCCTTGAATTGAGAGATTGAAAAATACATTCTGGTGGATAATCATAAATTTTAGTGAATATTAACGTTTTTATCTTAATGGAAATAATACTTTAACAATGATATTTATTTTTCTGTACCAGAGATTGTGAAAATAATCTGTCAAAAAAACGCAGGGAATCTGAGTTGTTATCCGTTCTGATGACGCATTATTGCGCGAGAAAAGAGACAAAAATTAAAAAAAGAGGAAAGAAAACTCGCTGGTTTGTAAAGGCATGTTCCTGAATGCGATGTAAAAGGAATATCCGCAAAGACAATCGTGATTAAAAGTTTTTGATACATACTATATACTGAATTTCTTTCAAAAGATCGCTGAATATTTACTTATTAATTCATTTTTATTTTCCAGTCGCTATTTATCACCATCGATTGGATTCAAGTTATATTAAAGATAAACTATTTTTAGTCCTGCTACTCAATAGAGCCACCCTTTATAAACACGAAAGTGCAAAGGTAATTCACCTCCCTTACACATGATTCATTCGAAGCAATGGTTACCTGTGTCTGTGCAAAATAATAGGAAATAACTTTTCTACGAGATTTTACCTTAAATCCGACGTTTTTTCTCGTCACCATTCCGCGACATCTTTGAGACAATACCAGCGGAATGCATCATCAGGTTTAATGCCAGAACCTTTTCACTTTGAATTAGATATCACAATCCGACGGCAAGCGTCCTCACGGTATCCAAATATCCCTTTACGTCAGCCAAGTTACGGAACGGCTCCTCCTCTCGTACTCGATGGTTAAATCTGGCTCTCTGCGACAGGTAATGTCCTGGTACCCTAATATTGCACGTTGTACAGAAACCAAAAAAAAAAAAGTGTGTCATTTAAATACCGGTCTTCCTGAAGGCGGTTTCCCATTAACTACGGTGGAGGGGGGGAGAAAGGGGAGTTCTTGCCTCTGGGTATGACAGGGGCAAGTGGCAAGGAGCTCTCAGGAAGGAGCTGAGGCTGTATGGCACTATGGCTCAGCCGACTATATTAGAACGAGTAGAAAAATATTAAAAACCAAACCACCTGTGTAGTAAATAAATAAGTAAATAGTATGCCGGTTCCTTAGCCATTGCATGGGTACTGGGTCTTCTGAAGAGAAAATTACGACGAAAAATAATTGTTCGGAGTACAGTATTGTGAGAGATTCTAATGTTGAATTCATGTCTTAGTTTACTGTAGGTCACTTAAACAGTATATTAATGCAATATTTTATTGCTCTGTTTTCGTTGTCTGACGTACTCTACACTCGGTTATTCATTTCACACAGTAAACAAAAAAAAATGTAAATCGAAATCGTTTCCTACACAAAGCTGAATATTCACTTATTGATGTGTTCTATTTCTCTTCCGCTCCGTCACCCGCTTCGAGTGCAGCCAATTTATAGTTCCCGGCGCAAAGCGGCCTTCACTCAAACCCCGCTATTTTCCCACGTCACTGACTACAATATCCCCCCAAAACTTTATTAGCGATCAGGCTACACCAGCACAAGCCGCACGCGCGTGTTTAATGTCAGCGGACCGGCGCGCGCACGCGACCTCTGTTAGCAGGTAACAGATGAAACCCGGCGACCGGTGGCGCTGCCAGACAAAGCCCCGGCCGCGTCGCGCGGCTGGCGCCGCCGCTGCTGCACCAACCCCATCCAGCATTTATGCAATAACGCGCCTTACGCCTCGTTAACCTCCATTAGCAGCAGCGTCAATTTTGTTTGCAGTAGGCTCCAATAACACGCTGTATTACACCCAGTATTCACAAATGAGGACATGTCATATTACCCATGCGGGCTCTGTGTCGACACCCATTGCGATAGGCGCAGAAGTTTGGTGATACTGAACAAAAAAAAAAAAGAAGGGAAAATGCGCCCTTTGGTGCTTTGAGCGCACTGGTGCACGAAATGCGTCTTTCCACGTAGCCGGTTGTATATGGACAAGCTTGTGTGAGGTTCATAATTCAATACCCTACATGTTTTCAACGATTACCTAGGAAGTAACACAAAATGTGCGTTATGGTAGGATTTTCACTTTTAATGAGGTTTCTTTAAAAAGGGGAAAAATGAATGTAAATATAATTGCAGGGCGTAATGCTTAACGTTCTCTGCAATGTTTTGAATAAACGAATGTGATTCACAAATCTGGAACTAGTTATCTGCATCATTTTTGTAGCATTATTTACTGCCATTGTAATGTCAAGTTCATAGAAATAATAGGGAATTTTAAAGTTAGACTATTGAACTATTTTTGCATCCTAAGTAAGAGTAACTTTCAAGTAGAGAAGCGATTTTATTGCGTAGAATTCTCCTTTCGGACTGACTTAGTACGTCTGAGTCAGCATTGCATCAACTAACAGAGAGAACTTAACTAAATATCCTTTTTGGTTTTTTAAAGTTTTTTTTCCCTTTTAATCTCTGTTATTGAATAATAACTCTCTTTGATGATTATTAAATTTAGTTTTAGTGATTAAAAAAATGTATGTTTTATTGCGTTGGTAAATTACCTTTCCTTATTCATTTTACTCATTTTTCTACGTAGAATATAGATATTTTTAGGTTTTACATATTGCGTGTTTTAAATTTATTGAATTATATTAATCGATTCTTGGCTACTAATACCTACATTTCTTATTATTTTATTTTAATATTTATAAACATTGTTTACTATAAATTTTACTTGCATCTGAATGTTTAAATTTAACGTTTTTAGTCTTAAAATGTTTTATTCTCTTCAAGAGAAGATATAAATGATTTTTAACGTTCCTTAATTTGTCTGCTTTAATAAATAAAAGTTTTCAACAGCCAATGCGGCAAGAGCCGTTAAGAAAATATACATTTACATTTCAAATGGGCAATTACATAAGCATTACACCCCGTGGTTGAGATATAATTAATTATGCGCTTGCTTTTCTTAATTCTAATTAATTATTTTTCTCAATTCGAGGCGCTATTTCTTAAGGAAACAGTGTATAGCAGACCTCTGCTGTTAGCAAAACAAGAAAGAAAAAAATGCCTGAAGGCATCCGCAGAGGACATCCGATGCTCGCGCGAAATCGTTGTTTTCTTTGTTGCGTCATTTCTTTTTTTTTTTTTTTCGCTCCGCTACTTTCTGTTGTTTTTTTCCTTCTTCGGCGTCGGACGACGATCGACTGCTTGAAGCAGTCCACTTCCTTAAGGCTGCCTTAGCAGAAGAAACGGTGGCCGCGTCCTTTATGCGAAGGAGAACGCCAGGGTATTGTTGACAAGTTTTAAATTAAATTCACTCGGAAAGCGGAGCCGTGAAGATATAAGGCTACTTTTAAATTAATCTGGGATGAGGCGAAAAGAGAAGAGCGGGAGGCAGAGAAAAACGAGAGAGATTCAGGTTCGACCGTGTCCCTTGGGAACCCAAATGCATTAGGAGAGTTCTGGGATTTGGGAATTTAAAAGAATATAATCAGTTGGTAATTCGTGAACGGCCATGTAAGATGACCACTAAATCGCCTCAGTATGAAGTTTATATGATTTTAATTTGTTGCATCTACATCTTGACGCAACGCGTCTCCAAGCCCCTTAAAGGGCGTTGAGCGCATTCTTTGGAGTAATCCTCCGTTAATTAATACTCCGTAATTACTATACTAGTCAAGTCTCGGCACGTCGCAGTCAGTCAGTACCTTTTATCCCTTCGGCCAGGGGCTCGACGACGTTAGATCCCGGGGTTCCTGGCCGGTCATCCAACCAAGAACCCGCGAGTCTCGAATTCGCTTAACCTTCGTGACTTCACGGAGCGTAGTAAACGAATTCGGCTAGCGCCGCCGGCTTTACAGATGAGCTTACCTTTACAGATTATCTTTTACAGATGAGTTTATAAACGAATCTGATTTCTGAAAAAGCAAAGTTGGATAGCTAGTTTTGAATACTTATCTTTATAGCTCCTAAGGTTTGGTTTGTAATTCTTGGCCTTACATCATGAAGGTTTGCGTTCTATTGTTAGAATAGCTCTAGCCATGCACGCCGACGAGGATTGGATCCGCTCCTCTATTGTGCTTGCACACCTTCACGTCAGGTGTAACTTCCCTAATTTTTCTTTGGAATGTGAGTAGTGATGTGTTTTTCTAAGTTTTGTTTCTATTCACTCTAATAACATTAAGCACCAGCTCTCAAGGCCATGAGTTCAATGTTTCAGTTTTCTCCTGCCAGTAAAGACATCATCGAACATCGAAAATACTCGTCGAAACCAAAATATCTTAAGGCATTTCTAATTTTTTCCCCAAGTAATAAATTATAAATTTTCTGAAATCTACTCGCAAAAATACTTTCATCGAATAATTCATGGAATCGAATCATCTTTGTCAGATGTACTTCATTTTCTAATTCTTGTATATTCACTCTCTTAACATGTGTTTAACTTTTGCAAATTAATATTTACCTTTGTTTTCGTAAATTTGCAAATGTATTTGTTTGGACTTTTCAAGTCTAAAACTAAAGCATTAAATTTCTGCCTGTCAATGATGTCAAACAAATATAGGTGCTATTTATAATTTCTATATTATATTTTTGTCTACTGTGAAATAACTAGTAAAAAGAAAATGTATGAACAAGAAACGCAGACCAAAATGCTTGACTCACTGTCAAAATATATTTTCTGTTATTATTGTTTTTGTTATTGTTTGTTATTTTTTATTTTTTGTTATTTTTATTATTATTGTTATTTTTATTATTATTGTTATTTTTATTATTATTGTTATTAAAATTATTGTTAATAATAGTCGTCATTATAGTAGCAGCAATAGTAGTAATAAAGTAAGGATGGAGGTAGGACCGTAGAGGATACTCTCAATGACGACAATAAAATGATTTTAATGATTTACATTTCGTGAGTGCCAACAGGACCTCTTCAGGTATTCGAAATATTGAAATGGAAAACCACATACCCAGTTTTATTTCGATAAAGGCACAGATAGTAAGAGCAGAGGTTGAAATAATTATTCAACGACATTATGGCGACTTTGGTTTTCTTGAACAAATATCAAATGATTAATAATAATTTATTTTTATATATTTTGCAAGGTATAGTTTTTTTTAATATGGCGTGCAAAAATTATTCGTGGCAATCAACTTTTTTAAATAATATTATTTCATTAAAAAATTATTTAACAAGACGTTTCGAAGATTTTTTTCTTCAGATAAATTCACCACTTCAACCTTAACAAAGAAAAACAAATATTGATATCATGGTCTGCTAGTAGTACAGATTTCCTTACATGTATAATATTTCATCATGAGTACATCGTCATCTTTGTTATTCCAACCTTCTCCTGGGTGAGTGTCAAGCAAAACTGAGAGAAATATTTCTTTTTCTTCGTTAACGTTCACGTTGTGAATTTATCTGAAAAATGAGACAAAAATTTCTACGAAACGTAAAATAATGAAAAAACATCATTTATGAGAAGGCGTTTGTCACAAATACCTTTTGGACTTAAATACTAATATTAATTATCATTGTGTAGAATAAGTGATAGCTCGTATTTTTTAACCATGACAGTAATGCATAGGAAACTATTAATTCGGGATCCAATGCCAACTCACAAACATAACATA